>JAJHSJ010000016.1:17643271-18132937 GCA_021015155.1 Magnolia officinalis | reverse complement strand
ATACTAAACATGTCATAGGGTGATGGTTTGTGCATAACGGGATATGGGCCTAGACGGCCTACTCACTACAAGTGTGGGCCTATCAGTGGGCCTTAGGGAGAGTGACAATGCGAACATTTAACCAACATTATCCCTACAATGTGGGCGTCAAACCATCATTGCTCCCAAGGCATAGCCCATTATAATAGTCAACACATAAACCATGGTAGAATCATGTTATAATGGGCCTCATGTACATCCCATTGGGCCTCGACCCATGAGCCTTCAATACATCAAATGGGCCTCAAACCATGGTCTCATATATATCAAAGTGGGCCTTAGTGGGCAGGCCATAAATACATTAAGATGGGCCTCAACAATGGCCTTAAAATAATCTCAAAATGGTTGGGCGGTTGGAATGAAACTCATGCATCATTGTAACATCCTAGATTTTTGCCAACCTGGGATTAGACGTCCTTAGGCAATGGGTCGATCCTAACACCCTATCAACTTGTCAAAACTCAGTCCCAAAGGCTAAAATCGCTTATGAACCCATTTCTTTCACAAATCCCATCCTTCACCACCTTGCTCTTCAATCTTTCTAAGTACTTTTATCCTGGACACTAACTTAAACTAACTAAGTAGTATAACTCGGATCACTTTATATACAAACTACAAGGCCCAGGTACCACCTTAGACAGAAATCTTACAGGACTAAATCCTTTAGAAATTAAGTGAGCTTTAGCTAGTGTTAAACTAATGTGCCTGTGAAATTAGCACCAATCACTTTAAATACGATCTGCAAGACCCAAAAGTTGTAGAATCATTGACGCTAGGTTACCCTAAAATCTAGGATCAATCTCATTACTCGGCTGCTCTCGGGAGCATCTCGAAACTCCGTATCGGATCTGGACCGCACGTCGGAAGTCCGATTAACACGAAGTTAAGGAACTAGGACCGCCTTGCTGGGCTTGACAACCATCTCGGAAATCAAATCCAGATAGTGTCCCAGCGCTATTCGCTTGAGATCGGAGTGAAGAGTGTGAGAAATGCGAAATTAATTCAAAATAAAATATCTTGAATAGTAATCTGGCACCTCTCGCTTGCGGATCAGTTTTAAGGAACCAGTCCGTCAGAATCAGATCAAATTACACCCTCGGATCAGGAGAAATTTCATACACATTTACATGTACTCGGAATCTCCGATCGAGATCCGCTAACCGTTGAACTGAAACTGGTCCGCCATGCGTGATCTGGAAATCCCACTGAAACGAAAACTTAATAGAACGTAGATCCAGCGTTAGTGAGCTTAAGTCCGACCTTTGGCTCAAGGAGGCCCGCTAGAAGTCCTCTGTTGAGCTGAAACTGACCCGTTTTGGTTACAACCTAAGTATACTTTGACCTGGAGTCTATTTCGATGAGTTTTTAGACTATATAAGGACCTTAAACCCTCTCTCATGGCAGCCATACGAATTTGGGAGAAACTCTAGAGAGAGAAGAGAGAAAAGAGAGAGAAAGTGTGGGAGCAGTGCGAGAATCTCCCTGCCACTCTTCCCTGCCGCTATACGTGCTTCACCACTCCATTCTCGTCGCTTTCCCGGTGAATCCGACTCCATTTCTAGGTAAGAAACCCTAACCCTAATCTGATTTGGGGCTTGGGTGGTTGTAGGTTATGAAATAGCTAACTTATTTCGTTCTATAGGTTGCCAAACTGCCGAATGCGGAAGCTTAGCAAACCTATCGACTTCGTTACGATTCTACAACAAAAGGTGCGGACTTTAGGTGTATAGGTTATGGTTTTCAACGCTTTCAATGTCAGATAATGATAGATTCATGATCTGCATGCAATTGCACATGTACAAAGTGCTGTCTGTTTTTCGTTTCGATTAAAGATGAAAAATATGGAATTCTACATGCTCTAGGTATTTGTAGAAAATACCGTATACGTACAAATTTTGGAAATGTGTTTGACATGATTAATTGTTGTATGAATATATTATATATGGATAAAATACTTACTTGGCGAAAGAAATCACCCTAATACATGTTTTGCTTATATACACTATGTATGTTGAAATTGTGTATTCTAGAAAGTACCGTATACGTATAAATTTTGGAGATGTATTTGCCATGATTATTTGTTGTATGAATATATTATACATGGATAAAATACTTGCTTGGCAAAAGGATAGCCCTAATACATGTTTTGTTAACATACACCATGTATGTTGTAATAGTGTATTCTAAGGGTTTGTGAAAATGACCGAATGAGTATAGAATTCTCATTCGTGCTTGCCATGACTAATTGTCATGGATTTATGATTGTTGTATTGGCGATACCCCTTTAACGAAAGGATTTGCCCTGAATCACGCCACGGCTACTATACGCTATATATGTTGAAATGGGTAGCCCAAGTGTTTGTGAAAATATTCAAATGAATATGGAACTTGGATTCCTACTTTCCATGACTATCCGTCCTGGGCGTACGCGTGTTATGATTGGGGTAACTCCCTAGTGAAAGGATTTGGCCTAATGCCTATGTGATCAACATATGTCATGTATGTTGATGTATGTCTTTTAAAGTGTTTGTTGAAATGTCTGAATGAGTAGTAGTTAGCAATTGTAATGTATAAGGGTGTTGAGATATGATTCTCAACCTCTTTTAACTATGTGTATGATTAGGAATTGAATATGTACAAACTCATGTTTGTGTTGTGCTTTATAACATGCTCAACTGATTTTATAATTTTATCTATGTAATGCATAGTTTAAATTCATATTTATGTTGTATGATCCGTCGTGGGTGATGGGGGAGTGGAGCAACGAATGCGTGCAACAGCCTTGGCAGCCCTAAACGGATAATACCAGACTCTAATTGTATGATTTGAATCTTGATCCACTACTGCTTTATCTATCTGCAATTGATTGTGTTTGGGGCTATGATTATAGTCCCGACAATCGATACCAGAGTTGAATTCGTGGTTGTGATTCATTTACCACGTGAGATGTGTTCGACGAACCTGAGTCGTACTTCGGTTGGCGATAGTGGTTGGCCACACGAAGTGCTTGTGCGCTTCATATCGTTCAACTTGATGTGCGCTCGAGCTAGCCGAGCTCGTCAAGTAACCCGATCTGTCTTATGTATGTTCACCATGTTTGGATGCCTCTGCTTGAACCTAGGGTACCAAACTTACCAGTGAAATCCCTTTTAACCACGGTACCTCGATCTACTAAGACTCATGAGCCGGGCATGGTGGTATGGGACACCGTGGTCGAGCTGTCGGCCTACGCTGGGGCCACGTGCCTCCCCGTAGTGACCAGTGAGCAACTAAACTCGTGAGTCGATTATGGTGGTATGGGACACTATATTCATGCTGTCAGCCTACATTGATAAGGTGATGGGGGAGCGGTGCAACCTTTGTGCGTAACAGCCCTGACAGCCCTTTGTAGTGATCTCGAGCATACTCTGAAATTGCAGTGCGCCTTAGGGTTTGCTGCGGTATATAGAGTATGAACTAGGCCTGTTTCTGTATTGTGATGAATCGTTTAAGGGGTGATGGGGGAGTGGTGTAACCTTTGTGCGTAACAACCCTGACAACCTCTGCAGTGACCTAGAAAATACACCATCGTCTGATATTAACTAGGACTGACGACCCTAGAATGGATCATGTTTGGGAATGATACAAGGGAGGTACCTTAGTTTCTCAATCCTGCTGTTTGAAATGGACTAATTAAAAACTCGGTAATCATGCTCATCATGCATTGCATGTGCCTGGAAGATATGGAGCACTGAGGGATGAAAGCATGCCGCGAGCGTGAGATGGTGTCGCATGAGGGAGTATGTCAGTGAGGGCATCCATCATACCTGCATCCATACTTGCATTAATAAGAGTAGCTAGGAGTGTTTGACTTTACTGCTTTATCATTACTGCTTGACTGTGTTGATAACATGTTAACCTATGCTTTATTGTCCCACTGAGTTAGCTACTCACTCCCACGTTACGGGACGGTGTTGTACACACCAACTAGATTTGTTGAGTTTCAGGTGATGGCAATGCTTATGAAGCAGAGCCGGACCACTACTATGATGTTGAGGAAGAGTTCTCCTACATGTCATCTCTGACAGGTCTATGAAGACCTGGTATTGTATTAACAGGGCTACGGTACTTGGGATAGAAGACATTACAGTTCCTCACATTTGGTATATTTTAGAAATGTACTTGAAATTTACTAACCTGGTAATGTTATCACACTCTGGAGACTCACCACAGTTTTTATATATTTTATATATCTATCACAGTCTTCCACTTGCTAATTCACTGTCTCTAGAGTATGATATTCTGTTTTGGCTTAATCTCACTCATGTTCAATGCACTAATACAGACAACATTCAATCATCATTATCTATGTTGCATAAGTGATGTTCTGGAAACTCGAGAGTTGAGTTACTACTCGACCCTCGATTTTTCGGGATGTTACAATCATGGTAGGTCCCATAGTGGTTGAAGGGAGTACCTATAGCGGGGCCCACACTCTGGAAGGTGTGGATATAATACATACATCAGTGGGTCCCATGTGGGGCCTACCATAATATTTATTTTCCATCCAGTCCGTTGACAAGGTCATAAGGGCCCACCATAATATTTATTTTCCACCCAAGCTGTTCTTAGGGTCACATGGCCTAGGGCCCACTGTAATGTTTATTTATCATTCAAACTGTTTATAAGAACACGTGGGCTAGGGCCCACCATAATGTTTATTTTCATCCAATCTGTTCATAAGGTCACGTGGACCTTGGGGGGCCCACTGTAATATTTATTTTCCATATAACCTGTTAATAAGGTCACGTGGACCTGGGGGTGGACGTGGGGCCCACCTCAATGTGGTTCACCAATCCAGCCCATCCATTATGTGTGTCCCACTTGGCTGAGGGTTCAGACCAAGTTTCAGCCACATCCAAATTTCAGGTAGGCCCCCACCAGGTGATTTTAGATGTTTTAGGCATGTCCTCACATGATTTTAGACGGTATGGCCCACCTGAGTTCCGTATACAGCTGGTTTTTAGGTGGCCCATAGCTAGGGGGAGACCCACCCAATGCACAGTGTTGATGTTCGAAACGCATCATGGTGGTGGCCCACAGTTGGGGCCGTGAGGCCCAGCCGTTCGTCCGCCCGCCCATGCAGCGCAGGCGCTGCCTGTGCCTTATGTCAACTCCTGCTGCTTTTTTTTTCTAGGTGGGACCCACATTAACCAGATCTACCCCGTCCATTGTATGTGTCCCACAAAATTAGGGCTCCAAACCAAGTTTCAGCTGGGTCCAAGCTTCTTTTGGACCCCAGCAATCATTTTCCCAAGTTTTAACGGAAAATACTAACATTCTAATGCCACGGCCCGCAAGATAATTGAATCGGTCTCATTTTTTGACTCAACGCCTAAAATGATGCAAGGGTTGGGATGGACGGCTTGGATCATGCATAAACATCAAGGTGGGGTCTACATGGGTGGCCCACCTCAAAATTTTTTTTTCTTTTTATTACCTTGAAAGTACACACCCATGTCAGTCCACGCACTCCATATTAGCTATACCCGACGGTATGGATACAACACATGCACTGTGGTGGGTCCCACATGGACGTGGCCCACCATTCTTATATATATACGTGTATATATATATGTATATGATATTAATAATATATATATATATATAATGTATATATATATATAATGTAAATATAATACACTATATATGTTATGTAGACTACGAATCTCTCCTAAAATGTGGTGGGCCACACCATCCGATGGATGGAGTAGGTTTAACACAAATTGATGGGCCCACCACATTCTAAGGGGAGGAAAAAAAGAAGAGAGAGAGAGAGAGAGAGAGAGAGAGAGAGAGAGAGAGAGAGAGAGACGGTGATGGTGGGGCCTCGCCACTATGGGCCCCACATAATACAACTCATACATCAAAATGGGTCCCACCAACAAGTGGGCCCTAAAAATAAGATTTCAACGGTGGATCACCCACCTCTTGCACTCCTCCTTGCTCCTTAGTCTCCTTAGCTCCTTTGCTTGACTTTTAACGGTGGATGATGGACTTTTAATGGTGGGGATGGTGGATCAACGATTGAGATGGGAGATGAGAAGGTGGGAAGAGTGGGCCACACTTGGCATCTGGGAAGGAGAAGCTTGGACGTGGGATGTTGCTTGGGAGATTTGAGAAATGAGAGAGAAAATGAGGTGATGAGATGATGTGTGATGGAGATGGGTGGAGTGATGTGTTGTAAGAAGGGATGGGTGAAGAGAGAGGTGAAGTGATATGAGGGTTGACTTTGGGCTTGGTTGTGTAAGAGAAAGGTATGGGTTGTTGTACTTGGGTATGGAGTGACTTGACTTGTACTTGACATGAGTGATTGATTGATTGATGGGACATTTCGTAGAGATTCTCTCGAAGTTCGCAACGCGCGACGTTTCTTCGAATTGAACGTGGGCCTACATCTTCTACCCTGGGTATCGGATCAGTGAGCGAGTCATGGCGTTGGAACCGCGGCGACGACGTGGTTGCTATGATACAAGTTCTGGTTCGAGCTGACTTTGGCATGCAAGACTCAGCTTAGGATCGCGTGCAAACGTCGGTAACGGGTCGAGGGTTGCTGAAATTTGACCGGTAGAATCGCGGAAGCCTACGGAACAGTACGGACTAGGGTATAGGTCTTACATATAATCACCATGACCTCATACAATCACAATGGGCCTCATATAACCACAATAAACCCCACAATGACCTTATAGAATTATAATGATATGCTAACGAATACTCAGTGCATATATTAACATAGTCGTAATCAATAATCAGCCTATATATGGTGGGGTCCATAGAAGGACACAAATCTAATCCATAACATGGGGATCGGTCCTCAACAGTGGATATGCTAAACTTAATACCACAGATTCTTTTACCTATGGCTAGAGGTGATGATGCATCCTCCTCATAACAAGGATGAGTCTAGATGGCCTACTCATGGGCCTATGAGTGGGCTTCCAGGTTTGGGTATCTCTACTAGCATCGATGGGGACCCAAAGAATTGGGATAGCCCAATAAGGCGAGATGGATCATACTAATAATAGTGGGGGTCCACTAATTTGGGTTAGCCCACTAAGGAGGAAATGAGAATGAGCCTAATGCAATCACAATGGGTCTCATAACATCTCAATGGCTTGTATCATGATGTTATACCAGCACGTACTCATAGTCGGCATTGAAAATCGGCCTATACATAAGGCGGGGTCCATAGATGGACAATAGATTTATAACATGAGGGTCAATCCTCAACTGTGGATATACCAACTCGGATAGCATGGATCATTCCGTCTACGGTGATGATGAACTCTCCTTATATCAAGGTTAGGCCTAGGTGGCCCACCTATAATCCTAAGGATCCGGAATGGGCTTCCTTCACCATACTATCATATGGCCCGCTAGATGCCCTAGGGGGCCCAAATAAGTTCTAGGTGGACTCTGAGATTAAAAGAAATAATCTTACAAGCAACCAATGAGGGGCGCAACATTATTGGTTAGCCCAATATGAATAGATGGGTCATGCAAACATCAATGGGGCCCAATGATTAGAGTCAACCCACTTAAAGAAGGATGAGAATGGGCCTAACAAGGCCTAAGGGAAGGTCACAATGAGGACATTTAACCATCATTGCCCATTAATGTGGACATTTAACCAACATTGCTCGGAAGGAGTGGCCCACATAGAGCCAAACATATAGTGGGCCCATGGCCTCACACAAGGGCCTCACATACAACATAATAGGCCTCACACAAGAACCCAATATGCAACACAACGGTCCACATATATATCATGATGTGCCTCAAATATATCACAATTGACCTCTCACGCGGGCCCAATATACATCACAATGGGCCTCTCGCACGGGCCTATTATACATCACAATGGCCTCTCGCACAGGCCTAACATACATCACAATGGGCCTCTTACACGGGCCTAATTTACATTGCAATGGGCCACAATAATGGGCCTCATATACATCAAGTGGGCCGCATCACATGGGCCTCATATACGCCAAGTAGGCCGCATCACATGGGCCTCAACAATGGGCCTCATATACATCAAGTGGGTCGCATCACATGGGCCTCAACAATGGGCCTCATATACATTAAGCGGGCCCACCGTCCTAATTGGACTATCTGCACCATTCATCTATATTTAGAGATTATTTTAGAGCATTACCCAAAAATGAATCATATTGGAAATCATCTGGACCATACCACAAATAGCAGTGGAGATAATGATTTCCACCATTAACAATTCACCGGGCCCATCATAATGTTTATTTTCCATCTAATCTGTTCATAAGGTCACAAACACTTAAATTAAGAGGAAAAACAGATTTTATATTGATCCAGAACTTTTATGACCTCAAACGGTTCCAATGGTAGACGTTCAATCCTCCATTGATTTGCAGTGTGGTCTGTTTGATAGACGGTTTGGATCTAACACACATATACGGTGGGTCCTGTCCAGATGGACGGCCAGGGTGAAACAAATATATCATTTAGGACCCACAGAACTTGCTGATGTCCTTACAAATGGATGGTTGGGATATAAAACATATCTCATGATCAGGTCCACAGACTTGTTGACGTCAGACAGCAGCTATCTGCTGCTGGCAGCAGACGGATAGTCTAGATATATAATATATGCATTCAAGGTGGGTCCCACGTCGACGGACGGAGTGGATACCCATACATCATGGTGGAATCCCACCGTCCAGCAGATTGGACGGTGGGGATATACAATACATGCATCTTTGGGGTCCACGTTCCTGGATGGTGGTGACCCCACACGTGCAAAGCGGGTCCCACCGTCCCAGGGACGGATGGCGTGGATGTAACATATATATATATATATATATATATATATATATATATATATATATATATATATATCAGGTGGGTCCCACATGTGTAGCCCACCTGATAGGATAAAACTGCTATTTGTGTTTTCCTGTGCTGTCCAAGCGTGCCGGACGTTCTCTGGACGGATGACCTGGATGGACACTAGCGTTTGGTGGGTCCCACGTGTACGTGGCCCACCTTAGTTTGTATCAAACTAATATTTGTATCTTCCCTTCATCAGGGTCTATCCAAAATGGACGACCAGGGTGGGTCGATCCGCTGGATGTCAACAAGGTGGGCCCGATCGTGGACATCATAGTTCACGCATCATGGTGGGCTGCAAATAGGGAAGAGAGAGAGAGAGAGAGAGAGAGAGAGAGAGAGAGAGAGAGAGAGAGAGAGAGAGAGAGAGAGAGACGTGTGATGGAGGGGAGGGGCTCCACCACTACGAGCCCTCCCTAGGTGGCCATATACAACACATACAAAAAGTGGGTCCCATATCATGTGGGCCCTAAATCAAAATCATGATCTAGTGCTATGAACACCCACGATTTCTACTTCTTCTAGGCTCTTTGATCTTCCGAGCTCCTAAGCTTCTTCTTTGATGGAGGATGATGAGAATTGAAGGGCCAGGATGAGAGATGAGGGGGTAGGAAGTGGGCCTTGATCGTAGGTTCTTTCTCTCCTTAGGAATTGCTTGGAGAACGGTGGAGAGAATTTAGATAAGATGGAGTGAAGGATGAGAGAGAGGGATGGTGTTGTGTAAGATGGATGGGTGGTGTAAGAGAGGGATGGGTGGAGAGAGAGAGAGTTGACTTTGGGGATGGCTTGTGTAAGAGAGGGATGAGTTGTGTACTTGACTTGTGATTGATTGATTGATGTGAAAGGTGGTAGAGATTCTCTCAGATTCGAAACGCGCGGCGTTTCTTCAAAATATATGCGGACCCACAGCTCCTAGCCTAGGTATCGCATTGGAGTGTGAGACGCAGCGTTAGAACTGCGACGACGACGCGGTCGTTAGGGTACAAGTTTCGAGTTGAGCCGACTCAGATCTACATGATGTGACTTAGGGTCATGCGCAAACGCCAATTATAGGTCGCGGGTTGCTGGAATTCGTCGGGGAAGATCATGGGAGTCTAAGGAACAGTACGGACTAGGATACGGGCCTTACACACCCTTTTCTTTGTGATTCTTGAGCACTAAATCCATGCTTTTAACATTCTTTTCAATCTAAGCTCTCAGATTCACCTTGTAACACAAACATGCATAAAATATAACATTAAGCAGTATCATGTTCATAAAACCAAGATGTAAATGGGAAATAATATGCAATATTTGACCCTCAACACACTTCACCATCCAATTTAATGCACCTTCATGCATAATGTTGCCAACCATGACAGAAGCACACTATGAACTTAAACCAGGAGTCATACAATTGTTGCCCTCCTTCTACGGTTTAGATAAAGAGGACCCATGTTATCATGTAAAAGAATTCCTAGACATTTTCTATACATTTAGGCTTTAAAAGTTTTTAGATGGTTTGATACGTTTGCGTATCTTTCCCTTCTCTCTGAAGGACAAGGCAAGAGCATGGTTAAATTTTCTAGAAGTTGGGTCCATAACTACATGGGACCAACTACCTAAGAAGTTCTTGAACAAGTTCTTCCCCATTCACAAAACTAATGATCTATGCAGAGAAACAATGAATTTTACACAAAAAGAGGATGAGCACTTTCATGATTGTTGGAAAAGATGGAAGGACTTACTTCTCAAATGTACTTCTCAACTTACTTTTAGTCATAAATGATCCTCCACTACTGGCATCAACCATGCGACGATTTCTACATGTTTGTCTTACAAGGTGATTTTGATAGCTTAAGGTGAAAAGGATGCTAAAAGCATGGTTTAATGCTCAAGAATTACCAAGAAAAGGATTGGATCTTTAGAGGTCAAGATTGAAGATTTCAAGAGTCCAAGATCCAAGAAAACTAAGTGAAGAAAGAAGAAAATCTAGATTAAAGTACAAAATTTTGGAACTGCTGAACTTGATAGTTCGATGACATTGAATACAGCTTCGATGCCATTGAAATAGGCTCAATCCCATTAAAAAATTAGAGAAAATTAAGTTTGGTTACTGGACAATTGGGTGCAATTCTCGATCACATCGAAGACACTTTTGATGCCATCGAAGCCAGTTCGATGACTACGAAATTACCATGAATTTTGGGATAACTCACTAGAAAGTTTTGAACGTTTCTCGACTCTTCGAGCACATGTTCGATGACATCGAAGCCAGTTCAATGCCATTGAAGGTTGGGCGATCTCATTGAAGGACTTATACAGACAGTAGTGACAATTTCCGAATTCGAATCGAACTCAATGATCGATCTTCGATCCCATCGAAGTCCCATTGAAGCTATTATCGAAGTTGTGTAACCTGCGTAAATTGAAGTCGGTTTGAACAAAGCTTATATAAAGGAGTTTTTTAAGTTCTTCTAAGCACGAATTAGGGTAGGAAGAGTAGAGTAAGGAGTGCTGCTGCTCCAAGGAGTTCTTTCTTTCTTTTCTAGTTAGTTTTCATATTTTTCTTTAAGAGTTTTAGTTTAATCATTTCTTTGGTTAACTAATCTCTTAGATAGAGCTAAAAAGTGAAGCTTGCAGTTTATTTTAATGCTTTTTTTACTTTGATTCAAGTCTATGTTGAACTTTCATTGATTTTTAGTTTGAATGAAGGAATATTTTCAATTTATTGTGATCTATTTTCAACTCCAATCACAATAGATGCTTAGGAAGCTTTTATTATTTTCTTACCTGTTTTGCAATTGTTTGATCTGTAAAATTTTGTGATCTATCATTGTCTCCAGGCATGGTAGATGCTTTGAATTCCCTGCGACCATTACATTGGTGATATATGAGGGAACCAATCCAATGAAAGTTCAGAATCTCCTTATGTTTTAACCGCTCTATCATCCAACTAGATAGATTAGGACTTCAAATCCAGTTGAGGTATTGATTGAATCAAGTAAGGTAACATTAAGATAGTTACAAGTGAATCCTTGGCGTTTTAGTTCCTCATCATCTCTGATAAATTATTCACAATTAATATTTTTTATTTCAAATTCTAGTTTAGTTCCAATTCTAGTTATAGTTCTAGTTTATTTCAGAAAACACACATATAGTAAGTCCCTGTGGATTCGACCTTGGTCTCACCAAGATTATTACTACAGCGCATCCCTGCACTTGGGGTTGTGAACAATTTTTTTGCACTATTGCAAGGGACTTCGTTTGCTTTTTTCTAAAATTGTTTGCTATTGGAATTATTTAGGATTAGGATTAGTTTCTATTGTGCTTTTCTTAGTTTTGATTTCTGAATTTGTTTTACAACTAACCTTGTTTTCTATTTTGTAGAAATATAACATAGCAACTCCAATCCGGTAACTTCTTTCCAACCTTCTTCTTTTTTCGAGATTTTTTTATCTCTATAGTTTCTAAATTTTAGTTTTAGTTGTAGGACTTGAGGGCTAAGAGTGTTTCATGCCCAAGTTGGTCCGTGACAACATTCTATGTCTCTTAAGTCAATGAGGATTGGTCTAAGGATTGCCTATCCACTACTGGATTAGACATCACCTAAGATCTCTTGAGCTAACAAAAATCATTGCTGCAAACCAACCATATCATCCTGTTGAGGAACATCAAGACGATAATGAGGTGCATAATGCCCCTTTACCTATAAGGCTAAGAGATTATCTTCAAACAGCGAGGTCAAGTACACCTTCTTGCATTTTGTTCCCACACAATGTAGGAAACGTGGACTTCAAACTGGGAGTGATCCAACTACTTCCGAAGTTTCATGGACTTGATTTTGAAAGTCCATATCTACATGGCAAAGAGTTTAATGAGATTGTAATAACCTTGCACTTCCCAAATGTGGCTGATGACACTTTAATACTAAATTTATTTCCTTTCTCTTTAAAGGAAAAAGGTAAGTCATGGCTTCATTCCTTTAGAGCGAGGTCGATAGGGATATGGGCTAAGATGACCTGAGAGTTTCTTAAAAAGTTCTTCCCGGTTAACAAGACTAACACCCTGATGAGAGCGATAATCAATTTCTCCCAAAAAGAGGAAGAGAAATTCTTCCAAAGTTAGGAAATATTTAAGGGCCTTACCCACATCATGGATACGAAATTTGGTGGGTCATAAACTTTTTCTATGATGGACTGACTTCACCTATACGCCAATTCGTAGAAATGATGTGCAATGGAGAATTTATGAATAAATAAGTCGATGACGCATGGGATTATTTTGATCTACTCACTAAAAATGCACAGTCATGGGACACCTCCTCAAAAGCCACAACTTCTAGGCCCAATTAATCAAGAGAAAATGGTGGGATGTAAGTCTTAAGGGAAGAGGATGACATGAGTGCACGGGTGGCTAATCTCATAAGAAAGTTTGAGGCCATGGAATTAAAGAAAGTAAAGACGGTCAAACCCGAGGAGACCGTTGAAGTTGTGTGCAGGATTTGTGCTAGTAACATACACTTGACATAGGAATGACCTACCATTCCTACGTTTCAAGAATTGTTACATGAGCAATCGAATGCCGTAAACAACTATCAAAGGTCGTTCATCATCCCCATCTCAAATACTTATAATTCCAGCTGGAGGAACCATCCCAGCTTTAGTTGAAGGAATGGTCAAACGGTTAATACAAACAAAAATTCTCAAGGGGTTTTTTCATAATTTTCAAATTAGCAAAGACCCTAAGAGGAATTAGTTCTCAAATACATTAAAAACCAAAAGCTCTTTAATCAAAACACTTTACAAGCATTCGAGGACCTTAGCAAGTACATTCAAAGGATTGAGTCACACCTAACAATTAGGGATAAAAGGACTTTTCTAGCCCAACCTCTCCCAAATCTGAAACCGTAATGTGAAATTAGTGACCCGAGCTCTTTGAACCAACATATCGAACAAGCTAAATCCATCACCACTCTTATAAGTGGAAAGACAATTGACAAAACCATCCCGAGGAGGGCTAAAAAACTTAAGAACTCAAAAGAATTTAAGAAGGATGATGGAATTATTGATGTCTCACTAGAGTAAGAACCGGACACACATTACAAGCCGCTTGCACTGTTCCCACAATGGTTGATCTCACCTAAGCCTTTGGCCAACACTCAGGACATTTTAGAGGTGTTTAAACAGGTGAAAGTCAATATCCCTCTATTGAATGCATTAAGCAAATTCCCTCATATGCCAATTTACTAAAAGATCCATACACTACCAAAAGATGACAAAATATACAAAAGAAGATCCTTTTTTACAGAAAAAGTGAGTGCCATCCTTAAGCAAGATGTGCCACAAAAATATAAGGATTCTGGTATCCCAACCATCACTTGTGTAATTGGGAATCACTAGATTGAGGATGCATTTCTTAACTTGGGAGCAAGTATTGATCTGATCCCTTACTTAGTTTACGAACAGCTTGGGCTTAGTGAATTGAAACCCACCGGGACCACACTGCAACTTGTTGATCATTTGGTTCGTATACCGAGATGGATGATTGAGGATGTGCTAGTCCAAGTCAATAAATTCTATTATCCAATAGATTTTATTGTTTTAGACACTCAGCTCGTCATTGAAACGAGCACTCAGATTCCCGTCATCCTTGGCCGTCCATTCCTAGCTACATCGAATGCAATTATTAATTGTAGGAATGGAGTGATGAAATTATATTTTGAGAACATGACATTAGAGTTGAACATCTTTTTCAATATGTGCAAATAACCTGAGGATGTTGATGATGCCCACGATGTTAACTTGATCGACTCATTCGTGGAAGATAGAGCACTTTTGACTCTATACTCCGACACTTTAGAGGCGTGCTCCACTCCCTTGATCTAGATGATGACATGATTAGGGAGATGGATGCCTTGATTGTTATGACGCCGGTACTTGAAAATAACTGGTGGAGGCCATAGTTTGAGACTTTGCCCCCAAACTGATATAATGCCTCTTCCGTCAAATCTCAAGGCACCGAAGCTTGACCTAAAACCTTTGCCCGTCGATCTTAAATATATTTATTTAGGTCAAGATGAGACATATTCTGTGGTGATTTCTTCCCACATTTATAAAAAATAAGACAGTATGCTCATTTTACTCTTAAAGAACATAAAGGAGCCCTTGGATGGATGATTACAGACCTTAAGGGAATTGACCTTTTGATTTGTACTCACCACATTCACCTTAAAGATAATGTGAAAACCTCAAGAAGGAAGTGGTTAAGGTTGAGGTAATCAAGTTGTTAGACGTGGGTATTATATACCATATATCTGACAGTCAATGGGTGAGACCAACATAGGTGGTTCCTAAGAAGTCTGGAATCACCATTATAGCCAATGCTAATAAAGAACTCGTGCCAACTAGACTCACCACTGGTTGGAGGATGTGCATTGATTATTGAAAATTGAATACCATCACTAGGAAAGACCACTTTCCTTTAACTTTCATTGATTAAATTTTAAAATGGTTAGCGGGTCATTCCTATTACTGCTTTTTGGATGGGTATTTGGGCTACAATCAGATAGAGATAGCCCTTGAAGATCAAGAGAAAACAACATTCATATGTCCCTTTGGCACTTTCGCTTACTGAAGGATGCCATTCGGATTGTGTACTGCCCTCGTTACATTTCAGTAATGTATATAGAGCATATTTTCTGATATGGTGGAACAATATCTAGAGGTCTTCATGGATGACTTCTCTGTCTTTGGTCCATCCTTCAGTGAGTGCCTTGAATATCTTAAACTTGTCCTGAAGACATGTGAAGAGAAGAACCTTGTGCTAAATTGGGAGAAGTGACATTTCATGGTTCCGAAGGGAATTGTCCTTGGACACATAATATCATCCAAAGGAATCGAGGTAGACAAGGCTAAAATAGACTCGATTTCTAACCTACCTCCACCAAAAACCATACGTGATGTGCGATCCTTTCTAGGAATTGTCTATTTTTATAGAAGATTTATAAATGACTTTAGTCATCTCTCTCATCCTTTATGTAATCATCTCTAAAAAGACACCCCATTCAAGTGGAATGAAAAGTTCCAGAGAGATTTCTCTAAGCTCAAGGATATGTTGACTACCGCTCCTATCATGCAACCACCTGATTGGAGTGCTCCTTTTGAAATCATGTTCGATGCAAGTGGTTATGCTATTAGGGCAGTGTTGGGCCAGAGACACGAGAAGAAGACCTACGTAATACACTACACAAGTAGAACTCTAAATTTTGCCCAAGTGAACTACTCTACTACAGAAAAGGAACTCTTAGCCGTAGTGTTTGCTTTGGACAAATTTAGGTTCTACTTGATTGGATACAAGATCTACACTGATCATGCGACACTAAAGTACCTTTTTTATAAGAAGGATGCCAAGCCTCACTTGATAAGATGGATCCTCCTACTCCAGGAATTCGATATTGAAATACACGATAAGAAAGTAATAGAGAATGTAGTGGTTGACCATCTCTCTAGGCTTATCCTATCCGATTCCCTTGAGGCAACACCAATTAACGACACGTTCCTTGACGAGCAAATTTTTAGCTCTCCCAACTACCTTGCTTTACTAACATCGCATATTATTTTCCACAAGTTTTACGCCGACACATTGGACTGCCCAAGATAAAAAGAAATTTTACGCTAAAGTGCGCATGTTTTTCTGAGAAGACCCATATTTATTCAAATATTTCCAAGATCAAATCATAAGGAGATGTGTGCCCAACGACAAACATCAAAGTGTAATCTCCTTTTGTCATTCACTGGCCTGTGGTGGTCACTTCTCTGTAAAAAAGACCACAACCAAAATTTTGCATTGTGGCTTCTACCGACCCACTATGTTCAAGGACACTCATGACTTTTGCATAGTGTGTGAGCGTTGTCAAAAGTTGGGAGGATTGTCCTAAAGAAACATGATGCCTTTGAACTCCATTTTAACTATTGATGGATTTAATTGCTGGGGCATCAATTTCAAGGGACCGTTCCCCAATCATTCAAAAATATTTACATATTGCTGGTAGTATATTATGTCTCTAAATGGGTCAAAGCGATTCTGTGCCATAAGAATGACCATCGTACAGTCATTAAGTTTCTAAAAGAGAACATCCTTTCTCAGTTCGGAACGCCTCGAGTCATTATTAGTGATGGTGGGTCGCACTTTTGTAATAGGTCATTCGAGACCTTAATGAAGAAATACAACATTACACATATAGTGAGTACCCCCTATCACCCACGAACATGCAGTCAAGCATAAATTTCCAATAAGGAAATTAAGCAAATCTTAGAAAAAATAGTGAACCTTGATCGTAAAGATTGGTCAATTCGATTGATTGATGCATTATGGGCTTACCATACAGCTTATAAGACCCCTATTGGAATGTCTCCATTTAGACTTGTCTATGGGAAAGCTTGTCATTTGCAAATGGAATTAGAGCATAAGGCCTACTGGGCAATAAAAAATTTGAACTTCAATTTAGACAATGCTGGCTCGCTGTGCAAATTACAATTGAATGAACTTGAAGAGATCCAAAACGATGCATTCAAGAATTCGAGAATTTTCAAGGACAGGACGAAGGTGTTCCATGACCGAAACATTCTTCGCAAATCATTCATGCCAAATCAAAAGGTCCTCTTGTATAATTCTCGACTTCACCTTTTTCCCAGTAAACTTAGAACTCGTTGGACCGACCCCTTCATTGTTAAAATGGTTTATCCTCATCGGGCTATCAAGATTGAAAATCCGATGAATGGTAATGTTTTTAAAGTAAACGATCATTGTCTTAAGCCATTTGTTGAGAAGTTTAATTCAGAGGTTATGTCCATCCCTCTGATTGATCCTGTGTATTAGGATTGACCTCCTAGTCTGATGAAGGTATAGTTAGATTTATTGCTTTATTAGGATTTAGGATTTGGATAGTTGGTTTGTTTTATTTTAATTTCATGCTAACCACTTAGAATGATGGAGACTTTAAACTATTTCAAATTCTCCTTTTTCAAGTACTATCCTTCTTATCATTCCTCTTTTATTTTCATTGTCAAATGATGATTTGATTGATTATATCTTTTACATTAAGGACAATGTAGATTTTAGGCGGGGGGTGACATTAGGTAGACTAATCAGTGTTTTTCCTAGTTGTCGAGTAAAAATCTTTGAAAATTTTCAAATTTTCAACTTTAAAACTCTCTTAGAAAGTGAAAATCTATGTAGTTGAGTATGTTTTGTGTATTATGATAAGTTATAGGATTGAATTTTTAAAATTTTACAACATGATTGGCTGAGTAAACCATTGGATAAGTTCTCTTAATGAATTCATTGATAGAAAAGTTGAACATCAATTGAGTCTGGCTCACAAATCACACCTGAATCAAATTCTGTAAAGAATACTTGAATTTCTAAATTTAACATGTGTATTACTAAAAAGTGCTTGGAACCAAGTTTGGAGATCCTTATCTACCCTAAAAACTATGAAAAAGAAGAAAAGAACCAGCTGGAAAATAGTGAGATCGAAAAGGGATACCTATTATGTGTTTCAATGAAAAAACAACTATGTAAAAGAAGGAAAAAACTGAAAATATTGTGAAAGTTGTCGATGAAAAATCAAAAAGCTGGAAAAGAAGTAAAAATGATATAGGTTCGGAATCAGTTACTTGTGTTGATCTGTTCACTTTGAAGTGATGAACATGGCTAACATTGTGAAAATAAAGTCATCTTCTATAGAAACATGAGTTTGAATTACTAAGCAGACTAGGAACTGGATGTTTGAATCCATTATATTTGTTAGTTGATTAAAGAGGACTTAGTCCAATTATTTACTCATAAGATTAAGCTTCGGGTAGTCAAAAGTTTCATTCTTTCATCTTTAAATTCTACTCATTCATACATGATTGCTCATAAGGTTGATTTCTAAGAAAAGTTTATAATTGAGAAGTTTGAAAGATTGCTTCATGCATGTTTTGCTCGGGACTAGCAAAATGCTGGTTGGGGGGTGTGTTGAGTGTGAAATATTGTATATTTTCCCTCATTTATTCTTTGGTTTTATGCACTTGATGTTGTTTAATTGATCTATTTCTATATGTTTACCTTACAAGGTGATTTTGATAGCTTAAGGTGAAAAGGATGCTAAAAGCATGGATTTGATGCTTAAGAATTACCATGACAAGGATTGGATCTTTGGAGGTCAAAATTGAAGATTCCAAGTGTCCAAGATCCAAGAAAACTAAGTGAAGAAGGAAGAAAATCGAGATTGCAAAGTCCATAATTTTAGAACTGCTGAACTTGATAGTTTGATGACATCGACATAGCTTCGATGCCATCAAATGAGGCTCGATCCCATCAAAAAATCAGAGAAAACAAGTTTGGTTGCTGGATAATTGGGTGCAATTCTTGATCCCATCAAAGACCCCTTCGATCTCATCAAAGACATGTTCGATGCCATCAAAGCCAATTTGATGATGTCGAAATTATCATGAATTTTGGGATGAACTCTATTTCGACCAGAAATGAAAGGTATTTGATTTGGGGATTATCTTACTAAATAATAACAAAGAAAGAATGAAAGGAATGACCATCATATATTATTCATTTATTCTGGATTCATTTTACATCCTTCTCATCCTTTGATTCCAAAATAAAACACTTATAACCAAAGAATACAAGAGCTTAATGTTGATTTTCAGCAGCATTTCGGCTCATGTTATTCAAGTCTTCATAAGAGAAGAGTTGTGTGGATCTTGATCTGCATATCCTTTTGGAATAATGTAAAGGAATATTGAAATCTTCAGATAACTGTAATATCATGAAAACATCATGATTCATGAGCCCTGCTTTAAACTACCCGCGCAACTCTTCGTTTAGTTGTGCCGATCGAGGAGTTGCGCAGATCCGCGCAACTTGTCTCAGTTGCGCATCCCTCGTTCTCTCCAATACTTGTCAGAGGTATCGAAGTTTTCTCTCTTCGGCTGATCCAATCCCTCAAATGAAGAGGTAGGGGGGTATTTATAGGCTTTCACACGTGTGGGACCTTAAATCTTGTGCCATGGGACCCACTTTGCATTATGACAAAAACTCATGTGTATCCACCAAGCACGAGTTGCGCGGACCTGCACAATTGTGATGAGTTGCGCGGTCCAGTACAACTCATAATCTCTGTGGAATTCTGTTGCTCCTGCGCAACTCATATATCCGCACAACTTGTTGTCTTCCTCATCTTTTTCCTCAATTTCTTTCTTCTTCACTTCTATTCTGATGATGATTTTTATGCTCCAATAGATGCCCCCTTGATTCGAGGTTTAATCGTTCATCAGATTGAATTGAAGGATCAAAATTCTTGTATGAGAGTTGAATTGCGCAGACCTGCACAACTCAATGAATCAGGTCTTGCACAACACGAATCGGGTCCCGATCAGCTATAAATACAGGCCTTCGGAACTATTTCTCTTCAGAATCTTCACTCAACCAGGATTTTTCCCTGCGCAGCTCTCTTGCCCACGCAACTCTTGTTGCCTGTGCAATTCTTGTTGCCCGCGCAACTTGTTACCTATGCAACTACCCTTGCCCGCAACTCTCTGTACTTATATAATTTCTACAAATTCTGAAACTCTGTCGAATTGTCTTCTTGACATCCTTTCATTTCATCTTCTTGATATAACTGGGAATATGTCAAAACAATTGAAAACTTCTGCTGATAAAGCTGCATCTTCAAGAAAGAAGAATCATTCATCTTATCCAGAAGCCAGACAAGTTACTTCGAACTCTTGGAACTGTGTAGATATTTACGAGGAAAATTTTGAATTTTACAATCCTTCTGAGAATGAAACGATCGCCATTCCTATAAATATGCGATGGCGTCATTGGTTGATTCTTCACTACGAGCCAACTGACCAAATGATCCGAAACAATCTTGTTTCTGTAGATAACTGGATTATGATAGAACCAATAATTTTAGAAGGATATCTGGAAGAGAATGGATCTCGCCAAAGAATAGGTAGAATTCATAAGAAGTGATTCTTATGCCCATGATATGATCCTCATCATCCCTTTCCTACTCATTATTTTGAAACGTCTCAATAACACTTTTTTGCTGAAAGGTCAATCTAGAATACAAAAAGATTCATGGCGATGGGTCTCTTATCTCCTCATGATTTCTATAGTGCTTGGGCTCGAGCCATTGCTTGGAAACATGCTGCCATCATGGATCAGATTAGCCTCTTTGACGCGATTATAGCCACGTCAGAACATTTTTACAAAGGTGCGGCTATTTTTAGGGGCTTTCTTAACCATTGGCCTCTGATTACCAATTCATTCCACCTTCCTTTAGGTGAAATCAGTATCACCACGTGGGATCTTCTTTACATAGCAGGTCTTCCCATCATGGGTAATATCTTCGATGTGTATATACCTTCAAATGAAGAATTTACTCTCACTTCTACAGGAGATTATAAATCTAATATTTCAAAGACTGCTCTCGGACTCTTTAGAGAAATCGCTAATTGTCCACATCCCGATGAAATTAATTCCCTTGACTAGTTGGCTCATTTCTCCCAAAAACTACGGTATATCTTCCTCTTTCTACTCTCTTTTTCGAAGTCTTCATCTTATATACATTCATATCATCCTGTTTTAATAACCATATCATTATCTTGACAGTTTTGCAGGTCAAAATCATCGAGACCTTAAGATTATTCGTGAGAATATTAAGAGCACCATCGAATATAGTTCTTCTTGCGAGTTAGCCGCCTTTCTAACTTACTATCTAAGCTTAGTGATATTTCTAAGTTCGAAACAAATAGAAATCATTAGGCCGGCTTTCTTCATGGTCGTGGGTGCAATGGCGGAAGGTCAAAAGTATTCATTAGCTCCTCCAGTTCTTTGCTCAATATATTATGCTTTCGGAGATATCATTTCCGGCTTCAGAGGTTCAACTGCCAAGTCTTTTCTAGTTATGTTCCTTGGCATTTCTTCATAGGCTGGCTAGGAGTGTATTTTCCTTGGACCTTTGCTGATTCCGAAAGAGCCTATTTAGATCCTCATTGGCTTCCACTTTAGCATTATCAACCGAGGAAAATGATCGAAGAATCGAATGGTTGGGTCACTAGAAAAATAGAGAATAACGATTCTATTGACTTCTTTCAATTTCCATTCACTAGTTTTCTAGAGGAAATAGAAGTGACTGATGATAATTCTCTCTTCTGTTGAACATTCATTCATTGTTTCCATCAGATCTAATGCTCTTCCATTGAGAGAATATAGAAGATTTTGGCACGAACCATATTATCCAAACAGATTTGCTTGTCAATTTAGATTTGATCAAATTGTGTCGTAGACTTGTGATATCATTACTAGAACAATGAGAAGTTATGGCATTGGACCATATAACTGGGCCTTGATATGGAGGCAATTTTTGAACGTTCATACTGGATCACGCTTAATAATTCCTGGTTATAATTATCTAGTTCATGCTTCTTATTGTTGGATGCATTGGTGGGCTCATCAGTATCACTTGATGCACAATTATTATCTACTAGATCATGCCATATCTATTCTTCCGCCACGTGTAAGAAATTATCAGAAAGACCAAGGCATATGTTACTTTGAAGAAACAAATCATGCCCCCTTTTCAGGCCAGCTTTACATAAAGATTTCTTCAGAAGATAATATTTGTTAAATGAAGTCTGCTGATACCCTTAAAGGATGGATATCATTTGGTGCTCCTTTGAAGAATCCAATGAATGTATCTGAATTTTCAAATCGTCCAAAAGAAAATGATAATTCTTCACGATTTCATCTTCCTCCTCCCTTACGAATTTTATGAGATAACCTTCCTTCATCATCAAGAAAGCAAGAGAAATGTCATCGCTCTCTTCAAAAGAATAAACATATTATAATTAAGGACTCGTAGTCGATCTTGAAGGATTTGACTTTAGAATAGAAAGTAGCAAGTATTTTGAACAAACTTGTTATCGCTGTAATTTGAACCTGATTCAAGAGAAATACATTTTTGTATGTTGTTTAGTCAGTGTTTGGGATTTTCATGACTTATTTTATCATATCAGGCAATTGCATATTTGATCATTAAGTAAAATAGGCAAACATATGCATTTGTAGCATTTTGATACTATACACAGTTTAAGCTCTTGAGTAGTGGAGCTAAAATACTTTTGACTGAACATACTTCGATTGGACTTGACTTGACTTGACCGGACTTGAGTTGACTGGACACTTTCACACACAGTTTAAGCTCTTGAGTAGTGGAGCAATCACAAATTTTTAGACTCTTAAATAGTTAGAGTCAGGTCTTAGGCAAGTGATCTCTATAACTCTTATGAGTTCGTTTGTAACGCCCTAAAAATCGGGGGTCGAGTAACCACTCAATTCCCGAGTTCCAAAACATCACTTATGCAACATATGCTTATGATTAAATGTTGTCTGTGTTAGTGCATTAATCATGAGTGGGATTATACCAAAACAGTAATTCTTACTCCAGATCAAGTTGTAAAATGCAAGCAGAAGACTGAAAGACATAAATACACGTATATAAGTCAAAGATCACGATCGGTCTCCAGAGTATGAATACATCACTGAGTTACCATATACATATAATAGTCTCAAAAAATCAAAACGTTAAAATAGTACAACTACAATGATAATCCCTGTAGCCCAGTCAATACGGATAGCCTAAGAGAAGCCATCGGAGAATTGCATATAAGAGAACTCGTCCTGATCATCGTAGTAGTTAGGCTCCACCTCAAGGGTCATGCCGTCATCTGAAATCAAGACAGAGTTTGGTTGGTGTTTCAAACACCGTCCCGTAACGTGGGAGTGAGTGATCAACTCAGTGGAACAATAAAGCAAAGGTTAGCATGTTATCAATTCAATTAAGCAGTAATGATAAAGCAGTAAATCACACATCCCTAAGTACTCTTGTTAATGCAAGAATGGTATGAATGTATGATGTATGCCATCGCTTACGCCCCCTCAGCGACTTCATCTCACGTTCGCGCATGAACAACACTGCCTCAGTGCTTGACCTGCTACGCCTGAACGCACGCGTAATGCAGTGCATGCATATGATTACCAAGTTCTTATTAGTCCTTTTCATACAGCAGGGTTTGGGAAACTAAGGTACCTCCCTTATATCATTTTCCAACTGATGATCCATTCTAGGGTCGTCAGTCCTAGTAATATCATACGATGTTGCGGTTCTAGGTCACTACAAATGGCTCATCGCCAAATCAGTACAGGCCTATTTTATACTCTAGATGCTACAGAAGGGTTGTCGCCTCCACGTAGACTCAGAGTATGCTCGAGGTCACTACAAAGGGCTCATCACCAATCAGTGTAGGCCGACAACTCGAATACAGTGTCCCATACCACCGTATTCGGTTCACGAGTCTGGGTTGCTCACTGGTCACTACGGGGAGGCTCGTCGCCCCAGCGTAGGCCGACAGCTCGACCACGTTGTCCCATACCACCATGTCTGGCTCATGAGTCTTAGCAGATCGAGGTACCAAGGTTAACGGGATTCCACTGGTGAGTTTGGTGCCTTAGGTTCAAGCAATAGCATCCATACATGGTGAACATACATCGGCACATTGGGTTACTTGTCAGGCTCGACTAGCATGAGCACACCCAAAGTTGATCGACATGAAGTGCATAAGCTCTCCGTGTGGCCTAACCATTACCGACAACTTTAGTACGACTCGGGTTCGTCAAACACGTCCTACATGGCGAATGAATCTCAGTCACGACTTCAAGCATGTTACTGATTGTCTGGATTATAACATAGCCCCAATCACATTCAATCCTGAGTAGTCAAATCAGAATTAACAAAGTAATTCAAACATGTTAACAAGCTTGTTATAAAGCACAATGTAAGCAAGAAATACAGACACATACATTTCATAAGTAAGCGAATAAATAAAACAACTGCATGGAGGAAATCATACACATCTCTAAGGTAGTTGAGAATCCTATCTCAACACCTACTCTAAGCACTATCATTTAAGTACTTACTCATACAAGCATTTTCACAAACACTTAGAATACACTTATTAACATACATAACGCATATTGGCCAAAACATGTATTAGGGCGAATTCTTTCGCCGAGTAAGTATTACACATATACCTAGCATATACACACAGTAATTAATCATAGCAAACACACTTTCATATTTTGTATGTATACGGTAGTTTCTACAACTATACCGAATACGCTAAACACCACAATTTGCATACATAATTGAATCGCAAAACGAACATCGCATTTTGTATGTGAAATAACACCCACATCAGGAATCTATCATTATCAGACATTGAAAGCTTTGAAAGCCATAACCTATACGTCTATAATCCGCACCTTATGCCGTAGAATCGTAACGAACTCGACAGAGACTCTACGTTTTTGTCAACGATGAAATGGCAACCTATATCACGAGTTAAGTCAGCTATCTCGCCACTTGTAACAATTGAAACCTTAAAACAGATTAGGGTTAGGTTTTCTTACCTAAGAATGAAATCAGAATCGTTGGAATAGTGATTAGGTAACGATGAATAGGCACGTAGAATAGCAAGATAGAGTACCATGAATCTTCTCCCACTTCTCTCACACCTTCTCTCTCTTTACTCTCTTCTCTCTCCTAGGGTTTTCTCAAATTCGTATGGAGTGAATGAGAGAGGCTTTAAGGTCCTTATATAGGCTCAGAATTGATGTGAATGACCTCAGGGCCAAGGTATACTTAGGTTATGTCCAAAGAGCATCTGTTTCAGCTCAACAGAACTCTTCCGGAGCCCCCCCCCCCTTGAGCCAAAGGTCGGACTTAAGCTCCCTGACTATGGATCTAGGTCGAGTTAAGTTTTTAGTCCGATCGGATTTACAGATCGCCCATGGCGGACCAGTTTCAATTCAACGGTCACCGAAACTCGATCAGGGTTACAAGTACACGGACATGTATGGGAAATGTTCCTTGATCCAAGGGTGTATTTGGGTCAGATTCCAACGGTCTGATTGCTTATATCTGGCCCGCAAGTGACAAATCTCAGATTATTTAAATTAGACTTAATTTCTAAAGGAAACCACGTTTTCTCACACTCTTCACTCCGGGTTCAAGCGAATAGCCTCGGGACACTATCTGGAGTTGATTTCTGAGATGGTTATCAAGCCCAGCAAGGCGGTCTTACTTATATAATTTCGTAGTAATCGGACCTTCGACATGCGGTCCAGATCCGATACGGAGTTTCAATGTGCTCCCGAGAGCAACTGGGTAATGAGATTGATCCTAGATTTTAGGGTAACCTATCGTCTATGATTCTACAAATTTTGGGTCTTGCAGATCGTATTTAAAGTGATTCAAGCGGATTTCACAGCTAATCTAGTTTAACACTTAGTTAAACTCGTCTAATTTCTAAAGGATTTGGTCCTGAGTGATTTCTGCCTGAGGTGGTACTCGGGTCTTTGTATGGAATTTTCCGAGTCGTTACATCGTTGAACCATTGCAGCCGGGGAGTTCACAAATCGTGATCCATCAGAGGGGCCCAGTGAAGTTACCGGGGCACTGAACTCGGTAGGTTTTACATGCAAGGTTGGCCACAGTAACTCTCTAGAGTTCACGGGGCTCATAAGGCTACCTTAAGGGTACCAAATCCAAGGCCGCCAGTCCATTGATAAGGGGGTAACTCATTTTTAGAGGCCTGTCCCCATGAATTTTTTACTGAAATCAAGGTAGGAATCTGGGGGGTCTTATGCATGGTTAGCTTATCTATGGACAAGCCAAAGAGCGCACACTACAGCCTACTTTTTCTTTGTCTACAAGGTTGGACCCATTCATGGGAGGGCATTTTCTCTCACCTTCCCCCGCGGCGCTATCGGAAGCTATATAGAGGGCATTGGTCTCATGCGTGGTTGGTCATATAGGTGGATTCTGCTGTCCACATGGATCTAAGCATGTGATGGCCTTCACGAGCTTTTTAGGGCCACTGGCTTCTCACTGTTTCCCGCATAATATTTGATGTATTGCCGATTGTGATAGGTTTTATGCGTGGTTGGCCGTATAGGCACACTCCACTGCCATAAGTGATAGATCGTCATCGCTATCGTAGGACTTATGTGTAACATTTTGCTGTCGTAAGTGATAAATCGCCATTGTTAATAATAGTATTCTTGATAATATTTATGTTTAAAATAGTGTATCAACTTGGCGATGATATCAATTCGACGATAATAACTTTTGTAATAATGATCAGCAACGATTAGCGATGGCGATAATATCAATTTGACGGATGATAATCCTCATCGTTTAATGATAATCGGTGATAAATCTGATTTTGGCGATTATCACTGACGCTTGACGATAATCCGCAATAAGTTTGATACGCTTGATATGCTTAAGAATCTGCCTTTTATTCATTCATATATGGAGAAGAATACATGGCATTGCCTTTTGAGGCTTTTTCATCATTCTGCTTGTCTTGCCCCCATTTGATTGGGAAGTATTATGCTGATAGTCTTTGCAATCAAAATTACAATGATCTTTAGGTATGATATATTTTGATGAAGTGAGCATTGTCATGCATACTTGTAGTTCCGCATTAATATCATAAAGATATGAAGAGTCGTGTCCATTTTAGAATATGTTTTTTCTTTCCCATGATCACGATTATCTTCAATCGGGATTGTGTGTTATTACTTTCTCTCTTATATCATACGTTTTCCTTATGACTATTTCACCATTGTCCATCATTTCTTATAAAATTTTCTTCAAGATGAAACAATTCTTAATTCGATGTCCAAGAAAACGATGATAATAGCAGTAATCATTTTCTCTCATTTTCTTCATTTCCTTTGGATGTTTTGGCCATGTTAGTTTGATCTTCTCTGTAGCCAATAATTAATTCACTATGGGAAGTATATCATCTTCTTTAAATGTGTACTTTTCGCTGTTATTGAATTGTCTACATCTTTTCTTTACTTTTTCCGCTGTAGAACTGCTCATATTTCCTTCATCAGAGTTTCTTTGTTCAACTTGATAGTTCTTCATTTCTCTTTCTTCCTTGACATTATTAGTCGAAGTCCTTTTAAAATCTTGAAACAATCAGTTCATATAAAAATCGAACACCTATATACTGGGCTTTTCTAGATTGCAAGCTTTTACGATTAGATTGAAAAGGCCAAGCTATATGTCTTAGAGGGGGGGGGGGGGGGGGGGGGTTAATAGGACTGTGCCAAATTAAAATTTAACAGCGGAATTGAAATACGATAGCCTTATAAAAATAAGGAACAGTACTTTAAATAAATCAAAGAACTGAAATATAAAGCAATCTCAAATAAAGAGCTTGATACTAACGTTGTTCTAAGGACAACCTTTGCACCATAAAAACCAAGGGTTTATGGCAGGACAACCTTACTAGAATAAATTGAATATCAAAACTCAAACAGAAAGGAAATAAAGGAAATAGCAAAAAATAAATTCTAAACTATTACAACATTCCCCACTTTGCTTGAAATATAAATATTACAACATTCACATCCACATATACATTCCACAAATCTGAATGATTAAAGATATGGAAATTAAAAGAACATTCAAATCACAAAACACACCGATATATAGTGGTTCGCTTTTGTGTTCACCAACTGTTAAACAACAGCCACACAGCTTGCTACTCCACTCCTAATATCCTCACACAGGGGATATTAGCGTTCACTATGAAACAAGTTTTACAAGTTCACCTAAAACCTTCACAATTGTGTCTTTTTAACTTGGGCTTACACAATCCAAAAACTCACACTTTATAAGTTTTCTGGCTCTCCTCAGATAACCAACACAATGAGATTTTTCTGGCGAATCTCAAACAAAACCAAAGAAATGAATTTACAATAAATGTAAAATACCTGGATTACTCCTTTTGTAGCAGCCCGGTAGAACCAATCAGAGTAGAAGTTCGAATCAATGTTCAATGTCCAATACTCACTTAAGAAATGGTTCTAGGTTCTAATTGATTTTAAATTAAACCAAATTGGGCGTAGCTCTATTTCATTTTGATTCCAAGAAGAAGGAATACAGCAATTCCTCTTTTCAAATAAGATTGGAATATAGGAATAAAATCAAATAAGAAAAGCTAACAAAAAGAATATTAAATATGAACAAATTAGCTTAAAATGAACAAAACTTATCTCAGAGTGGAGGCTTAACTTTTCTTAAATTAATCGATGAAAAACTCTAAAATTCGTGTTCAATTTATAGATGCAAAGATTGCGTCTACGGCTGGTCTTAGGAACCCTTCGACTGGTCGTAGCACCAACGACATTTTGAAATTTTAAGCGCGATCTGAAAAATTAGTTCTACGACTGGTCTTAGGATTCTACGACTGGTCGTAGCTGGCCCAGGACTGGTCGTAACAACCAGATTTGGTTGCTGGAGTTTGAATCGTAGTTCTAGGACTGGTCGAAGAACGAGTCGTGACACCTTATGACCGGTCGAATAATCTCCAGGACTGGTCGAAGAATAACTAAAAAATTCTAAAAATCTTCAACAACTTAGGACTGGTCCTAAAATTTCTTAGACTGGTCGAACCAGGTCTAGGACTAGTCGAACAAGGTCCAGGACTAGTCTTAAAACAGACCAACTTCATGTAAAAAGACTTTTCATGAATTATGTATCCAAAATGACCTACCCTAAGGCTAAACCAAGGTCTATCATACCTGGGACATGAAGTATGAACATAGAACTTCATTCTTCCAAATGATGGTTAACCTTTGACGCTTGAGATCTCTACTTGATGTAGCTTGATCTTAAGATCTTCTACAACTTGAATTTAAACTTCAACTTGAGTTGTACTTGAGTCTTGAAATGCACTTGAGTCTTAAACAAACACTCTTCTTATTGATGTGGTTCTGAACATTGATGCATACTGAGGAGAACAAAGTACATAACCTTGCATTTCTTGAAGCAGAGCACCATACATGTCTTGAACCATTGTGATGTCGTCTTGAATCATATATATATCAACATACAAGCACAAGACACACAAAAAGAGATTTTGGCACACAAGATGTTTTGGCACTACAAAATTTGACAATCAAAAGAGCATGAGACTATAACACTTACATAGATCTTGAAAGGTTTGTATTTTCAGACCAATAAGACCTAATGCAATTTTTGGTCTTATGCCTTTTATACATAGCTTAACTTGTTCTTCCTCTTCCGTAAGTCGTGGGCATGATGCCCTCAGAATTCTCCATTGATCAATGAATTCTTTATCTGGTTCGTCTTATCTTTGACAGATAGAAGCTAAGCCGTCTAGACCGATTTCTTCAGTAAATGATCTAGGAAGCTATGAATAATAATAATGAATATTTTTAATGGAACTTCTTGTAGGAGATATTGCAAATGGTGGTTTTCTTGTCATAACAGCTTTCCCTTTATCTTTCCATATCTTTAACAAATCCCTTGCAGACACCACGTTTATAGTTACTTTTTTGTCTTGCTTTTCATCCCTTTATATTACTATTTCACAGTAACGCCCCCTATTTTCAGGACTCAAGTATATGACTCGTTTCCCAAAAACCCGAGTGTTAACCTTAAAGGATGGTCAAATTCGAGTATATATTTTTTTTTTCTTCATCAGAGTAAGCAGATGAACGTAGAGTGGACAAGTAGGCATAAAGGAAAGATTACAATTACATTTAGAATATATAAGGGATTGCCCATAATGACTTATACAACCCAGTATCTCCATTCTTACAATTACAAAATGAAACAACATTACATGTGAAACAAAGTAAATTGCAACAATCTTGAGCTGTGAAATCCTGTAGCAGCCCTTAGCCAATATAATCATGCACCCTTGTCAACCATAGCCTGCTCCTCACCAATATGATGTAAACATCATCAGGGCCACCTGTACTACCTGTACGGTTGTATATTTGATGGATGAGTGGCCAACTCAGTGTGAATTCCCCTCAAGATTACACACCGCCGTATTAGGTAAGCATATTTATAAAACAACAAGGCACTCAAAACAATACATGATGCAGTCTTTTTAAATGCATGGATGCGTGAATGCATATTGACCTGGGGATGCACATCCAGTCGGACTTGGGCTCGTCGCCCATGCAAATCATCGACCTGGGAAAATCATCCAGTCGGACAGGGGTCGATAGTCGGTGGTCTGGCAGCTAGCGAAATGATACCCCCGAAGATCTTAAGGGCACGTGCTACAGCATCCAGTATAGCTACCCGTCATCGTCAACATGCTATGGATGCATGATTAGCCAAACCATTATTAGTCCAGTTACAATCAGCTAATTTAGGTAAGCTGAAGGTCACTACGGGGAGCGTATAGCCCATCATAGGCCGACAGCTCGGGCATAGGTCTCATACCACCATCCCCGGCTCATGAGACTACCACCTTATGATGTTTAATGAAAACCCATCGACTAATGGCCAATCGCATTATAGTATATGGGGCTTACCATCGTATTATTGTATTATATAAAACATCGAACCCATCTAGGGTAAGTATTAAAACAAAACCACGTAGGGCGAGTATTAAAATATGCCACATAGGGCCGATATTAAAACCATATGATAAATACCATCCTTAAAAACCATTGGGCACAACAACCTTGGATGGTAGGCCCACATCAATGATCCATCTAGACCACCACTCAATAACCACCAAGTCAAAGGTCCATTACGATCACAACTAGTCAAGTTACATCCCAAGTATGGGTGTACGTTCATATGTGGGAATTTCCCATTAATGTACCATTTTAAGTTCCATAAGCAATCCACAAAAAGAAATCCACAAGCATGAACAATTATAAAGGATAATCATAAAGCATGTAATATAATAATTCAATTTCCACCAGCTAACACATGTAATTATAAGGGAGATATCAATTATGAATTTAAATAAAAAACTATAACTTAAGCTAATAAGAAGATTGAAAGCTCAAGGGGAAGAATCATCACCTGTTTAGTAGTGTTCACAAGCTCGGTCTGAGTCTCCTCGTGGCCCGGGGGTCACTTCAAAGAATCTCCTAAAAATTATAGTTTACGTTTGTTAGGTATTCCTATGTCTTGGATTAACAGATGTATCATAGTGAAGTCTCATGGATGGTGTTACTCATCATAAGGTGGGCCCATGTCCAGACCCTGGGTGGTTTGAATTCATCATTAGTATCAGGTGGGTCCGACATGGGGCCACCTCATACATCAAGTGTATATATAAATTATATCAACCTCACATGTATCTAATATATATAGTTCACAAGCAGCTTATATGTATCTAAATATTATATATCACATGTATCTTACATGCATTTAAATATTATTTCAACGTGGGTCCCTCATGGGGCCCACCACATATGTATAGCACTTTACATATGCACTACCTCAAAACGTCACTTACCATTATTTTATTAATTTTATTTTTTTTGTTAACGTGTACAGTAACCCGTCCAGCACTGGACGTCTCTGCGTGAATGACCTAAACACTTCATCCCGCGCTGGACGGTTGGATCTTTGGTGCGGCCCACCGGAAGTACACGTATGTATGTGTATATATATATATAGATTATACTATTATAATAAGATACTATTTTATTTTGTATATTGCACGTCCAAGGAGTCTGTTGTTTGGGACGGCCCAAAACGTGCAGCCCTTGTACGCTGGATGAGGCCCACTATCCCCTTGGACAGGTAGGGTGTAACGTTACCTAGTGGTGGACCCCATCATCTCCTGCTAACGTCAGTCAGCGGTGAACGGCTGAGATGTATCAATGGGGTCCCACCTGTTCCACGTGGGAAATAAATGGACGACTGGATGTAGTTCATATACACCACCTCGTGCACTTGAGATATAATTTTTAAAATCTTCATACACGTACAGATGCATGTTTAGTTATTTAAATAATATATATACTTATATATATATATATATATATATTCTTTTCTTCCATGTAGTAATGTCCATGGCCTGACTTTTGATGGATGGCCCAAATGAGCTACATCATCAAGGTGGGGCCACATACGTGGCTCACCAACTGTGGTAGGGTGGGGTCCACCCGCTGACGCAGTGCGGCCCACCTGTACTTGTGCAGGGCCCAAAACTCATGCAGCCCGTCTGTTTTTAGGTGAGGCCCACCTGCATTTGTGCAGGCCCACGTTGGCTCTTCTTCCTTGCAGACGGTTTGGAGCTTGAACAGGGCTTACTCCCTACCATGGTTCTGGCCCAAAACGGCCCAATTACGGCCTTAGTTTGGACACCCATTAAAGGCTCCTTTCAACCAGGTTATGATCTGAGGAATGACCCAGTTAGGTGACCGTTTTCTGGCGCCAACGGCTGAGATTTCGGCCGTCCTCATGTAGTTTCTGAACTAAAAATGCAACTGATGTACGTTGTGTTTTCAGCCTGTCCTCATGCTAGAAAAACAGCAGATATTAATCTATTTCCCAAGCTGAGGAACCTGCTGATACCAGGCCATCCTTTCTGCCATTTTCAAACTGGGAAATCCGCCGTTTGCGAGTCATTTTTTTGGCCTAATTTGTCTCTATTTTAAATACTTTAACGGCCCAGCAGGTGACCCATTTTAGCCCGGCGCAGAGCATGGTTTCGGTCCGGATGTGTGATCCATTTGAAGCATAAAATGTGGATAGGATTTGCATCAAAAGGAGGGACAGAGGAGCAGAGGTTAAGCTGTTACCTGGCCTGTAAGGTGAATGATGCTCCCATCGACACTCACTCACCTTCCTTTCTTCTCTCTCAAATGGTGTTGCTGTGGTCCCACACTGACTCGGCTCGGTCTGGTTTTCAGGGACTGAGTTGAGGCAGTGTGCTCCAAGCTCACCAAAATGCACCCCTTCTCCCTGTTTCTTCCCTCTGATTTTCTCCCTCTCTATTTTCTCTCTCTCCCTCTCCTTCCTCTCTGTTTTTTTTCTCTCTCTTTTCTCTCTGTGTGGAAATCAAGAGTATTGGTGCTTATTTATAGGCAGGGCAAGGCAACTGTTGATCAGTCAGGATTTAGTCTGCCTGAAATCGTCACTCAAAACCATGGGTAGAAACCGAAACCGGCCCCTGGTTTTGCTTTGTCAGGGAACCTTGAACCTCATTGGGAATGGATGGCTATGATAGGTTCATTCCAGCAAGTTGTAAGGGTTGCCGGTTCGGCGGTGACAGTTTCCATTTTCGGAAACTCTGAACTGTACACACTCTCCTTGCACCTGATGTTGTGTGCACACGCATGCGCCTGAATTTACAAAAACAACATGGTTCCGGTCAATCTTGGCGTCCCATCACGATGGACGGCTTAGATTGTCCTAACAGGGTCGGACAGTGGGCCACTGATCAAAGTTCTCGGACGATGGTCCGTCTGCTGCTAGCGCCGAAAGGAAGAGAGAAGTCTCTCTTTTTAAACACGAGTCCCGAGCGTCCTCTACTCAGTGCACTGCGAGTGTACGCCCCTGGTGTGCACACATTCCATTAAGCGGGGTCCACTGGGATGTTTTTGAGAAATCCACTCCATCCATGATTCTCTGTGGGCCCATTTGGGTTGCCTGGCCGGAGATGAGGGAAATTCGAAGCTTGGGTGGGCCATACTCCCAATTTCACTTATTTCTAGCTCTACTTGTAGATTCTGGTTAGTTTGATGGTTGGATCACCTCGAAATTAAACATCGATGGTTAAAAGGATTCTAACGATGCTAGGTTAATTTATGATAATTAGGCCTAGTATAAAATTTTACATGAAACGGATAATGAGGACCATGTGAATTGGAATTCAGGGGCCTAGGTCAATGGCATTTTCGTAATTATTGCTGATGTGTGAGTTTTGGGAAATCCAATGGCTCTACATGGTTATAGGCATGTTTATAAGAAGTTCTTACAAAAGAATATATATCTAAATCATTACGGATAGGGAGCTATTCATCGTGTTATTTATGGGAAAGTACTTACGTCAAATCACGTGATGGATAGTCTCGTCTTAAAATTAACTGTCAGATGGTTGAATCTATTGAATGGAGGTAACTACCAACGGTTAAGTTTGTGTCATCCAAGGATGTAAGGCCAGAATAGTTGGATTCGTATCGTACACATGTATATACTAAGTAAATTACTTGGTAACGCTCGAGAACTTTCAATGCTCGGGTATTGAAAAGTTCGGGGTGTTACAATCTACCCCCCTTAAAGAGAATCTCATCCTCGAGATTAAGCACAATCTATCTTACGGTGTCCGTATGTATCCGCTGGTTTTCTGCATTAAGGTTATTTATATAGGTGCTCATAACTCACCACTAGAACAAGAGTCATTGCAAGCTACCCCCCTTAAAGATTTCAAATTTCGAATGTTCAGGCTAACACGAGTAGATGGTCGTAGTAGGTTTGAGCCTGATACATCGATCATCTGTCTGCGCATGACAGAGGATTTTGGTATCCATTCCTAATCTTGTTAAATCTCGATCTTTTACTTAATCAGAGCACTAGAGTCATTGAGATTTGCTAGGACTTAGAATTTGAGTCAAACCATGTAAACTTCGTTTAAATATGGTTCCATCAATCCGTGATCCTGATTATTTTGGACTTCTGGAAAATATCATGTAATCTTATATCCCCTAGTCTTATGCGGCCCATTATGCTTCCATTACACGCTCTAATCACCTAATGCACTACTTGGAAGTTTCAAGACCAAGATTTCTATATGGAACCTGAGTTTGAAATTTTGGTAATTTGTCTAGGATTTCAAATCTAGTTCTAATATGCTTATTCTTAGGTTGAAATTTTACTCATAATTCTATGACTTCGACACTAATAAATCTTAAGTGTTGAGATTCATGAAAACTTTGTCTCTAATTAACGAGATGCATTAGGGAATTTAAACTATAACCCCTACTATGATTCTTCAAGTTTGTACGATGTGGTGAGTAATGGGGTTTCTTTACAATGCCTAAGGTTGTTTCATTCCCTGGAGATGGCAACAACATGATTTCTAACTACAAAATCTTTAAAGAAGTTCAAATTTCTAGATTTATAAAATTTGTTCACCAAGGGTCAAGTCCAAGGAATGTTCTCGTTGGATTTCGAGTACGTCATGGTGGGTATTTGTTCTTCCACAGTACTTAGGTTTAACTTCTAGTTCAATTGACCAAACATGAGATTTCTAAGGGAATCTAAGTTCCATTCCCAAGTCCTAAGATTATCCAACAATGTGCTAGGGGCCTAAGATCTGGAATTTCTATATTCTTACTTTCTCCTAACTACAGGGGAAGTTCAAATGAGTTCAAATGGTTATTCTAATAATTTCTAAGGGGAACTAAGTTCATTCTTAAGTTCTTCAGTCCTCCAAACAATTTCTAAGGGGCCTAAAATTTTGAGTTCCTATATTCTCAAATTCCTCCTAGCTACATGGGGGAAATTCACAGAAGTTCAAATGATTACTCTAATAATTGCTAAAGGGACCTAAGTTTGGGTTTCTACGTTCTCCAAATTTCCCTAAGTCTAGGGGAGATTTACCTAAGTTCAAGTTTCTATCTTCAACATCCTAACTTGAGACATTTAAAGTTTGTATAAGATCATTTCCCAAGGCCAAGTTTGTCCAAACTATGCTCTGATACCAACTGTAAAGCCCCGTGTTTTCAGGACCCGAGTATATGACTCGTTTCCCAAAAACCTGAGTGTTAACCTTAAAGGATGGTCAAATTTGAGTATATATATATTTTTTCTTCATCAGAGTAAGCAGATGAGCGTAGAGTGGACAAGTAGGCATAAAGGAAAGATTGCAATTACATTTAGAATATATAAGGGATTGCCCATAATGACTTATACAACCCAATGTCTCCATTCTTACAATTACAAAATGAAACAACATTACATGTTAGGAATGGTATATCTTCAACTTCTCTCGGATACAGCATTTTATAATGGAATCTCTCGGTAAGTTTTCATTCTCTGAGTATCTCTGTAACCACTTGTCACATTTCCTCTTGGGTTATCGCTCTCATAGCAAGGGCGGAGTGGTGTGATCCTATTGTTGGAGATTGCGAAGCTTCAGGCCATTGCTCATTTCCATTCACTGCAGCCATCATTGGTGGAGTCACAACTTTAGCTACATTGTGAGTGAGAGTGGCCAAGGCTTCTCAAAGACTTTGATATTCTTCCATTAGCTTCCTTTGAGTTTGTGCCATTTCGGCCATGCGCTCATCAACATTTGGTGATGGACCCTGACTGGTTCCTGCCATGTATACGATGACTTCTCCACTCCTGGATGAAGCTATCGTTGGAGTAGGATATGAGCGCATTTGAGTGCTAGGGTTTGATAAGAAAGGAGTCTTGTTAAGTTCTCTTGTGTTTTCACAGGATTCGACTGAGTGCAATGTAACTTGTAGAGGCGTCACTTGTGGAGATATAGAGGATGGTGAGTCTTCTATAGGCGATTTATCCTTTTCTTTTCTTATCCATCAGATATTTGCAATGGACAAGGCTGAGAAATCTTGTGACATTAGGGAACAGGGGGATCTCCCTGGGTAAAGTGCCGGAGGAGCAAGTGCACGATTCTTTCTGGCCGCATTTCTTTTCACCAGACCTCTGATCATTTATGGCGGAGTTAGTTTGGGGGCTACACGAGACTGAGTCTTCAACCTCCGACTGGAAACGACGATCCATTCGTCTTCTCTATCTTATGCGAGTGGTGATACAGATATCACTTCGGCCATAGCTTGCGAAGTGTTGTTTTTAGTTGGAGTTGGCATTTTTGGGATCAGCTGATTATTCAAACCCAGAGGTTGATCGCGAGCATACTCCACTACGAATTCGATTGAAGTGAGTAGAAAGTTGTTTTGCTTGAAGAAGTTGCCATTGGTTGTAGCTTGAACATATGTATTGTATCGTAGATCTGTCAGAGGACATAGAATGATGTCAATTAATATCTAAGTAAGAATGTACTTTATCTTGGAGATGAAATGGAGGATGTTCCAGTTGAGGGTCGCCATTTTGGGGTCTATATGACGCCAAACTATGATGAATTCTTTAAATAGTTTCTAAGTTAATACCGAGTAAGATAAAAATTCCCCAGTAGAGTCGTTATTTTGTTTCGACCAGAAACGAAAGGTATTTGATTTAGGGATTATCTAACTAAATAATAATAAAGAAAGAATGAAGGGAATGACCTTCATATATTATTCATTTATTCTGGATTCATTTTACATCCTTCTCATCCTTTGATTCCAAGATATAACACTTATAACTAAAGAATACAAATGTCGAATGTGCTTAATGTCAATTTCGATAACATTTTGGCTCATATTATTCAAGTCTTCATAAGAGAAGAGTTGTGCGGATCTTGATCTACATATCCTTTTGGAATAATGTAAAGGAATATTGAAATCTTCAGAGAATTGCAATATCATGAAAACATCATGATTCATGAGTCCCGCACAACTCTTCGTTGAGTTACGCGGATTCAGGAGTTGCGTGGGTCCACGCAACTCTTCTCAGTTGCGCATCCCTCCTTGTTCTCTCTAATACCTGTCAGAGGTATTGAAGTCTTCTCTCTTCAGCCGATCCAATCCTCAAATGAAGGGGTAGGGGGAATTTATAAGCTTTCACACGTGTGGGACCTTGAATCCTATGCCATGGGACCCACTTCGCATTACGACAAAAACTCATGTGTATCCACCAAGCATGAGTTGCGCGTGTGGGATCGCGGTCTTTTGCAACATCGCTCGTATGCACACATGTCCCAACTTGCACTGTTGATAGACCATACACTGCACCCTAGTGCACCTAGAAAACTTACCCAAGTGATTTGTTTTAGATGATCTTGAGACCTCTATCATGTGGACCGCGTCGTCGTTGAGATCGCAATGTTGAAAACTACGCATCAATCCGACACTTCGTTAGTGAGATGACCTATCAAATCCATGACCTAAATTATGTATCCAGGAACACAAGTAACCTTTATTATGCTAGGCCCATTGGCCTTGAGCCCATGTGAGCCTAAAGCCCACTTTTAAACATGGAAATTACCAACAAATAGGACAATTGCTACATGACAAAATAAGAAGTTAGCACATATAAGACAAACACTATAAGACAAAATTGGATTCTATCCCAAAGCTCATCATTAGCTCTCTCCCCATGCCTTCGAAACTAATCATGGCTCATGTCCACCTCATCCTATACATGCATCCAATGCATGTCTTGATTTGTGCCACATCACTTTAAACAACCAATTGCAATACTTCACTTCATCATCCATCATGCATCACCTACAACCCATAACCCTTATCCATCCATTAGCCAATGCATGTCTAGATTTCTTCCACCTTGGTCAATTCATGCTTAGCACCATCCACTTCATCCATCCACTACCCATACCATACATCACCTTCCACCTCACTTTTAACACCAATAAGAACCCATAAACTTGCCACCTCAACCCCCAATTCCCTATATAAGAGTAGGAGCTCTCTCGCACTTATTCTTTTCCTATATTTAGAAAATTTTGTGATTTTAAGAGAGAGCGGGGCCAAGGTGTGGCCCACCATTAATCAAAGAGGGAGTGGACCACATATCATCATCCAACCATCCATCCATTGAGGTGAGTCTACACCCCTCCTCCCATCCTCCTCATCCTCCTCTTTCTTCCTCTTTTATTTTCTTGATATGTGTGGGCCCCACTGGTGTTGAGTTCTTGTGTGCATGTATTTGTGACTATGGTGATCAACAAAGTGGCCTATGTGTCACGCCCCAAACTTGAAAACTGGGCTCACAGAATTTTCGATCGTCGAATCCGGCGCCGACAGCCTCTGTAGAGCCCCATTCTCGGTTCCTGGTCCCCATATGCCTAATTCCAATCCTGGGATCCTTCAAGGAGGATTTTTCAATATGATTTTTTTTTTTGTAATGGAGTATAACCACAAGCATAACCAAGTCACAAAACAACATCACCACATATCCACTATATCAAAAACTTTAAGTACAATGTGGAAAGGAAAATACAAGATGATCAAAAGAACTATAAAATAATCCGCCACGCGCTCCTGCCTCATCGCTGCTGCTATCCAACGTCACCTGCACGCAACGATCGTGCATAAGCTTACGAAAAGCTTAGAGAATGGTGTAAGTGTGTGCGTAAGGCAAGTGCCAAGTATGCAATATCAAAGTAATGCAAAAATATACTGGTAAGTCTATGAATACTATCACTTGTACCAAGGCTATGCGATGCAAGGCATGAATGTTATCGGCCATACCAAGGCCATGCGATGCAAGGCATGAATGCTATCGACCATACCAAGACCATGCAACGCGAGGCTTACGTGGCCAAATGTCATATGCGAGATGCAACACAAGCATGCCAGTCCTCATCTGAATCCACATAACAATGCAGCTCATCTCTGGAATATCACCGGGGTCTAGTACACTCCACACTGACTGCCGCCTCCTTAGCTGCACAGCCCAGTGAGTGGAAGAGACCACACTATTTGCCTAACTAGTAGTCTGCCATATCTACTCGGCTCGTCGATAATGGACCCATTTGCAAGCTGGTTAAACTCAGCCTAGCTTATAGCCCCCTCACTCTGGCGGAGAAGGCCACACCCCCTTCTAACAGATCACGACACAGTGGGAGACGCGACCTACTGGTATTCGGCACTCGTGCGCTCTTGTATCCACTCGGTCTAGACGTTGAAGCATTCTTGGTACCAAAAAGGTTCTGAGACTTTCATCTAAGGACATCTTACGTGCTAACAGTGCTAGAACCAAGTATTTTCGGTATCCAATTTGACCATCCACGATGTGCCTGTGGAGGCCACGACCCTGATGTCGCTAGGGTGTATAGTGAATCATGTCATACAGAATGTGAAATGCATGAGTCACACTATCCAGTCATGCATCACTCCTGCGCGTACCGCGTGATCATGCGGGATAACTCCGCTATCAAGGAGTCCCATAAATAACCTGCCCAATGACATATGCAATGGTCAAACCACATCTCATCCCAAGCATGCAGATGATGCGTATGGGCATGTATTATGATACTATGCTATCACATACTCATAATCGGTATCGATAATCAGCATCAATAATTGGCCTATATGCAAGGCGGGGTCCATAGATGGACTATAAGATTAAATCAATCCTACTAACGATCGATGGGAGCCCAACAATAAGGGTTACCCCAATATAAATAGATGGGTTATGCACATATCAATGGGGCCCAATGATTAGGGTCAACCCATTTAGAGAAGGATGAGAGTGGGCCTAACAAGGGCCTAAGGGAAGGTCACAATGTGGACATTCAACCACTATTGTCAATCAATGCGGACATTTAACCAACATCGCTCCCAAGGAGTGACCCATATAGAACATAATATATAGTGGGCCCATGGCCCCATAGAGAGGCCTAATATACACCACAATGGGCCTCACTCAAGGGCCACATATACATCACGTTGGGCCTCGTCAAAAGGGACGCATATGCATCACATTAGGCCTCACCAAATGGGCCGAATATACATCATGTTGGGCCTCACACAAGGGCCACAAATACATCATATTGGGCCTCATCACTTGGGCCACAATTACATCACAATGGGCCTCCTCACATGGGCCATATATATATCACATCAGGCCTCATCATATGGGCCTCAAACATATCATAATGGGGCGCATCTCATGGGCCTCATATATATCACGATGGGCCGTATCACATGGGCCTATATACCTCAAGGTGGGCCGCACCATAAATGGTGGCGGATCGAAAGATCGTCTGGACCATACCACAAATAATAGTGGAGACAATGATTTACACCGTTTAAAATTTATGGGCTCACCATTATGTTTATTTTCCATCCAATCTAATCATAAGGTCATAAAAACCTGACTTAGGTGGAAAAACAAATTCCATACTGATCCAAAACTTCTATGACCCCAAAAAGGGTTTCAATGGTGGACGTTCAATCCCCTCACTGATTTTTACGGTGTGGTCCACCTGATAATTAGATCTGTCTCATTTTTTTCCCATGTCATAAAACGATCTCTCAAAATGGTTGGACGGTATGGATACAACACATGCATCATGGTGGGTCCCACTGTCCAAGGTCTGGATGGTAGCATACCATCTCGCCTTACCCACACCACTCGCAGGCGTGACAACGTATTTCGTGTATCGATGTTGAAGAAATATGTTCCTGACCCTACCCATATTATCAAATGGGAGCAAGTACAACTAAGTGAAGACGCTACCTATATATTGCGACCAACACGTGTTCTAGATAGGAAGAAACAAGTGCTATGCAATAAAGTGATCCTGCTCGTGAAAGTGTTATGGACACACCACACTGAGGAAGAGGCTACTTGGAAAACGGAAGCCGAAGTCCGTAAGAACTACCCTCAGATCCTCGAGGAGTACGATAAGGTACTAATTTCGGGGATGAAATTTTTCTTTAAGGGGGGTAGATTGTAACGTCTCGAAAAAATCCGTGTAAAGACCCGAGTACCACCTCAGCCAGAAATGCCTAAGGACCGTATTTAGTCGTAATTAAGGCAGAAATTAGTTAAGTACTAAACTAGATAATCGGTGGATTAAGCATGAGCCACCATTTTCACAAATGAGAAGGCCTAAAATCATTAATACCACTAACTCAATACTACATAAAGACCTAGGAGAAATCCCCAGAGTCTGTCGCTCTCGGGAGCACTTTAAAACTCCATATCGGACCTAGACTGCACATCGAGAGTCCGATGACCGCAAAACTATAGGATTATGTCCATCTTACTAGGCTTGACAACCATCTGGGAATCGAGCCCAAATAGTGTCCAAAAATGCACAACTTGAGCCCTGAATAAAGTGTGTGAGAAACGCGAATATCTTAAGAAAATGTAATGAAACTTAAGTGAATTGGGCCATTCGCTCACATGCAAAATTGAGGATTTCGGACCGTCAATTTCTAACCAAATTTCACCCATGGGAAAAGGAAATTTCGCTTCACGTATCTGTATACTTGTGGCCCCGATCGAGTAAATATGATCGTTGATCTGACATAGGTCCTCCACGGTCGATCGGCCTATCTGATTGTACCGAAACCACATCCTGGCATATATCTATTGTCAAGGAACTTACCCTGTGTTGTATGTGAGTAGTGGGCCTCCTTGTGAGCTTTGTTTGTCAAAACAACTGCCTAAAGGGTATAACCCATGTATACAGTGGCCCTTGGGCCATTTATATCACTACTGGGCCTATATATAGCCCTTATAGCACCCCATCCCTCTCTTATACGAATTTCTCCAAACCCTAAGAGAGGAGAGAAAAGAAGAGAAAAGAGTAAGGAGAGGAGAAATCCTGGGAGATCGTTGCTGTGATTCTCTCCCACTACTCCACGTACTGATTCACCTCCCTATTTCGCTACACGATCTATTTCGGCTACGATTTGGGTAAGAAATCCTAACCCTAATACTGTAGTTGAGATCTAGAATGATTGTTTATCAACATAGCTAATCGATTTCACTATTTAGGTACCCGACGTTCTGTTTTTGGGAACGTAGAATTCGAACCGAGTCTGAATCGAGTATTCCGACGAAAGGTACAAACTATAGACGTTTAGGTTATGGTTATTAATGCTTTCAATGTCAGCTAATGATTTATGTCTGACTTGATTGCTGTCATATTATCTTAGATGCGCCGATTTTAATATAATATACATATGTGAACTATGTTGAACAAAATATGCCTCTCATGTGTTTGTCGAAATGTTTGAATGAACATGTAAATATGATTTGTGCTTGCCTTGACTACTAATTTAGGATTCATCGTCATCATATGCATGTTGACCTCTCTGTATAAGGATTTGCTAAAATACACGTTGTAACTAACCTAGTCTATATATTTTATGAAGTGTAGTCTAAGTGTTTGATGAATTGTCTGAATGAGAAATTGTTGATGATTTGTATTTATTAAGAGTATTAAGATAGGATTCTTTCTTGCCTTATACATATGTATAGTTTCTTTCATGCAATCATATTCGCCTTTATGCAAATGAATGATAAAATGCTAGTATTTGGTACCATGATCAAGGTGTTTGATGAAATGATCAAATGAGGAATTTATTTGGATTTTTCTTTAAATGTTGTCATGATAATCACATGTATTTAATTGCTACATCTGAGTAAGATTGGGGCTACAACCTAGCCTAGGCAATTGGTAACAGATCCTGTTCGGATGACCAAATTAGTCTCGCCACATTGGGTATATTTGATGAATCCAGGTCGCACGACGATTGTCGACAGTGGTTAGGCCAAGAGGGGTGCTTATGCACTCCATGTCGATTAAATCAACGTGTGCCTTGTACCAATTAGATTTGCCTAACAAACTGATTGACCTATTGTGTGTTTACCATGTATGGACACCACTGCTTGAATCTAAGGTACCCCCTACCAATGTAAAGGCCTACTTTAACCATGGTACCACGATCTGCTAAGACTCATAGCCGGGCATGGTGGTACGAGACACTGTGGTTGAGCTGTTGGCCTACGCTGGGGTGACGAGCCTCCTCATAGTGACTAGTGAGAAACCCAGACTGGTGAGCTGGGTATGGTGGTATGGGACATCATGTTCGAGCTATCGGCCTATGCTGAGGTGACGAGCCTCCCGTAGTGACAGCGAGTATAAACTTTGAATTTGCCTATCGACTGCTTTTCATTAGGGGTAATGCCCTACAATTTGCTTATCGCATGTGATTAACTAGGATTGATGACCCTAAAGGGATCCTTCAGTTTGGGTAATGATATAAAGGAAGGTGCTTTAGCTTCCTAAACCTGCTGTATGAATAAGCTTAATTAAGTACTCGGCTAACACTGCCATGCATCGCATTGCATTAGCTAGGATGTGCTTTTGGAGAGGAAGGTACACTTTAGGGAGTGTTGACATACGCAAAATTGGTTGTCGGAGTCACTTGTGAGGGAGCTTTGTGCGAGGACATACATCATTACTTACACTCCATTGATGCATTAACAAGAGTAGTTAGGAAGTGATTGTTGTATTACTTTATCATTACTACTTGATTGACTTGATAACATGTTAACCTTTGCCTTATGGTACCAATGAGTTGATCACTCACTTCCACCCTAGGACGGTGTTTTAAAACACCAACCAGACTCTGGTTTAGATGCAGGTGATGGGGAAGCCTATGCAGTGGAATTGGACTTCATAGATGAGGAGGAAGAATTCTCCTACGTTCAGCTCTTAGGCGGGTCTATGTATACCTTGTGCTGATTTGACGGGATTACAGGGACATATGGATTAGTTGGACACTTTATATTTTGATATTTTGTCAATTTTGGAACAATACATGTATATATTCTGTCCGGTAACATACTCATACTCTAGAGGTTGTGAAACACTTACATACTTAAATATATATGTTTCAGTCTTCCGCTTGCTTAATTTAATTATATCTGGAGTATGATATACTGTTTTGGTATAATCCCACTCATATTTAACTCATTAATATGGATGAAATCTGAACATCATTATCCATGTTGCATAAGTGATGTGCTGGATCTCGGGAGTAGAGTTTTGCTCGACCCTTGAAATCCATGGCGTTACAAGTTGGTATCACAGCATGATTTATATTAAACTGGACCTGGGTTATAGGTAACACAACGCACTCTCATACTCTGACTTAGAAAGGGAGCGATGAAATCTAGAAACCACATTAGGATCCCAAAGTTTCACCGACAGGCGAGATTGAATACTGTAGGTTAATGCACAATGCATCTTGAATCACGTGCATTGACTCAAGTCACCTTTAGGCCGTCAGTTGACGAGTTTAAATCATTGGCCAACGAATTCCAAACCAAAAACCAACCCAAAAAGGCACGAATATGTGCAATACAGTTAGAAAAATGGGCCATGCGGGCCTAAAGACCCAAAGCATGAAACATAGTGGGACCCAAGGGGTCCCACGCACTCATACGGCACCCCGGGAGGGGGTGGCCACCGCCTCAGGGCAGAGCCACCACCGGACACCGCAGAGGGGTGCGGTGGCACCGACCGGACAGCGGTGCACCAACAGCCTCCACAGAGGAGTGCGGTGGCACCGGGGCAGTGGTGGTGAACCACCGACCGGCCGCCCATGTGAGGCCACTCCCACGTGTGGGACCTCCCACTTAACCCATTTTCTACCCCTTTTGCTCATTTCACCCCATTTCACCATATTCCTACCCTGAAAATAACCCCAAACTTATTAACCACTCTCTTTCTCTCTCAAATCTCCTTCTCCATACATTTATATCTTCCATTTCTTCTACATCCTACACCCATCCATCACCATTCCCCTAAAATTATCCCTTACAACTCTTCATCTTCCTTAGTTCTCACTTATTCCACCTTTTTGTGTCTCATAACTCTCAAACTTCCAATCCACTTCATTCTCCAAGCTTTTCCAACTAAATGCTCTCTTTGAGCTAGTCACCGCCATTTTCTCCATCTCAACATTCATTTCCCTTATGTGAAAGAAGAGAGCGGCCCCGGATGAAGCCGGGCCTAGCCGTCCAAGCCGTTCTAGGAAGAAGCCGAGTGCCGAGACAAGTGCAAGTGCTGAGCGAAGGTCAAGACCGAACCTCGACCCTCGAATCCCAATAGAAAAGTCTCTACCGGTGGGCGTCGAACTCGGTAAGTACTATGATCGCAAAGTTATATTTAAAGCTCATGTTGACGAGAAGCTATTTGGGTTGTATCCAGTAATCGACCTTCTTCTAGAGAATGGGTGAGTCCCATATTCGAAGGGAAAACTCATGTAAGTGAAGGCACCGTACGAGCCTTCTATGCTCACATACGGGACCCAACTCTGGTGCCCCTCTAGTTTATCATAATGTTGGGAAGAACTCACGCCAAGGTCGATGTGGATGTCATGACATGTATCATGGGAATAGAATGTGGAGTTGTACATGCCAGTGAGACGAATCTCGCTAGTGAACGGGAGAGAAATCGCCGCACACGCTTCCTTTGCGGCCAGCTTGTCGATTGGAGGCGAGGAAATAGCCTCGCATCGACTCGCATGATGGCAGATTTTCGCCTACTCCATCATATATGCACGTACAACGTGTATCCTAGGTGGAGTAACCGCACAGAATGCACTCGATTCACGGTGAATTTCTTGTACAGAGCTGGACAGGGAGACAAGTTGTGCTTGCCTACTCTCACCTTGACTTAGATAATCAACACTGCACGATCTAATAGGGGAGACGCTTCACTCCCTTTCGGCCGACTCATTTGCAAGATCGCTCAAAATTTTAGCTTTAGACTCCATATGGATAACCTCGCCCTAATCCATTTCATCATTGAAACTACAATCAACAATATGGGCATTGGTCCCAAACAACGCCAAGCAAGGCTTGATGAGTACGGGGATGAGATAGAAGAAGAGATTGAAGAGGAGAAAGGAAATGAAGATGAAGAAGGCAGTGAAGAAGAGGAAGGAAATGAAGAAGAGGAAGGCGGTGAAGAAGAGGAAGTAAATGATGAAGAGGAAGGCAGTGAGGAAGAGGAGCAGGAAGAAGAGGAGGAGGCCCAAGACTCAGATGGGGGACCTCCTACTGTTACACATGAGGCCCGCCATGACCGGGCCACCTTAGAAGCCGACATGGCTAAGATTGAAGAGAACCAGGCCCACCTAAAGCAGAAGATCGAGAAGAACTAGGCCTACTTGAAGCAAAAGTTTAAGAAAATGGCTCGCACCCTAAAGGCCATCCTGTGTTGTATGCAAGATAAGGAGGTGCCTCCGCCTTCGCTAGAATCGGATGACTAGTTATATGTTTGTAGTGGTTTCCTTGCTCCTTTTGTAATAGCCTTGTTTAGGCTTAGTTTGGATGTTAGGTTAGTAGGTGCTAAAGTCTTTTTGTTAAATTAGCTCACTTGCATTTTCTGTCATAATTCATGTAATGCTACATCATGTGTATTGTGATAAAATTTGGTTAAATGAAATGCATGAAGTCTCTTTGTTTAGAAATGTGTAGAATGTATGGAAAACATGGTGATGTTATCCCGATCCTATAAATTTTGCACCCTATGTTGTATATAGGGAATGCCGCCCAAAACTACTCAGAACATGGCACGTCTCCTGCTTGGCGGAATGAATGATGGGGCCTCTCACCCGAGTGGTAGCCAAACAGACCCCAATTTGGGTCCGAGTAGTGACACAATGCCGAATTCACAACCGGCCAATGACCCTACAAATGGACCAACACCGAGTGCACCACCGGTTCTGGGACAGAACCGTGCATCTTCGTGAACACCACACATGCCTCAAGCAGCTCCTCCCCCTGATAGGTTGGAACAAATGATGCTCCTGATGCAACTACAATAATAGTATTTGGCCACTATAGCGGGGGCCATCGCACAAAACATGAATGTGGCCCCACTGATGCCACCTGTACAGCCTGCCGGGAATATGACTGCAAGTGGCCTATTTGAGCACTTTTAGCGCCTCCGTCCTCCCACTTTTGCGGGTACTCATAGACCTGAGGAGGCTGAGTACTTGTTGGATTGCATATCCAAGATGCTGAGGTCGTTGCACTGTACTGAAGTATAGCAACTTGAGCTGGTTACGTATATGTTTGAGAAGGAGGCTAGCCTTTAGTGAGATAGCATCCTACGAACCGTTCCCACAAGATTTGCATGGACATGGGACGAATTCGAAACCCATTTTCATGAAAAGTACTTCCCCCTCACTTATCGTAATGGAAAGGAGGGTGAATTTCTCCGCCTCCGACAAGGAAGAATGACCATGGCAGAATACGAGAACCGTTTCATGGAGCTGGCCAGATATGCTCCATTGATCCTGTTGAGGCATAAAAAGAGAGGAAGACAGTAGAAGAATCATTGTGCGCAAACAGTATAGAAAAAATGAGCATTGTGCGGAAAAGTGGTCATTGCGCGGAAATGATCATTGTATGCAGATGATTGGAGCGCACAGCGAAGTCTGCGTAAAGGGTAGCGCACACCGAAGTCTGCACAAAGGGTAGCGCACACCAAGGTCCGCACAAAGGAGGAGCGCACAGTGCTTATGTGGCATATTCACCATGTGAAAGGGCTATAAATGCCCGTTGACCCCTTTAAGGGGGTCATTAGCAACTAATTGAGAAGTAGAGGGAGATTTGAAGAGAGAGAGGTACAGCTATTGTGCGGCGCACAAACATCGTTTGTGAACTACAAGTGCCAGCGCACAATGGCTCCAGCGCACAATGGGTGCCGGCACACAATAGCTCCAGCACACAATGGCTCCAGTGCACAAGGGCTTGGGCAGCAATCTGCAATACATGATGCTTCCATCATTGATTGCCTTTAGCTCATACCATTTCGATTATTATTTTTTCATCATTATCATAAGTCTGTTTTGGAATCAAAGGAGAAAAGGATGTAAAGGAACTTGGAATAAATGCATAATGTGATTATCCTTTTGACCTTCTTTTGTTAATTATCAAGTGAATGAAATTAATTTTCCAAACAAAATGCATTTGTTTCTTGTTCGAAACAAAATGGCGACTCTGCTGGGGAATTTCCATATTCACTTGAATATTAACCTAAGAATTACAAGGGAGATAATCGCAATTATTTAGCGTCTTCAAGGTGGCAAAATGGCGACTCTAAATCGGAACATCCTACCTTTCATCTCCAAAATAGAATACGATTTAATATAAGTACTAATTTTCTTTTACTTTGTGAATATGAATAAGAGGAGAAGAAGAATATTGTAACCAACTGATCAATGGTAGCCGTTCAAGGAAATACAATTTTCTACTTCACCATGATGGGATTTGTTGTGGAATATGCTGATAAACAAGCTGGACTTAGTGAAGGTAAAACGGTAGCAAACAAGCAAACAGAATCACAAGCGGTTGTTACAGTCGTGACTACTTCGCCAGTGGCACAGGGAGAAAGAGATGAATGGATCGTCGTCACTCGCAGAAAGACAAGGACTTAGAATATAACTGCAACAAGAACAAGCTCGCCACTGAGAAGAGTTAGGGGGCCGATAACACGAAATGCCACCAGAAAAAATCCTGAACTCGCCCCTCCTGCGATATACCCTAAGAGAACAGTTCCACAGCTAACATCACATGACTTCCTGGCTTTAACGACCCCGAGAGCTAGATGAACGAAAGAACAAAAGGGCAAAGCACTGCTAGTAAGTTTGAAATTGTGGTGAAGATCGCTTTAGTTGAAGTCAGGAATATGTCAATATGTCCTAGAGGGGGGGTGAATAGGACTTTTAAAAGTTGTTATGATTTATTTAAAAATCTTACTTCACTAATTCTATGAATATGCAATTTATCAGGATTACTCAAATGCAACTCTACTAGCTTCCAAGCCTGGTAGAGGATCCAATCACAAACTATTCAAGAGATAGCAATATATAACTTAGTTTATGATGGATGTGACTGTGTATATGTGTGGGGTGTGATCAGATATATAAATATGAATGCTTTGACATAAATCACACACATAGAAGAAGAGCAATCACAAACACAGTCATTTTTATAGTGGTTCAACTACTTGTCTACTCCACTCCCGGTAACCGCACTCAACCCTTTAGTGTATCGGATTTCACTAAGGATGTTTCACGGCGGTTCATCTCAAACCTAAGGTTTTAAATCAGGTTCACCTTCAACCTTTACAACCTACACTGAGGATGACTGTTTATGTTCTCACGAGCAAGGGTTAACACAACGCACCCACTTTTAGGCACACTGGCCAAGGATCTTCCATAAGACCCTATTGGAAGTTTCTACACGGTTCACCTCAAACCGGAGGTTTCACAGCAGTTGACCTCAAACCTAAGGTTTTACTGGTTTACCTTCAACCAAATGTTTATGCTCTCCACAGAGCAAGGGTCCACACAGTGCACTCACCATGTACACTCCCACCGGAGGCCTCCTACGAGGACTTCAAAAGGTGAGAACCACTTAAGACCCAATCCTACAAAGAAATGATCACAAGTGTCCTCTTGGACTCTAAATATGTACAAATAAGTTGATGAGTCCCGATAAGTACAATGCCGAAGATCTCCTCCTCCTTGTTGACGAAGAGTCTTCTGCTCCCTTGATCTGCAACACAAAATGATGTACCAATACTCGGCTTTGGGTTGGGTCAAGGTCAAGATGGAATCCTACTCTCAAAATGTTTTCCTATCAGGAAGATAGAGTGATTCCAATCTTATGCATTCAAGGCATCCCAGCTTAATGATTTACAATTAAGTCAGCAGCTAGAGGATCCTTGAATGTGAAAGTTCATTCCCCAATCCACTCTATTGAATATCAATGATGAGGGTGGATTAGAGGATGAACTCCCTTGAGAGAAAGGGCTTTGGATATAAGATATAAGTTGAAACACATAAAAGCACTCTCTTCTTTCTCTACCAACAATAAAGACAACTCTCTCTTTAAATAGGCAAAAGGTTCCAACGGATATAAAACGGTCATATTTATGACAGAGTTCGATATCATCGAGTAGTGTCGATATCATCGAGCGTATACTCTCGATAACATCGATGGTCCGCTCGATGATACAAACTCAAATGTCATACGCTTTTGAAACCTTTTGTCAGCTTGTCGATGGGATCGAAACAGGTGTCGATGACATCGAATTTCGAACTCCGATCCAATCAAAACTGGGATCGATCTATCGACATTTGAAGCATGAGAGAGACTAGCGATGAAATATTTTAGGTTTTTATGATATGATCGGGAGTCAGCCAATGTCATTGGAATTTACATCTCAATGATATCGAAGGCAGTGTCGATGCATCGATAAATCCAATAGATTTACCAGTAAACTCGCTGGACAGTTTGTGTCCAGTTTCGATGCGATCGACTCGGCCTCGATATCATCGACATATGAATATCGATTTTCTCGAATGGCCCCCGATCAAAGTTAAAAACAACCTGAAATATCTGCTAGAAGAAATGCGCGCCCTCTATCGATTCATCGATGGATTTCTGATCTTATCGATATTTGATTTCAGATCATATCGGAAAAGCATCTATATATCGAAAGAATTTGAGATTTTCATTAAAAAATAGGGGCGCCAGAAATCTGCTTGTCGATCTTATCGAGCCACTTTCGATGAGCTCGAGATTTGAGTATCGATAGGTGTATCGATACATCGATAATTCGTCCAGATATGTTGTGAAGTTGTTGGACATATTTGGTCCTCTTTTCGATGGTATCGATGAAGCATCGAGGACTCGTCAGCGCAGGTCGATCATATCGAGGGTGTTTCGATAAAATTGACAAGGCATGAAAAACTTAGAGATTTTCCTATTTTGAAAAAGTTTTCTCACCTTAAAACTCTATGATTTTCTAACTTTTTAAGGATTTTATTCACCTGGTGTTTTGGGTCATGGGATGTGAGGATTTAGGTTTACCTGTGGCGAGCTTGCACACATCCGGTTGAGGCAGACGCTTGAATTGATCTTCTTATCAGGCTTTATAGACAATCTGACTCAACACTCACGTAACTTGACAAACCAAGACACTTTCAATCTCCCCCTTTGTCAATTACGTGACAAAATCCCAAAACACCCTAGAACATTCTAGACAGACACACCCTAAATTGTGTGTACTTGGTTTTACACAAATTTACAATTTCTAGCACATGTACACAACCAGTAGTTGCTCCCCCTGACTTGTAAACTCCAACTCCCCCTTACTTGTTGCAGCTGCGCCCCCTAACACCTGCAACAACATCTAAGCAGATATACAATTTCCATTCGGGGTGTTCGTAAATGTTCTCCCCCTTTTTGTTAGTCATTGACAAAGATATATCAAGTGATATTGACTGAAGAGTGAATTACTTGGGAGAACCGAATAGGCAGAAGCAGATCAATTGATGTATAACAGTTAACTCAATTTAAGCAGTCATCAATTTCAGAACATATGGATGTATAGTAGATCAGATAAAATAGTGATATCGCAGATAGAATAATCAGTAAAGAACAGTACATGCATACCATATCAGAAACTTGATAAACCAGGGGATCAGAGAACTTAATTATGGCAATAAAAATATGAATTCTATTCAGCCATATCCCAAAATATCCACACATATACTGCCACAGACAGCAGTAGACTTAAGAGTTTATCCCATCAAAACCAAACCAAAAAAATATGTTCAGTCCAACCATGGACATATACAATTTTAAAAAAGAACATCAGATTCTCCAGATTAGTTTGTTATCACATACACTCAGACAGGCGTAAAATATTCAAAAAGATACTAATATTCGTACGCAGAGATATGAGTGAAGTGTAGGTGATAGCATGCAGTGAACATCATCATGGAGCGGAGTGGGAGGGTGTCGTGTCGTCTCAGCGACAAGTTATCACGTCCACCAATTGTTGGACGGTTTGCTGCACACTTAGCACCATCCGTTCCAGGACAGTAAATCTCTCATCCATTGACTCCCTGAGCTGAGAGACATCTGCTGAATGGTGCCAAGCTTTTCTGGATGGGGCTTAAACCTCTTTGCATGCCTAGGTGTTGATGTTGATGGAGCATGTTGAGGTCTAGAAGCATCTTTTTCAGTCATCCCGGTCTCTCCCATAGAAGCGTCACCAGCCCTACCTTCTTCCTCAACTTGAATTTATTCCTCCAGGGTCTCCTCAGGGTATTTGTGAAACCTCAGGTCCATCCTTCGGATGTTGCTTTTGTTGAAGGATTGGAGAGGAAGAACTAGATCATTTGTAGTTTGGAACCCTATGGTATTACAAATTGTATTGATGATCCAGGGATATGGTAGGAGAATGTCCCTAGCCCTATGATAAGCGTACACCAATTGATACATAATCAGGGTAGACAGACGGATCTTGACCCCAACAGCCATTGAATAGATTATCATAATCATGAAGCCAGTGAGGTCAACTCTGTTGGAGCCTTTAGAGTAAATATTTGAAGCAAGAATACCATGCAGGACTCGATAACGTGGTTCTATGAACTTGACTTTCAGGGCATTCCCTTGGTACCACTCGACATCACAATTATGGAAGAGAAATTTAGTGACCTTGGACCGAACTTCAGGATCTTCCATGTCCATATCAGGGATTCCTACAGAAGATAAGATAAGATTGAATATTCCTGCAACAGACCCTGGAGTGATCAGCACATCATCACCATCTACAGTTACAGAGATGGATGGAGGATCAGATGTCGGAGAGTGACAGGCAGCAAAGAAATGGTAAGTTCGTTCAAGCTGATATGATCCACCAAAGTCGAGAACTGGTGACCAATCTATATCCATAAATAGAGGTTCTAGATTATATGGAATCAAGCAGCTTTTGTCGACTTTCCTTTCGGGAATGACTTTCCTTCCTGCAAATCTTGCCAAGACGGGATTGACTTGCACTGGTGGAGGTGTCTACTCTTCTGAATGGGACCCACCATGTCTTGAGCGTTGCTTTGTGGGGATCCCACGTTCGGGAATACTTGCTTTAGCCTTAGAGGCAAGCACTTTTTGTCGGGAGGTTTTCGAAGATTCCCCCCGTCCGGATGCTTTCCCTTTGTCTTTTCCCATGGGGACAACAAATTTGAAAATCTGGGGAACGAGGATAAAATTCTTCTTTTAATGAAATGGAAAATACCCGACCAAAAGTGAGAGAAACTCTGGAATTGAGTGAATGGAAGGATAGTACCCGTTTTTGAGAAGTTTCTGTGACCCACCACTAGTCTTTTGGCCGTCGATTTGAGCAAAAACACAGATAGACAACTTTTTCAAAAAAAATAAGATTTTTCCGCTCGACCGCCTTTTATCTGGTGCTAGACTTCAATTTGATCGAACACTCTTTCGATTTTATTGACGATCCTCATTCGATGTTATCGATAATAGTTTCGATGATATTTTCGATCAAGTGACTTTCCACATTTTGAAGAGATATCGATAGTATCGACTCTTTATCGATTTGATCAAGAATGCTCATGAAAATTTGGCAGACATATCAGACATGAATGTTTTTCAATTTTCAGCCTTCAGATGATTCTTCAAGTATACTGTTAGTGTTTCTATGAATCAGTAGTATACTCAGCAAAATTATGTACAATTACTGTACACATCAATATTATAAACATTTGAATGTTTATATACAAAAGATGGAGGTAAAGAACCTTAGATGTATCATTGACAGCTCAGCAAAAACATTTCCTCATTTTAGCACAAGTTCAGATTCTGATGCATGATCTGAATTAATTCTTCCTTACCCATTTAACATTGTTGATCGATTTGGGTGGTGATGCAAGGGCATTTCTTTTATCCATATTCCTAAGAGGACTTTTGAAGTTCTGTATTTCTCTGGTTAATAATTTGTGTCCAGAGTTAGGATAAGTCCTCCTAGGTGTTATGCATTCAAACTTATAATGACCTGAATCACCACCCAAATGACATACTGGAGTTGTTCTGGTTTTGCTTCCAGAAGCAGCAAATTTTTCAGATCTTGGTGCTGCATTTCTAGCCTTTGGCTTAAATTTTTCATATCCTAGGCCGCTTTTATCCTTTCCAGGTCTTCCCATTCCCAACAGTTTTTCTAGCTTTTCGCTACTCTGGGAAAACTTGTAGTTTATCTTAGCCATTTTCTTGGATTCTTCTAGATTAAACAGGATTGTATGATTTTCATTACAAAGAAGATTATTCTTATTTTCTAGCAGTTCAACCTGTTCGTTCAGTTTATCAGACTCATTTTCAAGAAAGGTATTAATTTGTTCAAGTCTATCATTATCCATATGATACTGCTGTAGATCATTTATTAATTGTGTGTTGATTTCCAATGTTCTATCCAAATCTTTCTGCAGCAACTTACTTTTATTCTCCGCTATTCCGAGTCTTTTAAGAATATTGATGCTATGAATATAAAGTTGATTATAAGCATCTTGCAGTTTATCTTTCTTGATTTCTTCTTCTTCTTCTCCAGTTTCCTCACTATCAGATGGAAACGATTCCGTGGCTTGCTGTTCTCTCTCATTTTCAGATTCTGTGGGAATGATTGGAGCAGTGGAGACCATGAGAATTTTCAAGGATTTCTGGTCACCATCACTCTCTGAGTCACTGGATTCTTAATTTGACTCCTCAGTATAATCCCACGTGGCAGCCATTGTCTTGCCCTTAGTTTTTCTGTTTGGGCATTTGGTTGATAGGTGTCCATACTCCTGATAGGCATATCATTGTGGTTCTTTGGTTCTTCTACCAAATTTGCCTGTAGAAGGTTTGTTGTTCACCTTTCTTCCTGTAACGCCCTGAAAATCGGGGGTCGAGCATAAACTCAACTCCCGAGTTCCAACGAATCACTTATGCAACAAAATGAATGATGATTGAATGTTGTCTGTATTAGTGCATTGAACATGAGTGAGATTAAGCCAAAACAGCATATCATACTCTAGAGACAAGTGAGATAGCAAGCGGAAGACTGTGATAGATAAATAAAATATATAAACTGTGGTGAGTCTCCAGAGTGTGATAACGTTACCAGGTTAAATAATTATAAGTACAATTCTAAAATATACCAAATGTGTAAGGTCCTCTAGTCAACATCCCTGTAACCTCGTCGATCAAGACACGACTCACATGAAGCCGCCTGAAACTGCATAAAGGAGGAATCCTCCTCATCCTCATAAAAGTCCGGCTCCGCTTCGCAGCATCGCCATCATCTGCAGCTAAGACAGAGTCTGGTTGGTGTGTACAACACCGTCCCATAACGTGGGAGTGAGTGATTAACTCAATGGAACAATAAAGTATAGGTTAACATGTTGTCAAAACAGTCAAGCAATAATGATAAAGCAGTACAATCAAACAATTCTAAATACTCTTGTTAATGCAAGTATGAAATGCAGTCATGATGCATGCCCTCACCAACATACTCCCTCATGCGACACCATCTTACGTTCACGGCATGCTTTCATTCCTCAGTGCTCCACATATTCCAGGCACATGCAATACGATGATGAGCATGATTACTGAGTTGTTATTAGTCCATTTCAAATAGCAGGATTGGGAAACTAAGGTACCTCCCTTATTTCATTCCCAAACATGATCCAATCTAGGGTCGTCAGTCCCAGTTAATCTTATACGATGGTGTGTTTCTAGGTCGCTGCAAGGGCTGTCAGGGCTGTTACACGGAACCATTACATCACTCCCCCATCACCCTTTTAACGGTTCATCACTAAATTGATACAGGCCTAGTTCATACTCTATTCACTGCGGCAAAACTCGTCGCCTCACCGCAAATTCAGAGTATGCTCGAGGTCACTACAAAAGGCTCGTCACCAATCAGTGTAGGCCGACAGCTCGAATATAGTGTCCCATACCACCATAATCGGCTCACGAGTCTGGTTGCTCACTGGTCACTACGGGAAGGCACGTGGCCCCAGAGTAGGCTGACAGCTCGACCACGGTGTCCCATACCACCATGCCCGGCTCATGAGTCTTAACGGATTGAGGTACCATGGTTAACGGGATTTCACTGGTAAGTTTGGTACCTTAGGTTCAAGTAAAGGCGCCCAAACATGGTGAACATACATAAGACAGATTGGGTTGCTTGACGAGCTCGGCTAGCTCGAGCGCACAACAAGTTGAACGATATGAAGCGCATAAGCACTTCGTGTGGCCAACCACTATCGCCAATCGAAGTACGACTCGGGTTTGTCGAACACATCTTACGTGGCAAATGAATCTCAACCACGAACTCAAGTCTGGTACCGATTGTCTGGACTATAATCATAGTCCCAATCGCAATCAATCTTCATTTAGAGCATGTGGAGTAGAGCATAATAACAAAGTAATTCAGGCATGTTAACAAACATGTCGTAAAGCATGTTACAAAGCACAATGTAAACAAGGAATACAAACACATATATTTCATAGTAAGCGATTAACTTGAACAACCATTATGGAGGAAATCATATACGTTTCTAAGGTAGTTGAGAATCCCATCTCAACTCCTACCTGGAGCATGATCTAAGCACTTACTCTTACAAGCATTTTCACAAACACTTAGAATACACTATTTTAACATACATAGTGTATATTAGCAAAAACATGTATTAGGGCGAACCCTCTCGCCAAGTAAGTGTTATACACATATATAATATGTTCATACAACAAATAATCATGGCAAACACATTTCCAAAATTTATACGTATACGGTACTTTCTACAAATACCTAGAATACACAAAATTCCATATTCTTCGTATTTAATCGAAACGGAAAACAGACAGCACTTTGTACATGTGCAATTGCATGCAGATCATGAATCTATCATTATGTGACATTGAAAGCATTGAAAACCATAACCTATACATCTAAAGTCCGCACCTTTTATCGTAGAATCGTAACGAAGTCGATAGGTTTGCTAAGCTTTCGTATACGACAGTTTGGTAACCTATAGAACGAAATAGGTTAGCTATTTCATAACCTACAACTATCAAAACTGAATCGTAACGAATAGGGTGTTAATGTAACATCCCGGATTTTTGCCAACCTGGGATTAGACGTCCTTAGGCAATGGGTCGATCCTAACACCTTATTAACCTGTCAAAATTGAATCCCAAAGTCTAAAACCGCTTTTGAACCCATTTCCTTCGCAAATCTTACCTTTCACTACCTCGTTCTTTAAATCCTTCCAAGTATTTTCACATTAGACACTATCTTAAAGTTTAGATAATGAAGAACAATACTTAAATTAAACATTGCTTCAACCTCAGATCGAAATCACTCAGGAATAAATACTTTAGAAATTAGGGGAGATTTAGCTAGTGTTAAACTAGAGTGCCTGTGAAATTAGCACCAATCGCTTTAAATACGATCTGCAAGACCAAAAACTTGTAGAATCATTGACACTAGGTTACCTTAAAATCTAGGATCCATCTCATTACCCGGCTGCTCTCGGGAGCATCACGAAACTTCGTATCAGATCTGGACCGCACGTCGGAAGTCTGATGAACATGAAGTTAAGGAATTAGGACCGCCTTGCTGGGCTTGACAACTATCTCGGAAATCAAATCCAGATAGTGTCCTAGTGTTATTCGCTTGAGTCCGGAGCGAGGAGTGTGAAAACACTTGATTTTCTTTACAAATAAATATCTCAAATAGTAATCTGGCACCTATCGCTTGCGGATCAGTTTTAAGCAACCAGATCGTCAGAATCAGACCAAATTACACCTTCGGATCAGGAGAAATTTCATACACATATCCATGTACTCAGAATCTCCGATCGAGATCCGCTGACCCTTGAACTGAAACTGGTCCGCCATGCGTGATCTGGAATCTTGACTGAAATGAAAATTTAACTAAACGTAGATCCAGTATTGGTGAGCTTAAGTCCGACCTTTGGCTCAAGGAGGCCCGCCAGAAGTCCTCCGTTGAGCTGAAACTGACCCGCTTTGGTTATAACCTATGTAACATCCCGGATTTTTACCAACCTAGGATTAGACTTCCTTAGGCAATGGGTTGATCCTAACACCTTATCAACTTGTCAAAACTCAGTCCTAAAGGCTAAAATCGCTTGTGAACCCATTTCCTTCACAAATCTAACCCTTCACCACTTTGTTCTTTCAATTTTCCTAAGTACTTTCACCCTAGACACTATCTTAAACTAGTTAAGTAATATAACTTGAATCACCTTATATACAAACTACAATGGTCTAAGTACCACTTCAGACCGAAATCACTCAGGACTAAATCCTTTAGAAATGAGACAAAGTAACTAAGTGCTAAACTAGATTAGCTACGAAATTCGCTAGAATCGCTTTAAATACGATCTACAAGACCCAAAACTTGTAGAATCATTGACGCTAGGTTACCCTAAAATCTAGGATCAAACTCATTACCCGTCTACTTTCGGGAGCACTTTGAAACTCCGTATCAAATTTGGACTGCACGTCAGAAGTCTGATTAACACGAAGTTAAGGAACTAGGACCGCCTCGTTGGGCTTGACAACCATCTTGGAAATTAAATCCAGATAGTGTCCCAGCGCTATTCGCTTGAGCTCGGAGTGAAGAGTGTGAGAAATGTAAAATTAATTTAAAATAAAATATCTTGAATAGTAATCTGACACCTCTCGCTTGCGGATCAGTTTTAAGCAACCAGACCGTCAGAATCAGACCAAATTACACCCTCGGATCAGGAGAAATTTCATACACATTTACATGTACTCGGAATCTCCGATCGGGATCCGCTGACCGTTGAACTGAAACTGGTCCGCCATGCGTGATCTGGAATCTCGACTGAAATGAAAATTTAACTAAACGTAGATCCAGTATCGGTGAGCTTAAGTCCGACCTTTGGCTCAAGGAGGCCCGCCAGAAGTCCTCCGTTGAGTTGAAACAGACGCCTTTTGGACAAAACCCAAGTATACCTTGTTCCCAAGTCTATTTCGGTGAGTTTTTAGACTATATAAGGACCTTAGAACCCTCTCTCTCACAGCCATACAAATTTGAGATTTGAGAGAGAGAAAAGAGAGAGAAATTGTGGGAGCAGTGGGAGAACCTCCCTGCCACTCTTCCCTGCCGCTTTACGAGCTACACCGCTTTGTTCTAGTCACTTTGCCGACGATTCCAGCTCCGTTTCTAGGTAAAAAACCCTAACTCTAATATGATTTGGGGCTTGGGTGGTTGTAGGTTATGAAATAGCTAACCTATTTCGTTCTATAGGTTGCCAAACTGCCGAATACGGAAGCTTAGCAAACCTATCGACTTCGTTACGATTCTACGACAAAAGGTGCGGACTTTAGGTGTATAGGTTATGGTTTTCAACGCTTTCAATGTCAGATAATGATAGATTCATGATCTGCATACAATTGCACATGTACAAAGTGCTTTCTGTTTCCTGTTTCGATTAAAGATGTAGATTATGGAATTTTACATATTCTACGTATTCGTAGAAAATACCGTATACGTATAAATTTTAGAAATGTATTTGACATGATTAATTGTTGTATGAATATATGATATATGGATAAAATATTTATTTGGCGAAAGGATTCGCCCAAATACATGTTTCACTAATATACACTATGTATGTAGAAATACTGTATTGTAGAAAATACCGTATACGTATAAATTTTGGAAATATGTTTGACATGATTATTTATTGTATGAATATACGGTATAAGGATAAAATACTTATTTGGCGAAAGGATTCGCCCAAATACATGCTTTACTAATATACACTATGTATGTTGAAATACTGTATTGTAGAAAGTACCGTATACATGTATATTTTAGAGATGTGTTTGTCATGATTATTTGTTGTATAAGTATACTATATATGCGTAAAATATTTTCTTGGCGAAAGGACTCGCCCTAATACATGTTTGCTAACATACACTAAGTATGTTGAAATAGTGTATGTTAAGTGTTTGTGAAAATGCTTGTGTGAGTAAGTGTTTGGATGTTGATGCCTTAGGAGGGTGTTGAGATAGGATTCTCAACTACCTTAGAGACATGTATGCTTACCTCTATGAGGTTGTTTGCTTAAACTGCTTATTGTTGTAATATATGTGTTTGTATTCCTATTTATGTAGTGCTTTATAACATGCTTTATAACATGCTTTAGAACATGCTTTATAACATGCTTTATGACATGCTTACTAACATGCTTGAATTACTTTGTTTACCATGCTCTACTCTACATGCTACTAATATGGTTTGATAGAGTTTGGGACTACGTTTATAGTCCAGACAGTCGGTACTAGACTTGAGATCGTGGTTGAGTTTCATGTCGCCACGTAAGATGTGTTTGACGAACCCGAGTCGTACGTCAGTTGGTGACAGTGGTTAGGCCACGCGAAGTGCTTATGCACTTCATGTCGTCTAATTGATTGTGCGCTCGAGCTAGTCAGGCTTGTCATGTAACCCGATATGTCTAATGTATGTTCACCATGTTTGGTCGCTACTGCTTGAACCTAGGGTACCAAACTTACCAGTGAAATCCCTTTTAACCATAGTACCTCGATCCGCTAAGACTCATGAGTCGGGCATGGTGGTATGGGACACCGTGGTCGAGCTGTCGGCCTACACTGGGGCCACATGCCTCCCCGTAGTGACCAATGAGCAACCAAACTCGTGAGCCGATTATGGTGGTATGGGACACTATATTCGTGCTATTGGCCTACATTGATAAGGTGATGGGGGAGTGGTGCAACCTTTGTGCGTAACAGCCCTGACAACCCTTTGTAGTGACCTCGAGCATACTCAGAAATCGCAGTGCGCCTTAGGATTTGCCGCGGTATATAGAGTATGAACTAGGCCTGTTTCTGTATTGTGATGAATCGTTTAAGGGGTGATGGGGGAGTGGTGTAACCTTTGTGCGTAACAGCCCTGGCAGCCTCTGCAGTGACCTAGAAAATACACCATCGTCTGATATTAACTAGGACTGACGACCCTAGAATGGATCGTGTTTAGGAATGATACAAGGGAGGTACCTTAGTTTCCCAATCCTGCTGTTTGAAATGGACTAATTAAAAACTTGGTAATCATGCTCATCATGCATTGCATGTGCCTGGAAGATGTGGAGCACTGAGGGATGAAAGCATGCCACGAGCGTGAGATGGTGTCGCATGAGGGAGTATGTCAGTGAGGGCATCCATGATACCTACATCCATACTTGCATTAATAAGAGTAGCTAGGAGTGTTTGATTGTACTACTTTATCATTACTGCTTGACTGAGTCGATAACGTGTTAACCTATGCTTTATTGTTCCACTGAGTTAGCTACTCACTCCCACGTTACGGGACGGTGTTGTACACACCAACCAGATTTGTTGAGTTTCAGGTGATGGCGATGCTTTTGAAGCAGAGCCGGACTACTATGATGTTGAGGAGGAGCTCTCCTACATGTAACTCTCTGACAGGTCTATGAAGACCTGGTATTGTATTGACGGGGCTATGGTACTTGGAATAGAAGACATTACACTTACACATTTGGTATATTTTAGGATTGCACTTGTAATTATTTAACCTGGTAATGTTATCACACTCTGGAGACTCATCTTAGTTCATATATTTTATCTATCTATCACAGTCTTCCGCTTACAAATTTAACTGTCTCTGGAGTATGATATGCTGTTTTGGCTTAATCTCACTCATGTTCACTACATTAATGCAGACAACATTTAATCATCATTCATTTTGTTGCATAAGTGATGCGTTGGAACTCGGGAGTTGAGTTTATGCTCGACCCCCGATTTTCAGGGCGTTACAACCTAAGTATACTTTGATCTGGAGTCTATTTCGGTGAGTTTTTAGGCTATATAAGGACCTTAAACCCTCTCTCATTGCAGCCATACGAATTTGAGAGAAACCCTAGAGAGGAGAGAGAAAAGTGAGAGAAAGTGTGGGAGATGTGGGAGAATCTCCCTGCCATGCTTCCCTGCAGCTCCACGAGCTCCACCACTCCGTTCTAATCGCTTTTCCGACGATTCCAACTCCATTTCTAGGTAAGAAACCCTAACCCTAATCTGATTTGGGGTTTTGATAGTTGTAGGTTATGAAATAGCTAACCTATTTCGTTCTATAGGTTACCAAACTGCCGTATACGAAAGCTTAGCAAACCTATCGACTTCGTTACGATTCTACGATAAAAGGTGTGGACTTTAGATGTATAGGTTATGGTTTTCAACACTTTCAATGTTAGATAATGATAGATTCATGATCTGCATGCAATTGCACATGTACAAAGTGTTGTTTGTTTTCCGTTTCGATTAAAGATGAAGATTATGAAATTTTACATACTCTAGGTATCTGTAGAAAGTACCGTATACGTATAAATTTTGGAAATGTGTTTGCCATGATTATTTGCTGTATTAATATATTATATATGGATAAAATACTTGTTTGGTGAAAGGGTTCGCCCTAATACATGTTTTTGCTCATATACACTATGTATGTTGAAATAGTGTATTCTAAGTGTTTGTGAAAATGACCGAATGAGTATAGAATTCTCATTCGTGCTTGCCATGACTAATTGTCATGGATTTATGATTGTTGTATTGGCGATACCCCCCTTTGACGAAAGGATTTGCCCTAAATCACGTCACGGCCAATATACACTACTTATATTAAAATGTGTGGCCCAAGTGTTTGTGGAAATGACTGAATGAATATGGAACTTGGATTCCTGCTTGCCATGACTATCCGTCGTGGGTGTATGCATGTTATGATTGGGGTAACTTCCTAGTGAAAGGATTTGGCCTAATACCTATGTGATCAACATATGTCATGTATGTTGATGTGTGTAGTCTAAGGTGTTTGTTAAAATGTCTGAATGAGTAGTAGTTAGTAAATTGTAATGTATAAGGGTGTTGAGATATGACTCTCAACTCCTTTAACTATGTGTATGATTTCCTTGGATAGCTGTGTGATTAGGAATTTAATATGTACAAACTCATACTTGTGTTGTGCTTCATAACATGCTCAAATGATTGTATGATTTTATCTATGTGATGCATATGTTTAAATTCATGTTTACATTGTATGATCCGTCATGGGTGATGGGGGAGTGGAGCAACAAGTGCGTGCAACAGCCCTGACAGCCCTAAACGGATAACATCAGTCTTTGATTGTATGATTTGAATTTTGATCCATTACTGCTTTAAATATCTGAAATTGAATGTGATTGGGGCTATTGTATAGTCCAGGCAGTCGGTAACGGGATCGAATTCGTGGCTGAGTTTCATTTGCCACGTAAGATGTGTTCGACGAACCCGAGTCATACTTCGGTTGACGATAGTGGTTGGCCACACGAAGTGCTTATGCATTTCATATCGTTCAACTTGTTGTGCGCTCAAGCTAGTCGAGCTCGTCAAATAACCCGATCTGTCTAATGTATGTTCACCATGTTTGGACGCTACTGCTTGAACCTAGGGTACCAAACTTACCAGTGCAATCCCTTTTAACTATGGTACCTTGATCCACTAAGACTCATGAGCCGGGCATGGTGGTATGGGATACCGTGGTCGAGCTATCGGCCTACGCTAGGGCCATGTGCCTCCTCGTAGTGACCAGTGAGCAACCAGACTCGTGAGCCGATTATGGTGGTATGGGACACTATATTCGAGCTGTCGACACCTACGGCGAGAGCCGAATACGGTGAGACCTATATTCGTGCTGACGGGCGACGAGTCCTTCGTAGTATCTTCGAGTATACTCTAAAGTCTATGATTGACGGTGAGCCCTTTGCAGGAACTAGAGCATGAGTTGAGCCGAGTACGGTGAGACCTGTATTCAAACTGACGGCCAGTGATTGAGCCGAGTACGGTGAGACCTGTATTCGAGCTGATGGTCAGCAATTGAGCCGCATACGGTGAGATCTGTATCCGTGCTGACGGGTGACGAGCCCTTTGTGATGCCTTCGCTATGCCTCTCAAACCATAATATCGTATGAGACTAAATAGGAGTGACGACCCTAGAATGGATCATGTTTGGGAATGATACAAGGGAGGTACCTTAGTTTTCCAATATTGCTATTTGAAATGGACTAATAACAACTCAGTAATCATGCTCATCATGCATTGCATGTGCCTGGAGATGTGGAGCACTGAGGAATGCAAGCATGCCGCGAACGTAAGATGGTGTCGCACGAGGGAGTGTGTGGTGAGGGCATACATCATGACTGCATTCATACTTGCATTAATAAGAGTAGTTAGAATTGTTTAATTTTACTGCTTTATCATTATTGCTTGACTGAATTGATAACATGTTAACCTATGCTTTATTGTTCCACTGAGTTGATCACTCACTCCCACGTTACGGGACGGTGTTCTGAACACCCATCAGACTTTGTCTGATTACAGATGGCGACGCTACTCTTGAGGCGAAGCTGGACCTTTATGATGACAATGATGCTTGTTCGTATATGCTATGCTGACGGCTTCACGTGAGCCGTGTCTTGATCGACGGGATTATAGGGATGTTGACTAGGTGACACTACACATTTGGTATAATTTGAACTGTACTTGTAATTCATTAACCTGGTAACATTATCACACTCTGGAGACTCACCACAGTTTATATATTTTATCTATCTATCAAAGTCTTCCGCTTGCAATTTAACTGTCTCTGGAGTATGATATGCTGTTTTGGCTTAATCTCACTCATGTTCAATACACTCATTCAGACAACATTCAATCATCATTCATTTTGTTCCATAAGTGATGTGTTAGAACTCAGGAGTTGAGTTTATGCTCGACCCCCAATTTTCAAGGTGTTACAGTTAGAATCGACCCATTGCTTAAGGACGTCTAATTCCAGGTTGACAAAAATCCAGGATGTTACACTTCCTATGGAAGGCTGACCACAATTCTTTTGAAAGAATCTTCTGAATCTTTGTGCCAGCAAAGCCACTTCCTCATCTTCATCTTCTTTTTCACTTTCACTGTCCTCATGTTTTATTTTCTTTGAAGTTTTTAAGACAATGTTTTTAGATTTTTGGGATTGTTTGAAGTGTAGTTCAAAAGTTTGTAGGGAACCTACCAGTTCTTCTACTTTCATCTCGTCAATATTCCTACACTCTTCAATCGTTGTTACTTTGGGATTAAATCGTTCCGATAGGGATCTTAAGATTTTCCTACATATTTTAGGTACCAGAACTTTTTCTCTCAATCCACCCATGGAGTTACAGATGATATTTAACTTGGTGAAAAACTCCATAAACGTCTTATGTTCTTCCATTCTGAGACCTTCAAACTGTGAAGTCAGAAGTTGTAGTTTGCACCTCTTCACAGTGCTTGTGCCTTCATGGATTGTTTCCAATAGATCCCATGCTTCCTTGGATGTCCCACACATACTTATTTGATTGAATATATCTTGGGATACAGCACAGTAGATAGCATTCATAACCTTGGCTTCAGATGTTTGTCTTTCTTTATTGAATGCTGTCCACTTTTCTTTGGATTTGGGTTTTGTGATGGTTGTGCCACCCAAGTACAATTTGTTCAGTAGGTGGCACATATCCACTTTCAACTATATCCCAAACATCATGGTCCAAAGATCTCAGAAAGTAATGCATTCTAGCCTTCCAGTATACATAATTTGAGCCATCAAATACTGGAGGTCTAGTGACTGATGAGCCCTCTCCTTTGGCCATAATCCCAACTTCAGTCAAGATCACTCTCTAGGCGGTGAAGCCCTGAAAGAGAGACCCGCTCTGTTACCAATTAAAATTGCGGTGAAGACCGCTTTAGTTGAAGTTGGGAATATGTCAATATGTCCTAGAGGGGGGTGAATAGAACTTTTTAAAGTTGTTATAATTTATTTAAAAATCCTACTTCACTAATCCTATGAATATGCAATTTTTCAGGATTACTCAAATACAACTCTACTAACTTTCAAGCCTGGTAGAGGATCCAATCACAAACTATTCAAGAGATAGCAGTATATAACTTAGTTTATGATGGATGTGACTCTGTATGTGTGTGGGGTGTGATCAAATATATAAATATGAATGCTTTGACAAAAATCACACACATAGAAGAAGAGTAATCACAAACACAGTCATTTTTATAGTGGTTCGACTACTTGTCTACTCCACTCCCAGTAACCGTACTCAACCCTTGAGTGTACCGGATTTCACTAAGGAGGTTTCACAGTGGTTCACCTCAAACCTAAGGTTCTAAATCAGGTTCACCTTTAACCTTTACAACCTACACCGAGGCTGACTGTTTATGCTCTCATGAACAAGGGTCAACACAGTGCACCCACTTTTAGGCACACTGGCCAAGGATCTTCCATAAGACCCTACTAGAGGTTTCTACACGATTCACCTCAAACCCGAGGTTTCACAGCGGTTGACCTCAAACCTAAGGTTTTACTGGTTCACCTTCAACTAGATGTTTATGCTCTCCACAGAGCAAGGGTTCACACAATGCACCCACCACGTACACTCCCGCCGGAGGCCTCCTACGAGGACTTCAAAGGGTGAGAACCACTTAAGACCCAATCCTACAAAGGAATGATCACAAGTGTCCTCTTGGACTCTAGATACTTATAAATAAGTAGATGAGTCCCGATAAGCACAATGTCGAAGATCTCCTCCTCCTTGTTGACGAAGAGTCTTCTGCTCCCTTGATCCGCTACACAAAATGATGTACCAATACTCGGCTTCGGGTTGGGTCAAGGTCAAGATGGAATCCTACTCTCAAAATGTTTTCCTATCAGGAAGATAGAGCGATTCCAATCTTATGCATTCAAGGCATCCCAACTTAATGATTTACCATTAAGTCAGTAGCTGGAGCATCCTTGAATGTGGAAGTTCATTCCCTAATCGACTCTATTGAATATCAATGATGAGGGTGGATTGGAGGATGAACTCCCTTGAGAGAAAGGGCTTTGGATATAAGATATAAGTTGAAACACACAAAAGCACTCTCTTCTTTCTCTACCGGCAATAAAGGCAAGTCTCTCTTTATAGGAAAAAGGTTCCAACAGATATAAGATGGTCACATTTATGACAGAATTTAATATCATCGAGCAGTGTCTATATCATCGAGCGTATACTCTCGATAACATCGACGGTCCGCTCGATGATGCAAACTCAAATGTCATACACTTTTGAAACCTTTTGTCAGCTTGTCGATGGGATTGAAACAGGTGTCGATGACATCAGATTTTGAACTCCGATCCAATCGAAACTGGGATCGATTTATCGACATTTGAAGCATGAGAGAGAATGGCGATGAAATATTTCAGGTTTTTATGATATGATCGGGGGTCAGCCGATGTCATCGAAATTTGTATATCGATGATATCGAAGGCAGTGTCGATGCATCGATAAATCCAATAGATTTACCAGTAAACTCGCTAGCAGTTTGTGTCCAGTTTCGATGCGATCGACTCGGCCTCGATATCATCGACATATGAATATCGATTTCCTCAAATGGCCCCCGATCAAAGTTAAAAGTAATCTGAAATATCTGTTAGAAGAAATACGCGCCCTCTATCGATATCATCGATGGACTTCCGATCTTATCGATATTTGATTTCATATCATATCGGCAGAGCATCGATATATCGAAAGAATTTGAGATTTTCATTAAAAAATAGGGGCGCCAAAAATCTGCCTGTCGTTCTTATCGAGCCACTTTCGATGAGCTCGAGATTTGAGTATCGATGGTATCATAGGTGTATCGATACATCGATAATTCGTCTAGATATGTTGTGAAGTTGTGGACATATTTGGTCTTATTTTTGATGGTATTGATGAAGCATCGATGACTCGACAGCGCAGGTCGATCATATCGAGGGTGCTTCGATAAAATTGACAAGGCAAGAAAAACTTAGAGATTTTCCTATTTTGAAAAAGTTTTCTCACCTTAAAACCCTATGATCTTCTAACTTTTTAAGGGTTTTATTCACCTGGTGTTTTGGGTCATGGGATGTGAGGCTTTAAGTTTACCTATGGCGAGCTTGCACACATCCGGTTGAGGCAGACGCTTGAATTGATCTTCCTATCAGGCTTTGTAGACAATTTGACTCAACACTCACGTAACTTGACAAACCAGGGCACTTTCAAAGTTCACCGATATCTGTTTCACCCCGATCGATCAACGGCAACGGGGGCATAGAGAAGTCGAATGAAACCCTATCCTCCCCTCTTTTCATGAGCCTTATCACGTCAACGTATTCTTATCCCACTCCGACCACAGCTTCATCAAAGAGTGAAGAAGCCGCAGTACATATGATCGGAACAAACCAGGAAAATATGCCAACTACAGAGGACCGTGTAAATGAAATGGCGAAAGCACAAAGAGCACTAATGGAAGAATGCAGAAATCTCAGAGAAGCCTTAGCAAACCTCGCGCACAATGTTGCCCGAATGGCAGCACCCCCAGTGACTGAAGATGCAAAAGAAAGAGAGCAACACCCTGAAGGGTCGCAACTGCCAAGGACCGGGTCGCATGGATCTGTTCCCACAATAAGAATAGTAACACAAGAAGAAGTACAACAGGTTGTTGAAGAAGTGGTTAAGTCGGAAAGAGAACGTGAGGGCACATGAAGATTCAGATATCGAACACCATACTCAAGTGAAGTGGAGGATATCCCTTTCTCTAACAATTTTAAACATCCGGACTTTCAGAAGTTCAACGGGGATGGATCACCAAAAGAACACCTGATGCACTTCATCATCAGTATGGGGAATTTCTCCACAGTACCCCAATACTGTCTTCGATTATTTGGGTTTTCTTTAATGAATAAAGCGTTCAGGTGGTATGCTAGCCTAACGCCTGGGTCGATAAGAACATGGGAGCAGATGCAAGACACATTCATGTCAAATTTCTTCTCATCAGAATGTGATGTCAGTATTACGAACTAGTTTCAGTGCGACAGAGAGAAGGAGAGCTTGTTGAAAAATTTATAGACAAATGGAAGACCTTGGGAACTTCTTGCAGGCAATTACCAGAAGAGAAAGAACTGGTGAAAATGTTCTTAAACTCCATGGAAACTGGAATAACATTTGGTCTCACCAGTGCAGACATCAGAACCTTTAGCGACTTGGCTACAAAAGTGCATGCTCTAGAATTAATGACTCGGAAGATGCCGGCGTTTAAATATGAAATGGTTAGAAAAGGATCTCAAAAGTAGATCACAAATATGGTTGATAACGAAAAGAGGAACCAGGAAGCAGGAGAAGTGAAAGGCAAAAGGACAGAAAGGAGAGAAGAGTTGAGTCGCCCCAGAGGGAGATTTTACGACAAAAGACCCCGATCGTTGAATTCTCATGAGGGTTTCGCATTTGACAAAGAGAACGTACTCCCCATGATGAATCAGTTGCTAAAAGCTAGAACAATTGAATTACTGCTATCAAAACGTCCCGAGGAGGCATTCAAAATAAAGGAAAGAGACTACTGTCATTATCACCACTTAGTAGGGCATCCGACAGAAAATTGTTATACACTGAAGTGTATTATACAAAGGATGATAAACAAGGGAAAAATAATAATCGGGAAAGAGAAAGAAAGGGATAGAAGTGCAACAACAAATGTACTCACCTTACGAGAAGATTATTAGGAGAAGACAAGGGTGAATGATCAGAAAACAACAGGGAAAGTTGCCGTAACTATCTTGCAATTAGGGAAGAAGATGGCTAGCCCACCAAGTTTGAAAAATGAAAAAGCAAAGGCAGAAACAACCAAGAGTCACGCCAACAACGATAACAACGATGAAAAGGAAAAGGGAAAGGAGACAGGGAAAGTGATTTATGACATTATAAGTCACTTGAAGGGTATTCCACCCGATTGAGTGTTTATGACGCTCTGAAGTTGTCAAAAGACTCCCGACAAATCCTAATTAAAGCATTATCTGATGAAGAAGTAAGGGAAGTATTATTGACTGAATTAGAAAGTGAGAAACAAGAAGATTGTCTGCCGGTTATCTCCTTCTCTAATGAAGACCTGGTTTGTGATGGGGAACATAATAGGTCGTTAATGATAATGGGTCATATTCACGGTAAGCCGATAAAACGAATAATGCTCGATAACGGGTCTGCAATAAACCTGTTGCCATTAACAATGTTGAGTAAATTGGGTTATCGGCGCTTGAACCCGCGACCTAGCGGAATGATGATACAGGGCTTTAACCAAGACGGACAACGTGTGCTTGGGAAGATCACAATAACGCGGGAGATAGGAGAACTAACTACGAATGTCGTCTGCCATGTTATAAATGTAGTGACTACATATAATCTCCTTCTGGGAAGACCGTGGATGCATCAGTATGGCATCATACCTTCTACCCTGCACCAGTGTTTCAAATACTGTAAAAATGGGTTACAACATAAAGTGTTAGCCGATGCGAGACCATATACAGAAGCTGAAGCTTTCTTCACAGATGCGAGTTATTATGATGCATTTGCCAGTAAGGAAGAGAAAGAGAACGATGAGAACAAAAACCAAGAAAATGCTTTCATGGAAATAGTGAAAGAAAAAGGATCGAAGTTGCCTATAACAGAGAAAGCAAAGAAGAAGTTCTATTTTGTCCCGAAGTATCTGCAATAGCCAGGGCAACCACCATTAACGTTGCTATTGCCTGAACAATTGGAGATTCTGTAATCAAATTATATAGTACCACTCCCATATGCTGAGAGGAGTTGGCTGTTTCCCCTCATTTCGAAAAGGTTGTGTTAAACCCAGTGCAAGGTATCTAGAACCGATCGAAATCTACGCTCCCTCAGAAATAAAACAAGATGAAACAGTCAGCAGCGGGGTGGGGAATGGAAGTTTAATGCCCAAAGAATTAGAAAGATATAGCTTGGTAAGTTAAAAAATCATGAGGAAAATGGGCTTTGATCACGAAGAACCCGTTGGTTTAAATTATGGAAAAGGAATTCAGATTCTAGTCGGGGCCAATCAAAAGAAGCGAGAAAAATTTCGAGGATTGGGGGTAGAATCTTCAGTGAATATGGTGACGGCCGACCAAATAGCAGAAACAGACCTTGATATAATCAACAAGCACGAGACAACTCCAAGGCAAATAAAGGATGGGGGGCAACTGATGATTGACAGCTTGAAAGAGATAAATTTGGTAACAGAGGAAGAACCACAGAATACTTTCATAAGTGCCCAGTTTATCAGAAGAAGAAGCTGATCATTACGTAGCCTCTTGAGGGAAAATAAAGATGTCTTTGCTTGGATGTATGCAAAAATGCCAGGTCTAGAGCCAACAGTAGTGATGCATCGGTTAAATATCTCTAAAGACAGACCCATTAAGCATACACAGAGGCAGTTTCACCTAGATCTGGTTCCCAAGATAGAAGAAGAAATAAGCAAACTGATAAAGGTGGGATTCATCAAAGAAGTTAAATATCCCAAGTGGATATCAAATATAGTCCTAGTAAAGAAAAAGAATGGGCAGATTAGGGTTTGCGTCGACTTCATAGATTTGAATGAAGCATGTCCAAAAGATGATTTTTCGCTGCCGATAACCAAAATGTTAATTGACGGTACCACGCAGTATGCTGTCATGTCCTTTATGGATGGCTACGTCGGCTACAATCAAATACGAATGACGCCTGAAGATGAGGAGGCAACAACTTTCAGAACTCCATTGGGGATATATTGTTATAAGGTCATGTCGTTCGGTCTCAAGAAGCAGGAGCAACGTATCAGAGGGCAATGCAGAACATATTTCAAGATATGATGCATAAGCATGTTAAGTGTTACATGGAAGACTTGGTGGTCAGGTCAAATCATCATGAGGAGCATCGTGAACATCTAGCGTCGGTCTTCCACCGAATCAGAAAGAAACAATTGAAGATGAACCCGGCTAAATGTGCGTTTAGAGTGTTGTCAAGAAAATTCCTTGGTTTTGTGGTAAGACACAGGGGTATCAAAATAGATCCAGAGAAATTTAGAGCTATCCAAGATATGCCTCCTCCGAAAACGTTGAAAGAGCTAAAAAGCTTGCCGGGCAAGTTAGCATATATCCGCCGCTTTATCTCAAACCTAGCAGGAAGATACCAGCCGTTTTCTCATCTGATGAAGAAAGGAACATAATTCATATGGGATAAATTCTGCCAGAATGCCTTCGATTCGATAAAAGAATTATTGAAACAACCTCTGGTATTAATAGTCCCCATGAAAGGAAGGCCCCTCATTTTGTACATATCAGCAGCTGAGAATTCACTAGGAGCCTTGCTAGCACAAGTGAATGAAGATGGGAAAGAAGCAGCACTTTATTATTTAAGTTGAACATTGATCGGTGCAGAATACAACTATACGCCTATCGAAAAAATGTGCCTAGCACTGGTGTTTGCAGTTCAGAAATTAAGACATTATTGTTTATCCCATGACATAACTATGATATCTCGAGCAGATCTCATTAAGTTTTTGATGACAAGGCCGATGTTGTTAGGAAGGTTGGCAAAGTGGATGTTACTGTTGTCAGAGTATGCGATCACGTACGAGTCGGCGAAAGTAGTGGCAGATTTTCTAGCAGCTCATCCTATGACAGGTTGTGAAGTTATTTACTATGAATTTCCAGATGAACAAGTCATAATGACAAATTTGCCTAAAGCGTGGCAAATGTTCTTTGATGGGGCGGCTCGGGCAACGGGGGCAGGTGCCGAGGTAATATTCATTACCCCACATGGTGATTTGTTGCCTTATTCTTTCACATTAGGTGCGGCATGTACGAATAACAAAGCTGAATATAATGCCCTTATCATCGAGATGGAGATAGCTAGCGAACTAAGAATAAAACACCTGTAGATTTACAGGGATTCTAAGCTTGTCATAAATCAGGTGATGACTCAATTTGAAATAAGGAAATTGGAACTTCTGTCATACTGTTGAAGAGCACAACATTTATTGGAGAAATTTTTGAACGTTGAAATCAAGCATATACCACGAAAAGAAAATGAGAAGGCCGATGCTTTGGCCAGTCTAGCAACAGCGCTGTCTTGCCCAGATCGAAGCCCCCTGCAAGTAACAATCGAAGAACGGAGATTCTTGCCTTCGGCAGAGGTAATTGGTGAAATAATGGAAGTCCTACCCGTATCATGCTTAGAAGTGACAATAAACGATTGGTGTCAGCCTTTCATCGACTATCTTAAATACGACATCCTGCCAGACGATCCAGAAGTGAAATCATAAATTAAGTAGAAAGTAAAAAAGATTCATTTTGTTTAATGAAGAATTATACAAAAGATCTTATAATGAAATGTTATTGCAATGTTTAAACAAAGAAGAGGCAAGCCAAGTGCTACGTGAGGCACATTTTGGGGAATGCAGGGTGCATCAAGCCGGGAGGAATCTGTTCCACCGAGTATATCAGATAGGATATTACTAGCTGACAATGTTTAAAGATGCATTAGATTATGCAAAACGGTGCCGTGAGTGTCAAATCCATGGGGACATCATACATGTCCCTCCTGAAGACCTTCATCAGTCAGCTACTTCTTGGCCTTTTGCCGCGTGGGGACTTGATGTCATTAGCCCCATATATCCACTGTCTTCTAGAGGAAAACAATATATATTAGCAGCAACGGACTATTTCTCCAAATGGACAGAGTCGGTTGCACTACGAAGCGTTAAGGAGAAAGATGTTATTAATTTCATTCGGCATGCGATAATATATCGCCATGGTATGCCAAAGAGAATCATTACAGATAACGGCGCTCCTTGCAAGAACAAGGGAATGGAGAAGTTATGTCAGAAATTTAAGATTCACCAGTCATTCTCAACACCTTATTATCCACCAGCCAATGGGCTGGCTGAAGCATTCAATAAGACAATTGTAAAAAACTGAAGAAGACGGTGAGCGAAAATAAGCGTGATTGGGATGAAAAACTATAGGAAGCTCTATGGGCCTATAGAACAACGCATCGTACAGCGACACAGGCTACCCCGTATTCACTAGTTTATGGTGTGGAAGCTGTCGTACCGATCGAGATACAAGTCACTTCACTAAGGGTAGTAGTGCATCAATCAATTACAGATGGCGAAAATGCAAAGATACGGCTAAAAGAATTGGATTTGCTTGATGAAAAATGGCTAACAGCTCAGCAGCGCTTACAATTATATCAAACCAGAGTTTCTGCCGCCTTAGATAAAAAGGTTAAACACCGATCTTTCAGGAAAGGGGATTTGGTTTTGATGTTGAAAAGACCGATAGTATCCACTCGAAGAACAGGGGGCAAGTTTGACCCTAAATGGGACGGACCATATGTAATAACTGAAGTTTACTCCAATGGAGCGTACAGAGTAACAGATCAAGACAGACGAGGCATTAGTATACCAATTAATGCTCGCTTCATCAAGAGATATTACTCCTGACAGTAGGGAAAATTTTGATTTAGAAGATGATCAAGACAATTCTTCTATATTAAAAGGGGGCAATCACAGATGAAAAGATGAGATGGTGAAATAGCCTTTACAGGCACAACCTTATATTCTATCTTCATGAGCAAAAGAGCTGCGAAAGATAAAATCATGTACTCCCCCTCACGAGAATGAATAAAAGCACAAACTTTGCCGGCCGCCAAAGCATTGATGATTGCTACCAAGCATTGATGATCGCCAAACGTCAATGATTATCACCAGGCGTCGATGATTATTGCCAAAATTAGCAACTGTCGTTGTCATCATCAATCTCTCATATAAGCTTATTGTATCAAAATTGCTATCTTCGTCAGGCTGATAGATGGTATTAAACATAATATGAATGTTCTTGGGACATCATCAGCGACGGCGAAATATCAATTATTGATTTATCAATTTTGGTAGTGGAACAGACTATGCAGCCAACCACATAAAAAGTTGATGACGGCGATGGTAGCTTACTTCTTAAGGCAGAATAGCCAAGCCTTACATGGCCAACTACGCATAAGACCTATCACTTTCGCCATTTCGGGCAGCAGTGAGAAGCCAGTGGCCCTAAAAAGCCTGTGAAGGCCATCATGTGCATACCTATGCGGGCAGCGGACAGAGCCAGCGACTAAAAGCCCTAAAAGGCCAAAAAGTCGTAAAATGGCCAGTCACGCGTGAGAGCAATGCCATTTGTGAGCTCTCCGATAGTGTCATGGATGAGGACGAAAATACCCTCCCAAGAATGGGTCTAAACTCACAGACGAGGAAAACCAAAACCCCTGGTTTGATTTCGGTATTAATTCATGAGGAATGGCATAAACCTACTCATTGATGGACCAACGACCTTGGATTTGGTACCTAAGGTAGCCTGGTAATGCCCCGCGAACTCTAGAGAGTTATTGTGGCCATCCCTGTGAGTAAATCCCACTCACGGCTGTGAGTGCTCCAACTACTCAAGAGCTTAACTGTGTGTGGCCATCTAACTAAACTGAAACCTAGCACCGCCTATCAAAACATAAATCACATAGGGGAATCCCATATTGACAATCATAATATGTAGTGATTTTGTTAATAGTGCTTCGATGAAATATCATGCCAAGATAACTGCACAAATGAATATGCTTAGAATGATTTATGATGTAGAAGTTTATGAAAGAGCAAAATATCTTGAAATATCTCTGATAAAATTTTACAAGTTGTTTATACATGATAGCATAAAAATAATGTTTACATACAATGCCTACAAATCTTCAGTTACATTGAAAATCTCTAAGTAATGCTGTAACTCTTCTTTCAATTGAGATTGTTGCTAAAACAGTCGTGCGCTCGGCTTCAAGGATCATGCTAGCTTGATCAGGAACGACGATCAGTTCAGATTCCAAAGAAGTAGTAGCCTCCCCATTCCTTGTTCGTTCATCTTGTACGATGTTAATTATCTGAATGTTTGTTTCAAGCTCTGCTTTGATCTGACAAATAGTTGAGTCTTCTGCTTCCCACTGACTCTTAAGTGATAGAATCTCCCTCTTGAGAAGAGCAATTTGATCGCCAATGATTGCCTTATTTCTATCGGAAACCTTTAATATCTTGTGAAGAGATTGATTAGCAGCATTGCGATCGGCAAGAACATAATCTGCATGAGAGAGTTTCTCCTTAAAAAGTGACCATTCCTACTGATAACTTAGAATTTCGGGAGCAATGACCATATTCCGCGCCGCTTCCAAGTTCTTCGTGGAATCATAAAACTGTGATAAGTATAAAGAGACTGAACATCAACATGTGCCAGGCGAGCTGAATGGGAGAGAACTGCTAGAGCACTATCCAAAAAGGGCCATTGAGTTGGATCTTTAAAAGTGCCAACAATGAAGGAAATCACATTCTTGAAAAGCCCCAACATAAGACGTGGCACCTTTTCTAAGGAGAATTTATCGAAGGCCGTTGTCACTGAGTTGGATCCTTCAGATCCACTGGGAGTTGGCACAACTAAAACTAAAAGATAAGAGGGGAATATAAGTTCAAAAGAAAACATATGCGTATTCAATACTGATATAAATAAGAAAAGAAAATATATACCTGGAGTAGGAACAACAGCGGAGACAACTGGAATAGAATAAGTTGTGGGTGTTGTAGAACTAGGGACTTCCGTGGTCATAACAGCATTAAAAGAAAGTTCCTGAACTCCTATGGTGCTTGAGTCGAGAGTAATTGGAGTAGGGATATCAACTGGATCAGAAAGAAATTCTAGACTTCGAGCTACCGGCTGAATAGGAGAAGGACGTGCAGCAAAGGACTTGTTAATCTGAGTGGGGGCATCAGATGTTTGACGGACTGATGACAAAGTTTCTTCTGGACCAGGAAGAATAAGTACATTCCCCATCATTGCCTGAATATCGGGTGGTTCAGCCTCTTCATCCCTTGAAGTGATGTTCCACGAGCAGCCACCTCAGCAACATCCACGATACAAGTGGAATACGAAGCATCAAAAGAAAGAAAGATATTCGCACCAAGAGAACCACCATATTCACCATAATCAAGTTGCTCTTCATTATCCAGAGAAGTCTCCGGAATGGGATGGGAAGTATCAGGATGAGTGGTTGGAGCCTCAGGAAGAGAAGACCTAACTTCAGCATCACTCTCATCTCCACCGTTTATCTCAGCATCAGTATCTGCATCTAGTAAAGCATCTCCTTCATCAGTAAGACTTGTGGGAGAAGACGTATCTTTGCTTGCAGTGTCTGCAGAATATTCTGACTAGCTGTCTTCCTCCGATACAATTTGTTATCCTTTATAAGTAGTCTTCACAGGAAGAAGATGTGCACCTCGAGAGGGTGTTCACTCCCCAAGTATAGGGTTATGATGTAGTAATAAACTCGGTAAGACCGAGGTCGAATCCACAGGGACTGGTCGTCACAATTCAAATTCACGATTCTCCTTAACTAATTCAACAAATAAAGGAGCAAATTGCTAACACAAATCTATGGAAAATAACTATTGAGAATAAGGAAGAAAATTCAATCAGAGAGAGCACTAAGACTTTCGAATCCACCCCTAATTATCCTAACCATTGTTTTGTCTGTTAATTCACCTTAAATTAGATTGATCCAACTTGTCTGGAGAAAGCACAATCTGTGTCCTTAATCGGGCATACAGATTGTCTAATTCCTTTAAGCAATGCCAGGAATAACATATCCCATGTCCAAATCGGGCATATGGAATATGCAGTTCAGTAAAGCACCTTGTTTCTTCCTCTACAGGAACCTGTTCATGATCAGATACAAGCACCTAAAATAAGCATCCAGACCACATCCATCCATAGACTCTGATCAAAGTTCATAGATGGAGAAGTATAGAATTTTAAAACAATCAAGCACACTAGGGGAAGAAACAAATCAATTTAATTAAAGTAAAATCAACATAGAACAAAGGGTATTCAAATTAGGGGTTTCATCTCAGCCCTAGCTGAGAGATTAGTTACCCATAAACTCCATTAAATAAATGGAAAAATAAAGATAAAAAAATCATAAATGAAAATTCAAACCAATTTCTCTCTCTCTTCTTTGTTCTCTCTCTTCTCTTTCTTCTCTCCCTTGCTGTAGATCTGGAGCTCCTCCCTGGTTCTCAATGACTTACCCACGTCCAAAACTCCCCTTTTATAGCTGCTGGATGGCTGGAATCGGTGGCAGAGTCGTAGAAGGACTCGGAGTACAAATTTTCGCAGCCGTGATCGGTGGGCCCCACAGAGGCATTTTCTGGAAAATCCACCCCTTCCATTGGATTCAGGATAAAATTTCAGTCAGGAATGGGTGGTTTTGAATGTCCATTAACGCGGCCCAGAGAAGAAAATACAAAAAGATCAGTTTTGAACGTCACCGGGTAGCCCTTTTGTGGCCTCTGTATCACGCACGTGTGTACGCATGGGAGTGAACTATCAGCATGGTTTTGTAGTATTCATGGCCCTCTACAAGATGGACGGGTCGGATCAGTCGTACAGGCGACGTGTGGGGCCCACAGCCTTTCGCAAAAACGGCCAGCGCCGTTCGCTCGCTGACGCAACCACGTACGCGGTTAGCTTCCGCTGCGAAGATGGTGGGGTCCACCGTGATCTTTTGATGGGAAATCCACTCCGTTCATTGGATCCCTCTCGAAAAACCGTTCGGGAGGGGACAGTTCTGTATGAGCTTGAGTGTGGCCCATTGAGTTTTAAACACACCGTCCATCTTACGTTAAACCAGAGATCTCTGTGTTTACCCACGCATGGGTTCAAAAGGACACCTAGGTGAGGGTCAAACCCGACCTCTGAGTACAATGAACGGTCCCGATCATCCGAATGCTCAAAGGGTGGGGCCCACAACCAAAAAAATCGGACGGACAGCGTTAACGCTGTCCGTTCTTTGACGAGGGAGGACAAGCGCGGGTCAGCGGCTCGCTGACCGCTGCAGTCGGTTCCATGCACGGCTTGTGCATTGGATGCATGGTGTACATGCATCACTTATGGGGCCCACTGTGATGTTTTTAAAAAATCAGATCCGAGCCTCTGGTTGGTCTCCCCATTTAAGGCGTTGAGACCAAGTTTGAACCAATTCCAGATATCAGGTGGGCCCAGAATCGATGGTTTGTGGGCCGATTTGTCATTTGGCCCACTTCCTGAGATCTTCAAGGGCTGAAATTTAATATGTACGGTTGTTTTATGGCCCCTATCTCATGTATGAAGTTTCGAACTGATCGGATGGCGGGAACCATGTGATCTTCCATTCTGGACCCCTTTCAGGCCCCTTTGGCTCGCTTTCCTCAGATCCCAGGCGTGTAAACTTTTCATTATTAGTTCTCTGGGGTCCATCCATGCTCAGGTGGCTTTGGATCATCAAATCCATGCTTTTAATCCTCTTTTTCCAATCAACGCTCTTTATTTCATCCTGCAACAAAAATACAATTAAAATATGATGTTTAGGCATTATCATGTACGTAAAATAGGTAATGATCGGGGTCTGATATGCAATATTTGACCCTGATCACAACCCCCAACCAGCATTTTGCTAGTCCCGAGCAAAATATGCGAAAAATAATTTCGTAAATAAAAGACAATTCCTGTAAATTTAAGTGACTTGTGAACAGATAGTCGAGATGTGATCATTCTACGATTCATGCATGGTGAGTGGAATTTTCTCCTGGAATCAAGTTCACTGTAAATTTCATAAACAAGTTCAAACTATTAAACCATGAATTAGAATAATTCGAAAACATTGAGTGTCATGAGTGAATAGTGTCATCTCAACTTACGATCATTAAGAGATCCAATTGTTAATTTCATGATATCATTGGTAATTAACAACGGAGTGCATGACGACTAAACCTGAAACCAACACTTGCCTTACAGATTAACCTTTCATTCTACCATTTTTGTGATTTTCTTTATGAATAGTACGCCAAGGAGGGGAATCAAATCTGCACCTATAGGGAGCAAACCTATGGTGAAAACTTGTCGCCTAAATCTTTTCTCATGTTAACTATGAGGAATCGAATCGTCATCTATAGGGAGCAAACCTATGAGGACAATTATGCGACTCATTCTTTCAGTTCTTCTTTATAGACTGATGCTAAAAATTTTGCTTTTCAGGCTGGTTCCCTTCATGCTTAGTGATTACCATGTTATCAATTAATATCGAACTGAAAACTTAATGTGTAAACGAGATCTGATATGTGAAATCATGGCTCAATCAATGTTTACAACTTCTAATCGTGGATTAACAATTCAAACTTAAGTGTGAAATCTGCCAGGCAACCGAATCCAAGAGTCATAAATTTCTCACATTCTGAATCTTGTAATTTCAAAATCACAACTATCCTTCAAAATCACTTTGAATTAAATAGAAATTCCAGAAAATTTTGAAAAATTTTCACAATTTTTGCTCAAGACCAAGAAAATACTGATTAGGTAACCTAATCTCCCACCCCCAACCTAAAATCTACATTGTCCTCAATGTAAAAGAAATAAGCATGCAATGCACATGAGACAACGAAAAGAAAAGAGGAGTAGGGAAAGGTAGTACCTGGATGGAGAATCAAGAAGCTCTCAAAAATATCAGCGTAAAAGCGAGTCAGCACAAGAGAGAAATCAGTAAAATAAAATAAAAGATCCTACCTATACCACTTTCGCAGGTGCTCTCGATTGCATTTAGCATATGCAACAAGCCTTTAAACCCCTAGGTTACCCCTAGTGGACGAGTTGTAGTCTCGTGAGGGTTTGCAGTAATGTTACCCACAAACATTGAACTAACTAACAAAGAAAAAGAAATCAAATGAAATGCTGGGTTGCCTCCCAGGAGCGCTAAGTTTAACGTCTTCAGCCAGACAAGAACGGACCATGAATTCATTAATCTTTAAGACCAGGGTCCGTCAAAGAACTTACCTCAACACGTGGTTAACCAATCCCAGACAAGTGATGTGAGTTCCCATGAACTGTGTTATCTGAAATGAGGTAACTTACACTGTCGTCAAATAATTTAAGGACTTCTGCTCGAACGACTTCTTCCATGTTAGGATCATGCTTCCTTTGTATTTTACGTGATATTTCTACAGCATGATCCTTACATACAGTGGGGCACACTCCTTATATTTCTGCCATCTTCCGTTCAATTGCTGCCTTATATGTTCGAAGAAGATTAAGCAACCTGTTCTCTTTTGCCTTCTCAGAGTTAGAAGCTGTGCTGTCAGGAAAAGTCTCAGAGGGATGAAGAGGTTCCACTTTCGCTCTCCATTTTTCAGTCTCCAATATAGGAGTAGAGTCGAGCAGTGCATTGATTTCGTGGATGGGACTATCTCTGTCAAAATCCGTGCCATGTTGTGCTAAGCAAGTCTCAAGTGGATCTTCAAAAGATTTCCGGAAGGAGTCCTGCAGTAGACTCTCGATCATGTCCACTTCAAATATGTCGTCCAAATCCGCGGGTTGTTGTCCTGCATTAAAAACATTCAGTTTAATATTCATGTTACCAAATGACAACTTCATAACTCCATTCCTGCAATTTATAATAGCATTAGATGTGGCCAAAAATGGACGACCCAAAATGACTGGGATCTGACTATGAGGATTATGGACAGGCTGAGTATCTATAACTATGAAATCCACTGGAAAATAAAATTTGTCAACCTGGATTAGCACATCTTCAATAACACCCCGGGGCACCTTGACAGATCTATCAGCTAGTTGTAATGTTATTTTAGTCGGTTTCAACTCACCAAGTCCTAGCTGCTCATAGACCGAATATGGTAACAAATTGACGCTCGCCCCTAAATCAAGTAATGCCTTCCCGATTTTATGATCTCCTATGCCGCAAGAGATGGTAGGAGCTCCTGGATCCCTAAATTTAGGAGGGGTGTTATGTTGAATCATGGAGCTGAGCTGCTCTGCAAGGAAGACTTTCTTATGAACATTCTGCTTACGCTTTTGAGTGCATAAATCTTTAAGGAACTTAGCGTAGGCAGGGACTTGCTTGATAGCGTCAAGCAATGGGATGTTGACTTGCACTTTTTGAAACACGTCCAGAATTTCATCAAAGTTGTTTCTTTTCTTCATTGGTGTCAGACGTTGAGGAAAGGGTGCTTTGGGCACGTAAGGTGGCACGTCAGCGGCTCTTAGAGAGTCAGAGAGTTTTTGGACTTTGGATGCATTGGTGTGTCTCTCTGCTTCACCTTGATTTGATTCATCCCTAAGTATTTCTATTTTGTTGTCAATCTGTTTGCCTGACCTAAGGGTAATGATCGATTTTGCTTGCTCATGGTATTGCCCTTGGTTGGAATTAGAGCCAATCTCATATTGTCCCTTTGGATTAGCCACAGGTTGGCCAGGGAACTTACCCTTCTCTCTCTCACTCAATGTGGTAGCCAGTTGACCCATTTGTACTTCCAGCTTGGCAATGGATTGTGCATTTGTATGTAAGCTTTGCTGGTTGGCTAGTAAGGTTTGTTGGGTGTCTTTTTGGAATTGGAAAGAACTCTGCATAAAAAGATGGAGGGTATCCTCAAGAGATGGTTTCCTTGATTGTGCAGGCAGTTGTTGATATTGCGGAAACTACTGAGGTTGCATAGGAGGATTTCCAGATGGTCCTCCTTGTTGCGATCCTTTTGCCCATAAAAAATTTGGATGCCTAGCCCACCCTGGGTTGTACGTGTTCGAGTAAGGATCATTCCCAGGTTTCTGAAAGGTGTTCAAAGCATGAACTTGTTCAGAGAGGAATTCTGGAAATGCTGTACCGGATGGGCAGGATTGCGTAGGATGGGAAGGACTAGAACATATGGCACAAGCCTCGGCTTGAGTTGTTTGTGGGGGTCCATTATGCAACATCAGAGCATCAACTTTTTTTGTCAGGCCATCAATCTTGGCATGGAGATCTGGTGTGACTCCTACCTCATATATGCCACTTCTCTTTTGTGGTTGGGAACTTCTTTCACCTCTATCTGAATAGTCCCATTGCTGGGAGTTTTCACACAAGGTTTCAAAGAATTTCCACGCTTCGGTATCGCTCTTGGTCATGAAGGACCCTCCACTGGTGGCATCAACCATGCGACGGTTCTGGGGTGTCAGACCGTCATAAAAGTATTGTACTTGTTGCCACTTCTCAAAACCGTGGTGTGGACATTTAAGAAGCAAGTCCTTCCATCTTTCCCAGCATTCATGAAAGTGCTCTCCCTCTTTTTGTGTGAAATTAGTGATTTCTCTACGGAGAGCATTAGTTTTGTGAACAGGGAAGAACTTGTTTAAGAACTTCCTAGACAATTGGTCCCAGGTAGTGATAGACCCAACTTCTAGAGAATTCAACCATGCTTTCGCCTTATCCTTCAAAGAAAAAGGAAACAGGCGTAGGCGGATCGAATCGTCTGAGAAGTTTTGGTATTTGAAGGTGGAGCAAATGTCTAGGAATTCTTTCACATGATGATATGGGTCCTCCTTGTCTAACCCATAAAAGGAAGGCAACAACTGTATGACCCCAGTCTTGAGTTCAAAGTGTGCTGCCGTGGTGGTAGGCAACACTATGCATGAAGGCGCATTGAATTGGACAGGAGCTGAATAATCTCTAAGAGTTTTAGTTCCACTCTCTTCTGCCATTTCAACTGGGATGTCTTTCAATCTTCTATGGAATGTTCTTTCTATTTCAGGATCAAAAGGTGCTAGTTCTTTATCTAGAGATCTACGTCCTAGCATAAACTAAGTAACAACCTAAGAGAAAGAAAACTAAAACTAGAATCTATTCAAAAACAAGTTAAAACTATGTAAGTGAGAATGGGAAGAAAGAACCCGGAAAAGGAGATGATTGATGTTAAGAAGCTCCTCCTAGCTTTCTTCCTCAATTCCTGAAAATAGAAACAAAACAACTCAGGTTTCCTAAAATAATGATAGAAAAAATCCTAAGTAATGGTTAATTTCTAAAAAAAAATAATAATAAATAAATAAAATAAAAAGCTAGAAAGGAAAGAAATCCTAGAATTAGAAAGTTACTAAATGTAAAAAGCTAAGTAAGTTTCTAGAAAGGGAAAAAGAAATTTCTAAAACTAGAAAATTTACTTAAGAGAAAAAATCGAAATCTAATAATGGAAAATTTAAAAATTCACAAGAAATTCTAGAATTAGAAAATTTCTAAAAGGTAAAAACCTAAAAATTAGAAAAGGTAAAGAATTAGAAAGGGATTACCAAATTAGAGGTTTATCTCAGGACCCTACAAAACAGGAAAGAGGTTAATTTCTAAAATAAAGAAAAGAACTCTAAGTTAGTAAAATCCTAAGTTATGAATTATGATAAGAGAGAATCCTAAATTCAATTTGGACCGAACAGTCCCCGGCAACGGCGCCAAAAACTTGTTCACTCCCCAAGTATAGGGTTGTGATGTAGTAATAAACTCGGTAAGACCGAGGTCGAATCCACAGGGACTGGTCGTCACAATTCAAATTCACGATTCTCCTTAACTAATTCAACAAATAAAGGAGCAAATTGCTAACACAAATCTATGGAAAATAACTATTGAGAATAAGGAAGAAAATTCAATCAGAGAGAGCACTAGGACTTTCGAATCCACCCCTAATTATCCTAACCATTGTTTTGTCTGTTAATTCACCTTAAATTAGATTGATCCAACTTGTCTGGAGAAAGCACAATCTGTGTCCTTAATCGGGCATACAGATTGTCTAATTCCTTTAAGCAATGCCAGGAATAACATATCCCATGTCCAAATCGGGCATATGGAATATGCAGTTCAGTAAAGCACCCTGTTTCTTCCTCTACAGGAACCTGTTCATGATCAGATACAAGCACCTAAAATAAGCATCCAGACCACATCCATCCATAGACTCTGATCAAAGTTCATAGATGGAGAAGTATAGAATTTTAAAACAATCAAGCACACTAGGGGAAGAAACAAATCAATTTAATTAAAGTAAAATCAACATAGAACAAAGGGTATTCAAATTAGGGGTTTCATCTCAGCCCTAGCTGAGAGATTAGTTACCCATAAACTCCATTAAATAAATGGAAAAATAAAGATAAAAAAATCATAAATGAAATTCAAACCAATTTCTCTCTCTTCTTTCTTCTCTCTCTTCTCTTTCTTCTCTCCCTTGCTGTAGATCTGGAGCTCCTCCCTGGTTCTCAATGACTTACCCACGTCCAAAACTCCCCTTTTATAGCTGCTGGATGGCTGGAATCGGTGGCATAGTCGTAGAAAGACTCAGAGTACAAATTTTCGCAGCCGTGATCGGTGGGCCCCACAGAGGCATTTTCTGGAAAATCCACCCCTTCCATTGGATTCAGGACGAAATTTCAGTCAGGAATGGGTGGTTTTGAATGTCCATTAACACGGCCCAGAGAAGAAAATACAAAAAGATCAGTTTTGAACGTCACCGGGTAGCCCTTTTGTGGCCTCTGTATCACGCACGTGTGTACGCATGAGAGTGAACTATCAGCATGGTTTTGTAGTATTCATGGCCCTCTACAAGATGGACGGGTCGGATCAGTCGTACAGGCGACGTGTGGGGCCCACAGCCTTTCGCAAAAACGGCCAGCGCCATTCGCTCGTTGATGCAACCACGGAGGCGGTTAGCTTCCGCTGCGAAGATGGTGGGGTCCACCGTGATCTTTTGATGGGAAATCCACTCCGTTCATTGGATCCCTCTCGAAAAACCGTTCGGGAGGGGACAGTTCTGTATGAGCTTGAGTGTGGCCCATTGAGTTTTAAACACACTGTCCATCTTACGTTAAACCAGAGATCTCTGTGTTTACCCACGCATGGGTTCAAAAGGACACCTAGGTGAGGGTCAAACCCGACCTCTGAGTACAATGAACGGTCCCGATCATCCGAATGCTCAAAGGGTGGGGCCCACAACCAAAAAAATCGGACGGACAGCGTTAGCGCTGTCCGTTCTTTGACGAGGGCGGACGAGCGCGGGTCAGCGGCTCGCTGACCGCTGCAGTCGGTTCCATGCACGGCTTGTGCATTGGATGCATGGTGTACATGCATCACTTATGGGGCCCATTGTGATGTTTTTGAAAAATCAGATCTGAGCCTCTGGTTGGTCTCCCCATTTAAGGCGTTGAGACCAAGTTTGAACCAATTCCAGATATCAGGTGGGCCCAGAATCGATGGTTTGTGGGCTGATTTGTCATTTGGCCCACTTCCTGAGATCTTCAAGGGCTGAAATTTAATATGTACGGTTGTTTTATGGCCCCTATCTCATGTATGAAGTTTCGAACTGATCGGATGGCGGGAACCATGTGATCTTCCATTCTGGACCCCTTTCGGGCCCCTTTGGCTCGCTTTCCTCAGATCCCAGGCGTGTAAACTTTTAATTATTGGTTCTCTGGGGTCCATCCGTGCTCAGGTGGCTTTGGATCATCAAATCCATGCTTTTAATCCTCTTTTTCCAATCAACGCTCTTTATTTCATCCTGCAACAAAAATATAATTAAAATATGATGTTTAGGCATTATCATGTATGTAAAATAGGTAATGATCGGGGTCTGATATGCAATATTTGACCCTGATCAGAGGGAGAAGGAATTGGTTGTGCCAAAACCTCAGGAGATAGTGACTTAGCACGAGAGCGGATCATGGTGGACGTAGCAATGACAATTCGACGTATAGCCGGAGAAGTTGTGGCAGTGGCACGATTGGCTACAGTTTTTATGAGATCCACGATAGGAACAATCGTGGTAGCTGCATGTTTGACAGGCTGAGAAGTTGCGGGAGGGACAAGTTCTCTAACCAGAGGAATAACAGGAGCAAGACCCGCAGGTTGATTTTCTCCTACGGGAGTAGGGGAAGGTAGAATACCCCCTGCAGTTTCGAATTCATTGTGAGGACTAGCCGATCTTTCTCTCCGATTTATCAGATCCAAAGGAGAACCAAAAGCAATCCAGCCTTCAAGAGTGTTTGGAGGCTTTATCTCTCTGATAGGCTCTTCCACAGAAAATTTTCGACAAAGTTGCCTCGGGACGGTGGCTTGATCTTTTACGTAAAAGTACCCGATCCCTTGTTCCGGTCTGTAATTCCTCAAGCGCGGGGGAGGAACCCAGATAGGGCGATCCACTGAAAAGCAATTACGTACTAAATAGTAATGATGACTCCACGATCGCATCCAGGTATAGGAAGCTGTTACTTTGTGATTATACCCTAGGAGGATGAATCGAGAGCCAAAATTTCTAGTTAGGAGCTACTTCCATATCAGAGCCCAGTTGTAAGGACCAACTTCATAACTCCTCATTGTTCTGGTAACTTTCTCACCTGCTTGGGGCATGGCCTGATCATACCTAAACTGTCTGGCGAATCGACTTGGGTAATATGGTTCTCGCCAGAACTCTAATCCTTCCCGTAGTGGAAGACTACAAGAACGAATGCAGAGAAAGAAAGTCCTTTCAATAGGGTCCAAGTCTTGGTTATCCTCCACATCTCTGTCTTCAGCCTGATAATCTAAATAAAAAGGAAAGAAGTCGATAGATTTCGTGTTATCAATTTTATCCATTATCCATTCGTATCCCTTCCTTATCATTTTTCGCTTCAGAAAATGCCACAAGGGTAGATGATTAGGATGGACATAAGACTTCTCCGGATCATTGTATGTGAAAGGGCCTAGCTATGGGTCTTAGAGGGGGGGGGGGGTGAATAGGACTATGCCAAATTTAAAACTTTAACAGCGGAATATAAACAATAAGATAGCCTTATAAACAAATAAAAGAAAGATAACACTATAATCAATTCACAATACTGAAATGTAAAGCAACCTCAAATGTATGAGTATTGAGAGATTGATACAAATGTTGTTCTAAGGACAACCTTACACCAAAAACCAAGGTTTATGGTAGGACAACCTGATTCCTAGAAAGGTCTTTGTATCAAAAACCCAAACAAGATACAAAGGAATAAGTAGATAAATAACAAAGAAATGAAATCTAAATTATTAAAACATTCAAGATTACAACATTCACATCAACACATACATCCCACAAACTTGAATGATAAATGATATAGAAATTAAACAAACATTCAAACCACAAGACACAACGAATTATAGTGGTTCGCCTGTGTATACACCAACTGTTAAACAACGGCCACACAGCTTGCTACTCCACTCTTAATATCCTCACATAGGGGATATCAGCGTTCATTATGAAAATAGGTTTCATAGGTTCACCTAAAACCTTCACAATTGTGTCTTTTAAATGGGCTCACACAATTCAAAAACCCCACTTTCTGTGTTTTCTGGCTCTCCTCAGATAACCAGCACAATGAGATTTTTTTGGCTAAATCTCAAAAAAAACCAAAATAAAGGAAATTTACATAAATGTAAAATACCTAGATTTCTCCTTTTGTAGCAGCCTGGAAGAACCAATCGGAGTAGAAGTTCGAATATAGAAGTTCAATAGTCTAATACTTACTTTGAAATGGTTTTAGATTCTAGATTGATTTTAAATTAAACCAATTGGGCTAGCTCTATTTGATTTTGATTCCAATAAGAAGGAATACAGCAATTCCTCTTTTCAAATCAGATTGGAATATAGAAACAAAATCAAATTGACAAAGCTAACAAAAGAGAATATTAAATAAGCACAATGTAGCTTAAGAATAACTCAAACTTATCTCTCAGAGTGACGCCTTGATTTTACTTAAATTCGATATGAAACTCTGAAATTCGTGTTCTATTTATAGATGCAAAAACTGCGTCTACGACTAGTCGTGTGGCCACCACGACTAGTCAAAGGATGAATTACATTTTAAAATTTTAAGCGTGATCAGATAAAACAGTTCCATGACTGGTCGTAGGGTGTCCACGACTGGTCGTGACCAACCCACGACTGGTCGTGAGGAACCAGAATTCGTTGCTGGAGTTTGAGTCGTAGCTGCAGGACTGGTCGTGAATGAGTCGGCACTGTTCCTACGACCGGTCGAGCAGACTCCAAGACTGGTCGAAGCTCAACCAAAAAATTCTAAAAATTTGTAACAACTTAGGACTGGTCGAGCCAGTTCTAAGACTAGTCGAACAGGGTCCATGACTAGTCTCGGAACAGACCAAACAATTATAAAAAGATTCAATTTGAATTATATATATAAAATGACCTGCCCTAAGGTCAATCTAAGGTCAATCATACCTTGGATGTGAAGTATGGACAATGTGACTTCATTTCTTCAGATGATGGTTGACCTTTGAAGATTATGAAGCTTGAGATCTCTACAAGATGTAGCTTGAACTTGAGATCTTCAAAAGCTTGGATTTGTCGTTCTTGAGTTGTACTTTATCTTGAGTTGAACATTATCTCGAGCTGTACTTGAATCTTGAACAAGCACTCGTCTTCTGATGCAGCTCTTGAAATATTCTAAATATCGAAGCTTACAGAAGTGGACAAAGAACTTGACCTTGCATTTCTTAAAGTAGATTACCGTTCTTAACTTGTAGTATTGATGCAGTGTCTTGAACATACAAATCAACATGCTATACAAGACATATATTGTGTTTTTGTCACCACAAAATTTGACAACCAAAGGAGCAGGAAACCATAGCACTTACAATATCCCCCTTTGTCAAATTTGTGACAAAACACACTTAACAAAAATATGATCAATATGAACATAAAGAATCATGCACCAGTTGTCATTAACTAGCACAAATTACTTACTCCCCCTGAATAGCACACATAGATCACACACATAGATCCATAAAGATTATGCTACTCTTCTACAATTCATATACATTCCCATATACATTCCATATTTATCAATCAAAAATATTCTCTCCCTTTTTTGTCACAATATGACAAAGGAAGAAATGAATAAATGGAAGTGGAAGACCAATAAGAGAGTAATAAAGGAGTTAAATAGACAAAAGTTATATAGGCAAATTCAAAGTGTATATATCTTAAACCAGTATAATCCAAAGTAAGTCTAGCACACCGAAAGAAACCAAAATAGTCTAACAGTTATTACAGACCAATGATTTTTTTTTTTTTTAATCAGATCCTGAAGAAGGAGCAAGTATGGTAGGATCAAGTTGATGAAGGCCCTTATTTAAACACCTAAGATACTTGCACGTATATTTAAATTATAAATCATGGGCAACATTCATGTTCTCAACCTTCTCCTCAAGTGCACGAAGACGAGCATGAAAATCAAATGACTCATAGTCAGGATCATTAGTAGAGTCTGATTCAATTTCATCAAAAATGTCATCCATATTTATATCATCAGGAGGAAGATCGCCACCTTCTTCTTCATTCCCTGCTTCAACACCATCACCACCCGCATCTCTTTGGCCAGGAGCCAATTCCAATTTCATCTTGTTTATATTAGAATTGTTAAAAATAAGATGATGAATAGGAGCCTCTCCAACAGGCATAACAACTAGCATGTGAGAAGCTAACACAGTAATAAGATAAGCAAATGGAATATCACTGTCCTGGATGGAGACAAAACTGAATAATGAGATGACATATTAAAGAAGGTAGACAAACTTTAGTACCAGTGATGATAGAATGCAAAACCCGAACCATAAAGGAAGTCAGTTCTGTTTTGTTACCAGAACGCGGATACAGATTTGAAGTAAAGATTTTGTGGAGAACTCTGTATCTGGGTAACAAATACTTTGAGGGGAGCGCATTCCCCTTATGAGTCCATTGCACATCCATATTGCATAGATCTCTAGTTAGCATGCGTTTTTCTGATTCTGAGGGTTTCTCAACTACAGTATGAATAGAAATACCTTCATCATTAACAGGTATATCCATTAGAGCTGAGATCAAATGACGGTCTACATCAAATGGACCTTCTCTAGTTGCTATATTAAATGTTAAATTCTCAGTCAAAAAATTCAGAAATGCATGCAAACATGGCCTGAGTAATAGATTGGTATGCAGGCCCACCCCAATGTAGGATGTTATCCCAGCCTACAGATTGGAGAAGTGGAAGGATACCGAAAGGAGCAATGTGATCAATAAACAAAGGTCTTTCAACAATAACATTTCGCAATCGCAAATCCCATATATGAGAGAGATCATCTTCGGGTGACTAAAGATGGTGCTTAGTTATAGTTGAAGGATGAGAGGAAGAAGGACCACAGGAAGTTTTCTTTTTCCCTCTATAATCCATTTGCAATAGGAAAATCAAAGAACCAAGAAGATGCAAAGATTATAGAGTGGGGTTTGCCTAGATCAGATTTTCAAAAGAAAACCCCAAAATTGCAATGAATCACAAAGTAAATTACTCTAAGAGTGAAAATGAAGTAATATTGACTAGAATCTACAAGAAAAATACAAATGATGTACTAACTTTGAGGAATCAAACAGTTGGGTACGATTAGTCGTGCTTCGGCCCGTTGGAGAAGAAATAGGAAATGAGGAAGATGAGTTTTTTCCCAAATTTTAAGAGATTCAACGCGCTACACGACTGGTCGAGGACCGTTCTTGACCGGTCAAACCACGACTAGTCGAGCATGTCCTCGACTAGTCATAAACCAACAAAATCATGCAATTTTCATCAAAATTTGAAATTTAAACCAATAAATTATGATAATCTAGAAGAATCTAAGAAGATAGCCACGATAAACTACAACTTTTCCCAGAGTGGCGAAAAGCTAGAAAAACTGTTAGGAATGGGAAGACCTGGAAAGGATAAAAGCGGTCTTGGATATGAAAAACATAAATCAAAGACTGGAAATGTAGCTCCCAGAACTGAAAAATCTGCTGCTTCTGGAAGCAAAACCAGAACAACTCCAGTATGTTATTTGTGTGGTGATTTAGGTCATTATAATTTTGAATGCATAACTCCTAGGAGGACTCAACCTAACTCTGGTCAGAATCATGTTAACAAATTGTCAACCAGAGAAATACAGAACTTCAAGCTTAAGGATATGGATAGAAGCAATGCCCTTACATCACCACCCAAATCAATTAACAAAGTAAAATGGGTAAGGAAGAATCAGTTTAGATCATGTATCAGAATCTGAACCGGTGCTAAAATGAGGAAATATTTTTGCTGAGCTTCAAATGATATATCTGAGGTACTTCACCTCCATTTTTTTTTTGTATAAACATTCAAATGTTTATAATTTTTGACGTGTGCATTAATTGTACAAAATTTTGTTGTGTATACTATTGATAAATTTATACTAAAAGTATACATGAATGGTTGTCTGGATGCTGAAAATTGAAAAACGTTTACATCTGATATGTCTGCCGAGTTGTCATTCTCGATCAAATCGATAAAGAGTCAATATTATCGACATCTCTTCCGAATTTGAAAAGTCACTTGATCGAGATTATGATCGAAGCTATTATCGATATCATCGGATGTGGATCATCAATATAATCGAAAGTAAGTTCGATAAAATCGAAGACTCTTGCCTGATAAAAGGCGATCGAGAAGAAAAATTTTATTTCTTTGAAATTTTTTTTTGTTTTGCTCTCTGCTCGAATCCTCGACAAGAAGACCATCGACGGGTCCCAGAAGCTTCAAAAGAAATGGGAATTATCTTTCCATTTCTTCCACTCCAGAGTCTAAGCTCACTTTTGATCGGGTATTTTTCGTTCTTTTGATTGACCTTCCTTACCTTTGCCTATCTCTTACACTGAAAAAATCATGAACAAAGGGAAAGGTAAGTCTCTTTCTCAGTCTTCAAAAGGGAAAACGAAACAACCCAGTTTGCATCAACTTACTCCATCGGTGAGACATCCAACCACTGTTGTTGAACGTCTGGTTCTTAACAGTGCCATTGAGTCTTTTGGTGTAGACCTCCTTCTAAAAGTAATAGGATGGCAAAATATTCTGAATCTTGGTGGTATTTATCAAATTGGAGTGGTCCATGACTTCTTCAGTAAAAGTCATGTTATTTGTGACGATCCACCTTGTGTTCAAGTAGAATTATTGCATTACTCCAAGCACATCACTCCCATCACCCTAAGTCACCTTTTAGATCTCCAAGTCACTCGCATTCCTGTTACCAGTTGAAATCTAAATGGTCTTAGTGTTTGGGGCGAGATAACTCGTGCACCATGTCAGGGAACTACTATTTCTCGGAACGATGATAATTCCCTTCATATTAATCATCTTAGACCCACTTTTAAAATCCTTCATGACATTTTTGGGTCCAATGTCTATCCTTGTGATGTGAATGGTAATCATCTATCTCCATTTGTGTTAAATGTGCTGTATGATGTGTATCAAGAAGTTCAGGTGTGCCTCCCAACACTTCTTCTTAAGCAGCTAATTCGTGCCATTCAAGGCAACCATCAGGATACACTAGCTTTTCCTGTACTCATCTGCAAATTAGCCCATCATGTTGGTATTCCTGCCACATCTGATACAGTCTATTCAGAGAGATGGTTTGATAGTGATTCGGCTCAGGTAGCTCAACAGTTGTGTCTTCCTTCGGCTCTTCCCGAGAACAATGCTCCCTTGCAGTCAGCTGCCCCATATGCTCATCCGTCATATCCATGGGGATCTAACCGAACGCCACTGCTAAGTCCAGAGTCTATCACAAATCGCCAAACTCATCACCTTAAACGTCACCTACTGAACGGTATGGCGAGCATGGAGGAGAGACTTCATAATTGTGAGAGACGTCTCATCATGATTGAAGAAAAAGTCGATACTCTCCAGCAAACAAATCAACAGGTGGTTGACTTACTCACACGTGGTGATTCCGGAGGTGGAGAAGCTGATTGTGCAAGTTCTATATCAGTATATTTGTTTTTTGGGGTACCTGTGCGTGTGGTTGGTGTTTTTGTTGGGATAACTGTTAATTTGCTGCTAATATTGGGCAGTTTACTTTGGATAGTTAGATACCTTGGATTTATTCTGGGATATGGCTGAATAGAATTCATATTTTTTTTGCCATAAGTATGTCTTGAGTTCTCCTGGTTGATCAAGTTCCTAATATGGAATGCACGAGATGCCTTTAATGAATATTTTAACTGTTATACAACTGCTCTATCTTACCTAATATGCATTCATGAATTCTGAAATTGATGCTTGCTTAAATTGTATTAACTATTATACATCAATTGATCTGCTTCTACCTGTTCGGTTCTCCCGAGTAATTCACTCTTCAATCAATATCACCTGAGATATCTTTGTTAATGACTGACAAAAGGGGGAAAACATTTACAAACACCCCGAATGAAAATTTTGTATCTATTAGCTATTGTTGCAGGTGTTAGGGGGAGCAGCTGCATTAAGCAAGGGGGAGTTTATAAGAAAGGGAGCAGCTACTGGTTGTGTACATGGGCTAGAAATTGTAAAATTATATAAAAGTATGTACACACAATTTAGGATGTGTTTGTCTAGAAGTGTTCTAGGGTGTTTCGAGGATTTTATCACGTAATTGACCAAGGGGGAGATTGAAAGTGCCCTGGTTTGTCAAGTTACGTGAGCGTTGAGTCAGATTGTCTATGGAACCTGATTTGAAGATCAATTCAAGCGTCTGCCTTAACCAGATGTGTACAAGCTCATCACAGGTAAAACTAAAGCCTCACATCCCATGACCCAAAACACCAGGTGAAGAAAACCCTTAAAAACATGTTTAAAATCATAGGGTTTTAAGGTGAGAAGACTTTTTCGAAATAGGAAAATCTCTAAGTTTTTCTTGCCTTTCCGATTTTATCGAAGCACCCTCGATATGATCGACCTGCTCTGTCGATGTCCTTGATACCTTAACGATATTATCGATGAGAGGACAAAAGTGTCAAACAACTAAATATTCATCTGGACAAATTTATCGATGTATCGACACACCTATTGATATCATCGATATAAGAATTAAAAAGTTCAGCAACTTCACAACATATCTGGACGAATTATCGATGTATCGATACACCTATCAATATCATCGATATTCAAATCTCGAGTCTATCGAAGTTGACTCGATATCATCGACAGGCAGATTTTCCGGCGCCCCTATTTTTTAATGAAAATCTCAAATTCCTTCGATATATCGATGCTCTTCCGATATGATCTGAAATCAAATATCGATAACATCGGAAGTCCATCGATGATATCGATCGTGGGCGTGCATATCTTACAACAGATATTTTAGGTTGTTTTTAACTATGATCGAGGGCCCTTCGATAGAATCGATATTCAAATATCGATGATATCGGCACCAGGTCGATTGCATCGAATAAGGTCATAAACTGTTCAGCAAGCTTAAAGAAAAATCCACTGGATTTATCGATGCCTCGACTCTGATCTCGATATCATCAACATTCAAATTCCGATGATCTCGATGGTTCCCCGATCATTCATGAAATCCTGAAATATTTCAAAGTCAAGTCTCTCTCATTTTTCAAATGTCAATGAATCGAACCTGTCATCGATGGAATCGGAGTTTGAAATTCGATGACACCGACAATAGTTTCGATTCATCGACCAATTAGCAAAGAGTTTCAAAAGCGTATGACATTGAGTCCGAGTCATCGAGCAGACCATCGATGCTATCGAGAGTATACGCTCGATGATATCGAACCTGCTCGATGATATTGAACTCTGTCATAAATGTGACCATTTCATATCCATTGGAACTCTTTGCCTATATATAAAGGACTTATCTTTTGTTGCTGTGAGAGAAAGAAGAGAGAGCTTTTGTGTGTTTCAACCTATATCTTATATCCAAAGCCCTTTCTCTCAAGGAAGTTCATCCTCCAATCCACCCTCATCATTGACATTCAATAGAGTGGATTGGGGAATAAACTTCCACATTCAAGGATCCTCCAGCTACTACCTTAATGGCAAATCATTAAGCTGGGATGCCTTGAATGCATAAGATTGGAATCGATCTATCTTCCTGATAGGAAAATATTTTGAGAGTAGGATTCCATCTTCACCTTGACCCAACCCAAAGCCGAGTATTGGTACATCATTTTGTGTTGCGGATCAAGGGAGCAGAAGACTCTTCGTCAACAAGGAGGAGGAGATCTTCGACATTGTGTTAAACGGGAGTCATCAGCTTATTTGTAAGTATCCAGAGTCCAAGAGGACACTTGTGATCATTCCTTTCTTGGATTGGGTCTTAAGTGGTTCTCACCGTTTGAAGTCCTCAAGGAGGCCTCCGGCGAGAGTGTACGTGGTGGGTGCATTGTGTGGACCCTTGCTCTGTGGAGAGCATAAACATCTGGTTAGGAGTGAACTAGTAAAACTCTGTATTTGAGGTGAACCATGTAAAACCTTGGGTTTGAGGTGAACCGGGTGAAACCTCGGGTTTGAGGTCAACCGTATAGAAACCTCCAGTAGGGTCTTATGGAAGATCCTTGGCCAGTGTGCCTAAAAGTGGGTGCATTGTGTTGACCCTTGCTCGTGAGAGCATAAACAGTCAGCCTCAGTGTAGGTTGTAATGGTTGAAGGTGAACCTGATTTAAAACCTTAGGTTTGAGGTGAACTGTTGTGAAACCTCCTTAGTGAAATCCGGTACACTTAAGGGTTGAATGCGGTTACCGAGAGTGGAGTAGACTTATCGTCGAACCATTGTAAAATGATTGTGTTTGAGATTGTTATTTTTATGATTGTGTGATTTTCTTTAATACTTCCTCATCTGAATATTTGATCACACCACACACACCTACACAGTCATATCCATCATAAGCTAGCTTACATACTGCTTACTTCTAAGATAGTTCGTTGTTGGATCCTCTACCGGGCTTGGAAGCAAGTAGAGTTACATTTGAGTAATCCTGATATTTGCATGATCACAGGATTAGTGAAGTAGGATTTTTAAATAAAACATAAAAACTTTAAAAAGTCCTATTCACCCCCCTCTAGGACATATTGGCATATTCCTTCTTCAACTAGTGCAACCTTTACTGCCATTTCAGAGACGAGTCCTGTATTTATAGGTGGAGCCTGGACCATTGTGCACAAATAGCTACGCAAAATTTGTTGTGCGCAAATGGTTGCGCGAAATTCATTGTGCGCAGATTGGTTAGCTCACAACAAAGGAAATCTGGGCACAATAAAGGAGGTTAGAAAGAAAATAGTGAAGAGAATTGTTATTGATCCTACATGTTTATTCTGTTGGTATAAAAATAAAATGCAGGATCCAGGGGGCATCTGTTGAGGCATAAAAAGAGAGGAAGACAGCAGAAGAAGCATTGTGCTCAAACAGTATGGTCAAAAAGAGTATTGTACGGAAAAAATGAGCATTGTGTGGAAAAGTGGTCATTGCGAGGAAATGATCATTGTGCGTAGATGATTGGAGCACACAGTGAAGTCCGTGCAAAGGGTAGCGCACACCGAAGTCCACACAAAGGGTAGCATACACCAAGGTCCATACAAAGGAGGAGCACACAGTGCTTACATGGCATATTCACACGTGTGAAAGGGCTATAAATACCCCTTAACCCCTTTAAGGGGGTCATTAACAACCAATCGAGAAGCAGAGGGAGATTTGAAGAGAGAGAGGTACAGCTCTGCCATTATTGAGCAGAACAACTATTGTGCGGCGCACAACACCATTGGCGCACAAACATCGTTTGCACACAACAAGTGCCAGCGCACAATGGCTCTAGCGCACAATAGCTCCAGCGCACAATGGGTGCCAGCGCCCAATAGCTCAAGCGCACAAAGGGCTCCAGCGCATAATGGCTCCAGCGCACAAAAGGCTTGGGTAGCAATCTGTAAAACATGATGCTTCCATCAATGATTACCTTTAGCTCATACCATTTCGATTATTATTTTTTCATCATTATCATAAGTCTATTTTGGAATCAAAGGAGAAAAGGATGTAAAGGAACTTGGAATAAATGCATAATGTGATTATCCTTTTAACCTTCTTTTGTTAATTATCAAGTGAATAAAATTAATTTCCCAAACGAAATGCCTTTGTTTCTTGTTCGAAACAGATCCTAGCAAATGAGCCAATGAGAAAGTGACAGTTTTTAGAGGGTCTGCAGGCTGATATCCGCACCAAGATGTGTTGCGCTAGCATTCCCATCTATGCTGAGCTAGTGAACATGTCCCTGCGAGCTGAGCAGGATGGTGAGAGAGTCTCTCAGACACGCATGCCGATGGCCCGAGGCCGAGGCCTGAATTACCGAACCGACCATTTTTCGGTAAGAGGCCGCGTACAAATTCGCCTCCCAGACAACTGGCTCAGCCAGTCCAGCAGAGGGAATCTAATCTTTAGTGCGTCTATTGTAACAAGACGGCCATACAGAGCCCTTTTGTTTTACCAGGATGAGGGACATCGGCTTTACACTGCCTCATAAGATCAACCGCCAGCCACCGCATGTTATTTCAACTCCACCTCTACGATCTATGCCACCAGCACAACCATTCAACTGACCTTCTGCACCTCGAAATAGGCTGCCTCAACGACCTATGGCAGTGTAACCCAATCGTCCTCAACAAGCTCGAGTACATGCCCTCATAGTCGAAGCGTCTGAATCTACGGTTGCAGTATGCTAGCCTTCGAGGTCACTGCCCACATCTAAGGTACACAAGTTTTTCTATTGGAGGACACCGGGTCCACTATTTCGATGATAGCATACTCCACAGTCAAGCGATTAGGCCTAAGCACTACCCCTATGGTTGGGATGAGAGTCATCGCAGCAGCAGGAACTTTTACTAATGCCACTAAGCTTTTTAAGAATTGCCCGATAGACTTAGGAAGCAGGGTGGTGTGCATTGACCTAATTGTCACCACGATATATCATTACGACATCATCCACGGCATGGATTGACTCACTGAAATAAATGCCAAGATTGACTGTGAAACCAGATTGGTGACAACACATGGGCCTGAAAACACGACCTTCACTTCCCAATTCAGGTCAGTTGGCCCTGCTGTATTAGTTGTTATGTTTCCCTGTTAGAGAATTATGATGGTCCGTCACTTGGGGACATGCCAGTAGTCCAAGATTTCACGGACGTGTTCAGAATGATCCCTGGACTACCTCCTCAGCGCGAGATCGACTTTATCATTGACCTTGTCCCAAGTGCGACACCTATCTCTTTACCGACGTATCGTATGCCTCCAAGTGAAATGGAGGAATTGAGAAAGCGGATTAATGATTTGTTAGATTCGAGTTTCATATGATGTAACGCCTTGGAAAAATCCGTACAAAGACCCGAGTACCATCTCAGGCAGAAATCACATAGGACCAAATCCTTTAGAAATTAGGTGAGAATTAACTAGTGCTAAACTAGTTTACCTATGAAATTAGCACCAATCACTTTAAATACAATCTGCAAGACCCAAAACTTATAGATTTAGTAATGCTACATTACCTTGAGATCTAGGATCAATCTCATTACGCAGTTGCTCTCGGGAGCATCACGAAACTCCGTATCGGACGTAGACCACACGTCGAAAGTTCGATTAACGTGAAACTAAATGATTAGAACTGCCTTGCTGGGCTTGACAACCATCTCGGAAATCAAGTCCTGACTGTGTACGGAAATGCACAACTTGAGCCCGGAATATAATGTGTGAGGAACGTGAATGTCTTTTAAAATAAATATAAACTTAAGTAAACTAAGACATGTCGCTTGTAGCCCAAATATAAGAATTCAGACTGTCAGAATCTGACCCAAATACACCCTCGGATTAGGAGAAATTTTTCACACATGTCAGTGCACTTGTGGCCCTGATCGAGTACCGGTGACCGTTGAACTGAAACTGGTCTGCCACGGTCGATCTGTAAATCCGATCAGACCGAAAACTTAACTCAGCCAAGATCCAATATCATGGAGCTTAAGTCTGATCGCATGTAGAAAAGGAGGCTCCAGAAGTGCTCTGTTGGATTGGAACAGCCGATCTTTGGACATAACCTAAGTATACCTTGGCCTTGGGGCTATTCCCATCAGTTCTGGGCCTATATAAGGGCCTTAAACCCTCTCTCTCCCTTCACATACGATTTTGCAAACCCTTGAGAGAGAAGAGAGAGAAAAGAGAAGGAAAGAAAGAAAAAGAGAGGGAGAGTGTGGGAGATTGTTCTCGGGACTCAATCTCGCCGTTCCACGTGCTTATCCACCATTCTTTTATCGCTATTCGGGTGATTCTGATTCCGCTCTTGGGTAAGAAAACCTAACCCTAATCTGTTTTAGAGTTTCAGATAGTGTAAGTGATGAAATATCTAACCTAATTCATGTTATAGGTTGTCATTCTACCATTGACAAAGACTTAGTGTCTAAACTGAATTCGTTACACGTTTACCGGCGAAAGGTGCGAACTATAAATGTATAGGTTATGGTTTTTAAGGCTTTCAATGTCGGTTAATGATTTATTACTGACGTGGGTGCCATTTCACATGCCAAATGCGTTGTTTGTTTTGCGATACAGATATACATGAACTATGTTGAATATATTGTATTCCAGGTGTTGGTAGAAATGATCGTATACATATGGAATTTGAAATTATGTTTGCCATGATAAATTGTCGTGAATATATGCTAGTTATATGTGTAACAACTCCTTAGTAAAAGGATTTGTCATAATACATGTTATGCCAACATACGTCGTGTATGTTATAATGTGTAGCCCAGGTGTTTGTGAAAATGTCTTAATGAGTATAGAATTTGAATTCGTGCTCGCCATGACTAACTATCATGAGTATATGATTGTCGTGTAGGCGACGACTCCTTGACGAAAGGATTTGCCCTAATTCATATTATAACCAACATACGTCATATATGTTGAAATGCGTAGACTAAGTATTTGTAAAAATGTTTGAATGAACTAGTAGTTAGTAATTTGTACTTTGTATGAGTGTTGAGATATGATTCTCAACTACCTTAACTATGTGTATGATTTCCTCCATGTATTTTATATTATAGTGTCTGTTTAGGTATGGAATGCATATGTGTGAATTCATGTTTAAGTCGTAATCCATAAAATGCTCAAATGCTTGTATGATTGGAATTATTGATCCATTACTACTCTGATTATCTCATATGATTTTCTGTTATAATTGAATGTGGTTGGGGCTATTATATAGTCCAGGCAATCGGTAACGGACCTCGAATTGGTAGCTGAGGTTATCTCGCCACACAAGATGTGGTCGATGAATCCGAGCCATACTTGGGATGTCGACAATGGTTAGGCCACACGGAGTGTTTACGCACTTCATGTCGATCAACTCAACATGTGCTCGTGCTAATCGAGCTCGTCAAGTAACCCGATTAGCTCGATGTATGTTCACCATGTTTGGATGCTACTGCTTGAACCTAGGGTACCAAACTCACCAATGGTAACCCCGTTAACCTGGGTACCTCGATCCGCTAAGACTCATGAGCCGGACATGGTGGTATGGGACATCGTGGTCGAGCTGTCGGCCTACGCCGGGGCGACGAGTCTACCCGTAGTGACCAGTGAGCAACATAAGCTCGTGAGCTGAATACGGTGGTATAGAACGCTGTATTCAAGCTGTCAGCCTGCGCTGATCAGGTGATGAGCCCTTTGTAGTGACCTCGAGTATACTCTGAGACTGTGATGAGTCGATGAGCCTTTCTGTAGGAACTAGAGTATAAACTAGGCCTACACTGATCAGGTGACGAGCCCTTTGTAGTGACCTAGAACTGCAACTTCGTATGAGATTTACTAGGACTGACGACCGTAGAATGGATCATTGTTTGGGTATTTATATAAGGGAGGTACCTTAGTTTCTCAATCCTGTTGTATGAAAAGGACTAATAAGAACTTGGTAATCACACTCATGCACCGCACTGCATGTGCCATTTGGGGTTGAGTAGAGAGCACTGAGGAAGTGACTGACATGCGCGACCGTTAGATGAAGATCGCAGAGGGAGTACAGGTGAGGGCATGCATCATTTATACATACCATTCCTGCATTAATCAGAGTACTTAAGGATGTTTGATTGTATTGTTTTATCATTACTGCTTGACTAAATTGATAACATGTAAACCTTTGCTTTATTGTTCCACTGAGTTGATCACTCACTCCCACGTTCTGGGATGGTATTTTAAACACCAACCAGACTCTATCTTAGTTGTATATGGAGACCTGACTGATGAGGCGGAGCCAGACTTCGCAGACGATGAGGATGTTTTCTCATATATGCAGTATTCAGGCGGGTTTATATAGACCGTTCTGATCGACGGAGCTTCAGGGTTATACTTGTAGTGGACTATTACATTTTTTTTGACATTTTGTATTTTGAAACAATACTTGTAATTATTCACCTGGCAACGAATACATACTTTAGGGACCTATACTTATTTATAAAGTTATACATATTCGTTTCAGTCTTCCGCTTGTGTATTACAAATGTCCCTGGATTATGTTTTGCTGATTTGGCTTAATCTCATTCATGTTTTATGCACTAATATAGACAACATACAATCATGATTAAATATGTTGCATAACTGATGTGTTGGAACTCGGGAGTTGGGTTTCTACTCGACCCCCGATTTTCAGGGCGTTACATACGAACGAGCGTATCTCCTTGGGGAGCACTGGAGTTATTTGTAAAGAAGAAGGACGGATCGCTACGGTTGTGTATTGATTATCGTAGACTAAATTATGTCACTGTTAAGAATAAGTATCCTCTACCCAGAATAGTGACCTATTTGACCAATTGAAGGGGCACAGTATTTCTCCAAGATAAACTTGCAGTCTGGGTATCATCAGTTAAGCGTCAGGAATGAGGACGTGCAGAAAACAACATTCAGAACTAGTTTTGGGCACTACGAGTTCCTCGTGATGCCGTTTGGACTTACAAACGCACCGGACATATTCATGGATCTCATGAACCGGGTATTTCGGTCGTATCTGTACCGATTCGTCATTGTATTCATAGATGACATTTTGATATACTCAAAGAGTCAGAAGGATCACGAAGAACACCTGCGAGCAGTCTTTGATACTCTCAGGCAGAATCAATTATTTGCACAGTACCGAAAATGCGACTTCTGGAAGGAAGAAGTCAAGTTCTTAGGACACGTGGTTTCCAAGGAAGGAATCGCTGTGGACCTTGCCAAGGTAACCACAGTACAAGACTGGGAGCAGCTCGGCTAGGTTACAGAAGTGAGGAGTTTCCTCAAACTTGCAGGTTATTACCGCCGATTCATTAAGGACTTCTCCAAGATAGCCCGACTCTTATCTCAACTCACTCGGAAAGATCTTAAGTTTGCTTAGAACGAGAAAGTAGAAGTAGCCTTTCAGGAATTAAAGGACAAGCTGACGTCCGTACCCGTGCTAGTACAGTTAAAGCAAGGGGTCAAATATACCATTTACACTGACGCCTCTCGAGTCAATTTGGGTTGTGTACTTATGCAGAAGGATAGGGTGATCGCCTATGCCTCACGACAGTTGAGGAAATACGAAGAAAACTACCACCCCACTCACGACATGGAATTGGTGGTAGTCATTTTCGCATTAAAGCTTTGGAGACATTACCTCTATGGAGAGGAGTTCGAGCTCTTGTGCGACCACAAGAGCCTCAAATACATCTTTACACAGAGGGACCTGAATATGAGGCAATGACGTTGGATGGAGACCTTGAAAGACTTCAAGAGTTGAGGTCTCCTACCATCCTGGAAAGGCCAACCGTCTGGCCGATGCACTGAGCCACAAGAAAACCATAGAATTTGCAGCCCCACTGATGATAGAAGAGTGGAATATAATGGAATTCGTGCGAGACTTCAAACAGAAGCTAACAATGGAGGAGTCATTTGAGAGCGTAGCTCACTTCCACGTGCAACCACTTATCGATGACCGAATCATTGTGGCTCAGAAAGAAGATGAACTATTGGTGAAAATGAAAGAGTGTGCAAGCGACATCGAAGAATCCGAGTGGAGGATTGGCTTGGATGGAGGTTTGCGATATCGTGGCTGCCTATGCGTCCCGAACCGTCACAACTTGAGAAGAGAAGTTCTGAAAGCCGCACACAATTCGAAGTTAGAGATGCATCCAGGTAGTACAAAGATGTATTGAGATATGAAACGTTCGTACTGGTAGGACAACATGAAGGCCCAAATAGCAAAATTTGTATCCCGATGTCTCACGTGCCAGAAAGTCAAGGTTAAGCATTGTCGACCCCTTGGTTTATAGCCGAGTGGAAGAGGGATTTCATATCTATGGATTTCATTTTCGAGTTACCAGAGACGAGAAAGGGGCATGACTCCATTTGGGTGATTGTGGACCGATTGACAAAATCGGCCCATTTCCTCCCGATTAGAGTTTTCGATTCGGTGGATGATCTAGCCAAGCTGTACATCAAGGAGATTGTACGATTACATGGGTTTCGTATAGAGATTGTGTTGGACCGAGACACACGATTCACGTCTATTTTTTGGACTCGAATCTAAGAAGCAATGGGAGTAAAACTGAAATTCAGTACCGCGTTCCACCCACAAACCGATGGGCAGACGGAACGGGTAAATCAGATACTCGAAGATATGTTACGAGCATGCGTACTTGACTTCAAGGACAGCTAGGATGACTGTGTCCCCTATGCCGAGTTTGCGTATAACAACAGCTTCCAATCGAGTATTGTCATGGCTCCTTACGAAGCCTTGTATGGGCGCCCCTGCCGAGCTCCACATTGATGGGCAGAAGTTGGCGAGAAGAGCTTGGTTGGCCTAGATGTGAGACCCGTATCTTATCCTGTACTGTTCCGTAGGCTTCCGCAGTCCTCCCGGTCGAATTCTGGTGACCCGCGATCTATTATCGACGTTTGCGCGCGATCCTGAGTCGTGTCCTATATATCAGAGTCGGCTCGACTCGAAACTTGTACCCTTGCGACCGAGCGGTCGCCGCGGTTCTGACGCCGCGTATTACGCACCGAGGCGATACCTGAGCCAGGAGATGTGGGCCTGTGCTCAGTTCAAGAAAACGCAGTGCATTTGTAATTCTAGAGAATCTCTACGAAATGTCACATCAATCAAGTACACATCATGTGTAGTACAAGCAACCCTCCAAAGTCAACTCTTTCTCTTACACACCCTTACATGTCAAGTACACATCACTTCACCCATCCCTCTCCCCATCACTCCACTCACATCACCTCTCTCTCTCTCATCTATCTCTCATTTTTTTCTCCCAAGCTCAATGAGAGCAATCCAACGCCCACCTCCATGAGAGAAAGCTTGGTGTGGTCCACCTTCCTACCTCCCATCCCCACCATCCAAAGATCATCTCAACTGTTGAAAATGCGCCCTTGGAGCTCTAGATCGCATCGGTGGAAGGAAGAGTCCATGATTTAACGGTGGGTGTTCATTTCATTTGATTTTGATGTAGGGCCCACTTGTTGTGGGACTCACTTGATATGTGCATTGTATGAGAGAGGGGCTCATAGTGGCGGGGTCCCTCATCTCTCTTTCTTCCTTTCTTTCTTGTATGGATGGTGTGCATGTGTGGCCCATCAAGAAGTATTTGATTTATGCCGTACTACCGTGTGGACCCGCCTTGATGTTTGTTGATCTCCACCGTCCAGATCAGTGAGACCCACATGACGTATGTGTTATATCTCACCGTCTATTGGTAAGGACGGTGGGTCCCACACATCAGTAGCACCTGCTGTTGTGGCGTCATCAAGCTCCATGGACCCCACCTGTTTTTCATCAGGGTCGTCCATCTATGGACGTAGGGCCCACTGTTATGCATGTTATCCACGCTGTCCTATAGTCGTGGGACCCATCTGATGTGCATGTGGCGTCCACACCATCTAGCAGTTGGGACGGTGGGACCCTCCTAATGTATATGTTTTAATCCCCACCGTCCTTGCTTTGAGGTGGGGCCACCTTAATGTGTGTGTGGGGTCCACACCGTCCATGGGACCCAAGTGGCACACGTGTCTCATCCTGGCCCACCTTGATGTATGTATTAAAATCCCCACCGTCCAGCGTCCAGGGTTTCGACACTGGCCTCGTCTGTTTAAAATAATAATAATAATAATAATAAATAATATAATTATATATTTTATACATATGACATGTGTGTGGTGGGTCCCATGTGGGCCCCACCTGCTGGACGCTGGCTATATATAAATTTTATATATTATATAATATGAAATCAATTAAATATATATCTGATGGGCCCCACGTGGGACCCACCTTTAATGTATTATATCTCCCACAATCCAGAGAAGTCTGGATGGTGCTGCATCATCCACGCTGTCCCTGGTTGGGACGGTGGACCCCATAATGACGTATGTGTTTCTCTCATGCTGCCCATCTATTTTACTGTGGGGCCCACCCCACACGTGCTGCACGTGTGGGGGTGGGGCCCACCTTGACGTATGGGTTCTATATTCACCGTCCATCTGGACGGGTACTGGGGAGGCCCCCACCATGATGAGTGTGTTATATCAAGCTGTCTAGATGGTGGGACCCACCGCTGGACTAACATCAGGAAGTTCTGTGGGTCCCCCGTGTTGTGTGTTGGATCCAAACCGTCCATCCACCTTAGGGCCCACGTGATGTATTTGTTTCATCCACACCATCTTGACAGTGCTGGACAGTGCTGTAAAATGGTTGGAGGTGCTGATTTACATAGATAATGTTTGGATGGTGTTGATTTACATGGAAAAATGTTTGGGCGGTGCTGATCATCATTAGGGTGTCATGTGCTCCATAGGATGATAGTGTACAATGATACACATGTTGCACCTGCAACTGTCGAGATAATTCTAGATGTAATCTAAGCTCCCACTTGAGGCCCATTAGTGTGGCCCATTGACGCAGCCCACTTGATGTGTATGAGGTCCATTAGTGCGGCCCATTGATATAGCCCACTTGATGTGTATGAGGCCCATTAGTGCGACCCATTGATAAAGCCCACTTGATATGTATGAGTCCCATTAATGTGGTCCATTGATGTAGCCCACTTGTGATGTATATTAGGCCCAAGTATAGGGCCCACCCGTTGTGTAGTAAGGCCCATGTGTAGGGCCCACCTATTGTGTATTTGAAGCCCATAGATTGTGGCCCATTCCGATGTATTCGAGACCCATGGGTAAGGCCATGTGATGTGTTTATGACCCATATTATGAGGCCCATTGAGATGTGTTTCCGGCCCATGTGATGCGGTCCATAGTGGTGTGTATTATGCCCGTGTCAGAGGCCTATTGTGATGTATATGTGGCCCAATATGATGCATTTGAGGCCCATTTGATGAGGCCTGATGTGATATATATATATATATATATATATATATATATATATATATATATATATATCAGCCCATATGTTGAGGCCCAATATGATGCATTTGAGGCCCATTTGGTGAGGCCCAAATAACGTTGGAGGCCTATAGGTTATGGCCCATTGTGATGTATAATAAGCTCTTGTGTGAGGCCCATTATATTGCACATGAGGCCTTTGTGTGTGGCCAATGGGATGTGTATTGGGCCCTTATGTGAGGCCATGGGCCCACTATATATTATGTTTGGCTCTATGTGGGCCACTCCTTGGGAACTATGCTGGTTAAATGTCCACATTAATGGGCAATGATGGTTAAATGTCCACATTGTGACCTTCCCTTAAGCCTTGTTCGACCGATCATCGAGGTCAATTCCAATTATCGAGGACGATTCCGATTACTGAGGCTGATCGTCGAGGCCGATTCCGATTATGAGGGCCGATTTTGATTATCGAGGCCGATTTCGATTGTTGATGCTGATTCCGATTGTCGATACTGATTCCAATTGTCGACGCCGATTATCAATGCCGATTATCGATACCGATTATGAGTATGTGACAGCATAGCGTCATGTACATGCCCATATGCATCATCTGCATGTTTGTATGAGATGTGGTTGACTATTGCATATGTCATTGGGCAGGTTATTATGAGACTCCCTGATAGGCAGAGGTTATCTCACATGAGCACACGATATGCGCAGGATTGGTGCATGACTAGTTTGTATGACTCATGCATCTTGTAGTTGTAATTACTGTATGCCCTAATGACTTTAGGGTTGTAGCCTCCACGGGCATATCGTGGATGGCCAGATGAGACACCAAAAATCTGTTCTAGCATCGAGCTGCCATAGATGGTGCTGGGTGAAAATCCCTAAACCCTCTTGGTACCAGAGGACGCCCAACGTCGAGACCGAGTGGATATATATGAGCGCATAGTGCCATATACCAGTAGGCCGCGTCTCCCACTATGTTGTGATTGGTTGGGAGGGGGTATGACCTTACCCGCCTAAGTGAGGGGGCAATATCTAGGTTGTGTTTGACCAGATTGAGGAATGGGTCCGCTATCGATGAGCCGGGCCCAATATTGGCAGGCGTGTAGTAAGGTCTCTTTCACTTACCCAGTGTGTGCTCGGATAGGGGCGGTAAGCTGGCGTAGAGTGTAATAGACCCCGGTGAAGATCCTAAAAAGAAACCATACTGATATGTGAACTTATTGAGCAAGAATTGCATACTCATTCATTCATTCATTCACTATCCACACGGGTTAGTGGTGCGCAACTAATTGTTATGTACCTTCGCATGGCCAGGATTTCAGTTGGGCGCGCTACTAACCTGTGATCAGGAGTTTACCACATTGATTCTGACTATCCAAATTTAGGTATGGGACTGGTTTGGTTAGAAGTCCCTTGAGGTGGACATTGTCGCCTGTGATACTGCGTACTATCATCCCGACTTCACACTCTAGCATGGTCATTCCATTCGCACCGCATATTGCGTTGCATCCTCGGCATCTAATATTTGGCTCTTTATGACTCCTCATTTGCATAACTGATCTGTATTGCGTACTCTGATATCGTATGATTCATGATATTACCAGTATTTTTGATATTGTATGATTATGACATTGTATTGAATACTTGGCACTTTCCTTATGCACACACTTTCACCACCCTCTACGCTTTCTATAAGCTTATGCACGATAGATGCGTGCAAGTGGTGTTATGTTGCAACAACGTTGAGCTTGGAGCATGCAGCTGTCTTCTGGAGCTTTGATTTTGATATATGTATTTCCCTTTCAGCATTGTATTCAAATGTTTATATTAGTGGATATGTGGTGATGATGTTGTTCTTATGATTTGGGTATACTTGTGGCTATGCTTCTAATGAGACAAATGTACATTGAAAAATCCTCCTTGTAGGATCCCATGATCGGAATCTGGTGTATAGGCACTAGGAGCCGAGAATGGGGTACTACGGAGGCTGTTGGCACTGGATTTCGGCGATAAGGAATTTTGTGAGCCCGATTTTCGGGTTTTGGGCATGACAGAAGATGGTATCATAGCATAACTTGGGAATACCTGAAGATAACATCACATATCTGTTGATAGCTACCCTGCACTCTATGATTGTTGAGAACCTAGAATGGTTAGATCCCCAAGTTCGAATAACTTAAAGATTTTCTGATATATCTTCCTACCGTTGAGATTGTGAGGCTGTATAGTATTCCATTTACGATCATTTCTGATCCGGGATCCTAAGATTAGTAGGGTCACCATAGTGTTGATGATGCGTCTTGGGAGGGCGAGGTTGAGATTAGCGAGCGTTATCTTCATCCTTTGATAGATTGATTGTGCCTTGACTTATATACTTGATGATGTTTTCTCTTCCCTTGTCTGTTCTGTAAATTTTAAGGATAAAATTTTTATTAGGTGGGGAAAGTTGTGAGACCCATATCTTAGCCCGTACCGTTCCATAGGCTTCCGCGGTCCTCCCGGTCGAATTCTGGCAACCCGCGATCTGTTATCAGCGTTTGCGCGTGATCCTGAGTCATGTCCCGTATATCAGAGTCGACTCGACTTGAAACTTATACCCTTGCGACCGTGCTGTCGCCGCGTATTACGCGCCAAGGCGATACACGAGCCAAGAGATGTGAGCCCGCGTTCAGTTCGAGAAAACGCTGCGCGTTTGTAATTCTAAGAGAATCTCTAAGAAACGTCACATCAATCAAGTACACATCATGTAAGTACAAGCAACCCTCCAAAGTCAACTCTTTCTCTTACACACCCTTACATGTCAAGTACACATCACTTCACCCATCCCTCTCCCCATCACTCCCTCACTCACATCACCTCTCTCTCATTTTTTCTCCCAAGCTCTATAAGAGCAATCCAACGCCCACCTCCATGAGAGAAAGCTTGGTGTGGCCCACCTTCTTACTTCCCATCCCCACCATCTAAAGATCATCTCAACCATTGAAAATGCGCCCTTGGAGCTCTAGATCGCATCGGTGGAAGGAAGAGTCCAAGATTTAACGGTGGGTGTTCATTTCATTGGATTTTGATGTAAGGCCCACTTGTTGTGGAACCAACTTGATATATGCATTGTATGAGAGAGGGGTCCATAGTGGCAGGGTCCCTCCATCTCCCGTTTCTCTCGCTCTCTCTCTCTCTTCCTTTCTTGTATGGATGGTGTGTGTGTGTGGCCCATCATGAAGTAATTATTTGATCCATGTTGTACTGCCATGTGGACCCGCCTTGATGTCTGCTGATCTCCACCGTCCAGGTCAGTGGGACTCACATGGCGTATGTGTTATATCTCACCGTCCATTGGTAAGGACGGTGGGTTCCACATAGCAGCAGCACCTGATGTTGTGGTGTCATCAAGCTCCATGGACCCCACCTGTTTTGCATCAGGGTCGTCCATCTATGGACGCAGGGCCCACTATGATGCATGTTATCCACGCTGTCCTACAGTCGTGGGACCTATTTGATGTGCGTGTGGCGTCCACACCGTCTAGCAGTTGGGATGGTGGGACCTTCCTGATGTATATGTTTTAATCCCCACCATCCTTGCTTGGACGTGGGGCCACCTTAATGTGTGTGTGGGGTCCACACCGTCCATGGGACCCACGTGGCACACGTGTCTCATCCTAGCCCACCTTGATGTATGTATTAAAATCCCCACTGTCCAGCGTCTAGGGTGTGGACGTTGGATCCCTGGACGTTGGCCTCATCTGTTTAAAATAATAATAATAATAATAACAATTTTATATTTTATACATGTGACATGTGTGTGGTGGGCCCCATGTGGGACTCACCTGCTGGACGCTGGCTATATATAAATGTTATATATAACATAATATGAGATATATTAAATATATATCTGATGGGCGTGACGTGGGACCCACCTTTAATGTATTATATCTCCCACCGTCTAGAGAAGTTTGGACAGTGCTGCATCAGCCCTGTCGTCCCTGGTTGGGATGGTGGACCCCATCATGACGTATGTGTTTCTGTCACGCCGCCCATCTGTTTTACTGTGGGGCCCACCCCACACATGCTGCATGTGTGGGGGTGGGGCCCACCTTGACGTATGGGTTCTATATTCACCGTCCATCTAGACGGGTACTGGTGAGGCCCCCACCATGATGAGTGTGTTGTATCAAGTCGTCCAGATAGTGAGACCCACCGCTGGACTGACATCAGCAAGTTCTGTGGGTCCCCCATATTGTATGTGTTGGATCCAAACCATTCATCCACCTTAGGGCCCACGTGATGTATTTATTTCATCCACACTGTCCCGACAATGCTGGACGACACTGGACAATGGTTGGAAGATGCTAATTTACATAGATAATGTTTGGATGGTGTTGATTTACATGGAAAAATGTTTGGGTGGTGCTGATCATCATTAGGGTGTCATGTGCTCCATAAGATGATAGTGTACAGTGATACACATGTTCCACCTGCAACTGTCGAGATAATTCTAGATGTAATCCAAGCTCCCACTTGGGTCCCAATAGTGTGGCCCATTGACACAGCCCACTTAATGTGTATGAGACCCATTAGTGCGGCCCATTGATATAGCCCACTTGATATGTATGAGGCCCATTAGTGCACCTCATTGATATAACCCACTTGATATGTATGAGGCCCATTAATGCGGCCCATTGATGTAGCCCACTTGTGATGTATATTAGGCCCATGTGTAGGGCTCATCCGTTGTGTATTAAGGCCCATGTGTAGGGCCCACCTATTGTGTATTTGAAGCCCATGGGTTGTGGCCCATTGTGATGTATTCCAGACCCATGGGCAAGGCCATGTGATGTGTTTATGGCCCTATGATGAGGCCCATTGAGATGTGTTTCCGGCCCATGTGATACGGCCCACAGTGGTGTGTATTAGGCCTGTGTCAGAGGCCTATTGTGATGTATATGTGGCCCAATATGATGCATTTGAGGCCCATTTGATAAGGCCCGATGTGATGATATATATATATATATATATATATATATATATATATATATATATATATATATATATATATATATATATATATATATCGGCCCATATGTTGAGGCCCAATATGATGCATTTAAGGCCCATTTGGTGAGGCCTAAATAATGTTGGAGGCCCATAGGTTGTGGCCCATTGTGATGTATAATAAGCTCTTGTGTGAGGCCCATTATATTACGCATGAGGCCTTTGTGTGCAACCAATGGGATGTGTATTGGGCCCTTATGTGAGGCCATGGGCCCACTATATATTATGTTTGGCTCTATGTGGGCCACTCCTTGGGAACAATGCTGGTTAAATGTCCACATTGATGGGCAATGATGGTTAAATGTCCACATTGTGACCCTCCCTTAGGCCTTGTTCGGCCGATCATCGAGGTCGATTCCGATTATCAATGACGATTTCGATTACCGAGGCTGATTGTTGAGGCCGGTTTCGATTGTCGAGGCCGATTCTGATTGTGATGGCCGATTTTGATTCTCGAGGCCGATTTCGATTCTCGAGGCCGATTCCAATTGTCGATACTGATTTCGATTATATAGGCCGATTATCATTGCCGATTGTCGATACCGATTATGAGTATGTGGCAGTATAGCATCATGTACATGCCCATACACATCATTTACATGTTTGTTATGAGATGTGGTTGACTATTGCATATGTCATTCGGTAGGTTGTTATGAGACTCCCTGATAGGCGGAGGTTATCTCACACGAGCGTACGGTATGCGCAGGATTGGTGCATGACTGGATTGTATGACTCATGCATCTTGCATTGTGTGTTGTGATTACTGTAGGCCCTAGTGACATTAGGGTTGTACCCTCCACGGGCATATCGTAGATGGCCAAATGGGACACCGAAAACCTATTCTAGCATCGGGCTGTCATAGATGGCCCTGGGTGAAAATCCTTAAACCCTCTTGGTACCAGAGGACTCGCCAACGTCGAGACCGAGTGGATATATATGAGCGCATGAGGGCCATATACCAGTAGGTCGCGTCTTCCACTTTGTCGTGGTCGGTTGGGAGGGGGTGTGACCTTATCCGCCTAAGTGAGAGAGCAATATCTAGGTTAAGTTTGACCAGCTTGAGGAATGGGTCCGCTATCGATGAGCCGGGCTCAATATTGGTAGGTGGATAGTGAGGTCTCTTTCACTTACCCAGTTGTGCGCTTGGATAGGGGCGACAAGCTGTCGTAGAGTGTAATGGACCCCGGTGATGATCCCAGAGAAGAATTGCATCCTCATTCATTCATTCACTCACTATCCACTAGAGTTAGTGGTGCGCAACTAATTGTTGTGTACCTTCGCATGACCAGGATTTCGGTTGGGCGCGCGACTAACTTGAGATCAGGAGTTTTCCACATTGATTTTGACTATCCAAATTTAGGTATGGGACTGGTTTGGATAGAAGTCCCTTGCGGTGGACCCTGAAGCCTGCGATACTATGTACTATCATCCCGACTTCACACTCCAACATGGTCATTCCATTCGCATCGCATATTGCATTGCATCCTTGGCATCTGATATTTGGCTCTTTATGACTCCTCATTCGCATAGCTGATCTATATTGCGTACTCTGATATCATACATGTGTGAACTATGTTGAACAAAATAAGCCTCTCATGTGTTTGTCGAAATGTTTGAATAAACATGTAAATATGATTTGTGCTTGCCTTGACTACTAATTTAGGATTCATCGTCGTCATAAGCATGCTGACCTCTCTGTATAAGGATTTGCTAAAATGCACGTTGTAACTAACTTAGTCTATATATTTGATGAAGTGTAGTCTAAGTGTTTGATGAATTGTCTGAAAGAGAAATTGTTGATGATTTGTATTTATTAAGAGTATTAAGATAGGATTCTTTCTTGCCTTATATATATGTATAGTTTCTTTCCTGCAATCATATTCACCTCTATGCAAATGAATGATAAAATGCTAGTATTTGGTACCATGATCAAGGTGTTTGATGAAATGCTCAAATGAGGAATTTATTTAGATTGTTCGTTGAATGTTAACATGATAATCACATGTATTTAATTGATGCATCTGAGTAAGATTGGGGCTACAACCTAGCCCTGGCAATCGGTAACAAATCCTGTTCGGGTGGTCGAATGACTCTCGCCACATTGGGTAAACTAAGGTACCTCCCTTGTATCATTCCCAAACATGATCCATTCTAGGGTCGTCAATCCTAGTTAATCTCATACGATGGTGTGTTTCTAGGTCGCTGCAAAGGCTACCAGGGCTGTTACACACAAAGGTTACACCACTCCCCCATCACCTTTTTAACGGTTCATCACTATACAGATACAGGCCTATTTCATACTCTATACAATGCGGCAACACTCGTCGCCTCACCGCAAATTCAGAGTATGCTCGAGGTCACTACAAAGGGCTACCAGAGCTGTTACGCACAAAGGTTACACCACTCCCCCATCACCTTATCAATGTAGGCCGACAGCACGAATATAGTGTCAATTACCACCATAATCGGCTCACGAGTCTGGTTGCTCACTGGTCACTACAGGGAGACACGTGGCCCAAGCGTAGGCAGACAGCTTGACCACGGTATCCCATACCACCATGCCCGGCTCATGAGTCTTAGCGGATCGAAGTACCATGGTTAACAGGATTCCACTGGTAAGTTTGGTACCCTAGGTTCAAGCAGTAGCGACCAAACATGGTGAACATACATTAGACATATCGGGTTACTTGACGAGCCTGACTAGCTCGAGCGCACAATCAACTGAACGACATGAAGTACATAAGCACTTCGTGTGGCCTAACCAGTGTCGCCAACTGAAGTACGACTCGGGTTCATCAAACACATCTTTCGTGGTGACATGAATCTCAACCACGATCTCAAGTCTGGTACCGATTGTCTGGACTGTAGACATAGTCCCAAACTCAATCAATCCTTACTCATAGCATGTGGTGTAAAGCATAATAAACAAAGTAATTCAAGCATGTTAACAAGCATGTCAAAAAGCATGTTATAAAACATGTTACAAAGCATGTTATAAAGCATATTATAGAGCACTATATAAATAGGAATACAAACACATATATTTCATAAGTAAGTGGTTAAAGTAAACAACCACATGGAGGAAATCATACATGTCTCTAAGGTAGTTGAGAACCCCATCTCAACACCTACCTAAGGTACTAACATCCAAGCACTTACTCTCACAAGCATTTTCACAAACACTTAGAATACACTATTTCAACATACATGGTGTATGTTAGTAAAACATGTGTTAGGGCTATCCTTTCACCAAGCGAGTATTTTATCCATGTATAATATATTCATACAGCAAATAATCATGACAAATACATCTCCAAAATTTATACGTATACGGTATTTTCTAGAATACACAATTTCAACATACATAGTGCATATAAGCAAAACATGTATTAGGGCGAGTCCTTTCGCCAAACAAGTAATTTATTCACATATAATATATTTATACAACAAATAATTATGTCAAACACATTTCCAAAATTTGTACGTATACGGTACTTTCTACAAATACCTAGAGTATGTAGAATTCCATATTTTTCATCTTTAATTGAAACGAAAAACAGACAACACTTTGTACATGTGCAATTACATGCAAATCATGAATCTATCATTATCTGACATTGAAAGCGTTGAAAACCGTAACCTATACACCTAAAGTCCTCACCTTACACCGTAGAATCGCAACGAATCAGCTAGGTTTGCTAAGCCTCCGTATTCGACAGTTTAGTAGCCTAAAGAATGAAATAGGTTGGCTATTTCATAACCTACAACCTTCACACCCCAAAACAGATTAGGGTTAGGATTTCTTACCTCAAAACGAAGTCGGAATCGCCAGGAAAGCGATAAGAATTGGGTGGTGTAGCTTGTGTAGCGGCAGGGAACTGTAGTAGGGAGATTCTCCCACTTCTCTCACTCTTTCTCTCTCTTTTCTCACTTCTCTCTATAGGGTTTTTCTCAAATTTGTATGGTTGTGAGAGAGATGGTTCTAAGGTCCATATATTGCCTAAAAACTCTCTGAAATAGACTTGTGAACAAGGTATACGTAGGTTATAACCAAAGTGGCACTTTTCTAGCTCAACGGAGGACTTCTGGCGGGCCTCCTTGAGCCAAAGGTCGGACTTAAGCTCACCAACCTTAGATCTAGGTGGAGTTAAGTTTTCGTTCTAGTAGGGTTTCCAGATCACGCGTGGCGGACCAGTTTCAGTTCAACGGTCAGCGAATTTCGATCAGAAATTCCAAGTACATGGATATGTTCATGAAATTTTTCTTGATCCGAGGGTGTATTTGGGTCAGATTCTGATGGTCAGGTTGCTTACAAAACGTCCGCAAGCGACACATGTTAGATCACTATTCAAGACATTTATTTTGTAAAGAAAACAAGTGTTCTCACACTCTCTTCCTCCGGACTCAAGCGAACAGCCGTGGGACACTGTCTGGATTTGATTTCCGAGATGGTTGTCAAGCCCAGCGAGACGGTCCTAAGTCCTTAACCTTGTATTATTCAGACTCCCGATGTGCGGTCCAGACCTGATACGGTGTTTCAATGTGCTCCCGAGAGCAGTCGGGTAATGAGTTTGATCCTAGACTTTAGGGTAACCTAGCGTCAATGATTCTACAAGTTTTGGGTCTTGCAGATCATATTTAAAGTGATTTAAATGGATTTCATGGATAATCTAGTTTAGCACTTAGTTAACTTTGTCAAATTTCTAAAGGATTTAATCCTAAGTGATTTCTGGTCGAGGTGGTACTCGAACCATTGTACAGAAATTTATGAGTCGTTACAATTCTCCCTCCTCTTCTTGAGCTATTGAAGAAATAGAGATTGTTTCATCCATTACATGAAATTCACTGCTCTTGCTCACAGCAGACTTTGCTTTCTCTAACGCTTTCTATTTACTCTTAACTATTTTCTCTTTTATTCTAGAAAGTTGTGGCAATGCCCCCTGAATTTTCTATCTTGTGGAAATCCGTTGGATGAGAGTAGACAACCACGTTAGTAGAGAGAAAAGTCGTTACGGTATACCTGTTATTCATAACAGAATGTTAGTTATTTTATTTAAATAAAATTTTACTTTGCTTTTAGAGATGAAGGGGAGGATGTTCCCACTAAGAGTCGCCATTTTGGCGTCTTTACAGATGCCAAAAACTAATAAATGTTCTCTTAATATTTTCTAAGTCATCATCGAATAATAATCCCTAGCAGAGTCGCCATTTTGTTTCGACAAGAAAACAAATGTGTTTGATTTGGGGGATTTATTCAATGATAATAAAGAAAGAACAAGAGAACATTGATCACATCTATCTGAGTTCATTTACATCCTCTGATTCCTTTGATTCTGAAAATAAAGTACAATTAATGCAATGTGATTAAAGAGAAAATAGTCCAATAGAAATTTCGTCAGCATTCCGACGCCATTTCAGTCATCTCCTAGATACTTAGGAGGAATTGCTGATTTAATCAGCTGATCTCCAATGAGATAGGAATTTCGGCAGTACTCCGGCGCCATTTCGGTCATCTCCTAGATACTTAGGAGGAATTGCTGAATTGATCAGCTGATCTCCCTTTGCAAAGAAGAAGGCTTGAAGATCCAACACTATTGACCAATCGTCCAATGCGCGCAACCAACAAACTAGTTGCGTGGTCCGCAGAACAGACCTGGTTGCCCGATCCGCGCAACCGATACTATTGTTGCACGGTCTGCTCAACTGATACTTTTGTTACGTAGTACGTGCAACTGATCATTGCCTCTGCTCTCTACCTTCAATTTCTCCGCTCTAGTTTTTCAAAATCTCTAACCCCTAAATGAGAGGAGGAGCGGGGTATTTATATGCTCCGCACACGCGCCAATCCTCAACTCTTCGTTGCGCGACCGGCGCAACTGTCTTCTTGCTTTCGCGACCCGCGCAACGAATCTTCTTGCTTCCGTGACCCGCGCAACTGATCTGCTTGATTCCGTGACCCGCGTAACCGACCTGCTTGGTTCTGCGACCCGTGCAACTTGACTTCATGGTTGCGCGATCCGCACAGCTTAGCTTCTTGGTTGCGCGACCCGCGCAACTCATCTTCTTTCATTTTCCTTTACTTTGTCTCTGATTTCTGATTCTCAGTCATCTTCCAGATAATGATTTTTTATGCTCCAATAGGGACGCCTATGCAGCAGAGTTGAACTTCATAGATGAGGAGGAAGAATTCTCCTACGTTCAGCTCTTAGGTGGGTCTATGTAGACCTCGTGCCGATTCGACGGGATTACAGGGACATATGTATTAGTTGGATACTTTACATTTTGATATTTTGTCAATTTTGGAACAATACATGTATATATTCAGCCCGGTAACATACTCATACTCTAGAGGTTGTGAAACACTTACATACTTAAATATATATGTTTTAATCTTCCGCTTGCTTAATTTAATTATATGTGGAGTTTGATATACTGTTTTGGTGTAATCCCACTCATGTTTAACTCATTAATATGGAAGAAATCTAAACATCATTCATGTCGCATAAGTGATGTACTGGATCTCGGGAGTAGAGCTTTGTTTGACCCTCGAAATCGAAGGTGTTACAAGTTGGTATTAGAGCATGATTTGTATTAAACCGGACCTGGGTTATAGGTAACATGACGCACTCTGACATAGACAGGGAGTGATGGAATCTAAAAACCACATTATGATCCCAAAGTTTCACCGACAGGTGAGATTGAATACCGTAGTTTAGTCCACAACGCATCTTGGATCACATGCATTGTCCTAAGTCACCTCTGGGCCATCAGTCGACGAGTTTAAATCGTTGGCCGGCGAATTCCAAACTAGAAATTGACCTAAAAAGCACGAATATGTGCGCATACAGTCAGGAAAATGGGTCATGCGGGCCTAAAGAACCAAATCATGAAACACGGTGGGACCCAGGGGGTCCCACACACTCATACGGCCCCCGGGAGTGGGTGCCCACCGCCCAAGGGCAGAGCCACTGCAGAACACCCCAGAGGGGTGCGGCAGCATCGCCCAGATGGTGGCGCGCAGCTGGCCTCCACAGAGGAGCGCGGCGTCACCGTGGCAGCGACAGTGCACCGCTAACCGGCCGCCCATGTGGGGCCACTCCCACGTGTGAGACCTCCCACTTAAACCATTTTTTGTCCCTTATGCTCATTTCACCCCATTTCACCCTATTCCTACCCCAAAACACCCCCAAAACCATTAACCACTCTCTTTCTCTCTCAAATCTCCTTCTCCATACATTTAAATCTTTCATTTCTTCTACATCCTACACCCATCCACTATAATTCCCCTAAAACTATCCCTTACAACTCTCCATCTTCCTTAGTTCCCACTCATTTGAGCACAAAACCCACCGTTTTGTGTCTCATAACTCCCAAACTTCCAATCCAGTTCATTCTCCAAGCTTTTCCAACTCAATGGCTCCCTTTGAGCTAGTCACTGCCATTTTCTCCATCTCAACATTCCTTTCCCTTATGGGAAAGAAGAGAGCGGCCCCGGATGAAGCCGGGCCTAGCCGTCCAAGCCATTCTAGGAAGAATCCGAGTGCCGAGACAAGTGCAAGTGCCGAGCGAAGGTCAAAACGGGACCTCAACCCTCGAATCTCGATAGAAAGGTCTCTAACGGCGGGCGCCAAACTCGGTAAGTACCATGATCACAAAGTTGTATTTGAAGCTCATGTTGACGAGAAGTTATTTGGGTTGTATCCAGTAATCGACATTCTCATGGAGAATGGGTGGGTCCCATATTTGAAGGGAAAACTCATGCAAGTGAAGGCACCGTACGAGCCTTCTATGCTCACATACGGGACCCAACTTTTGTGCCCCTCCAGTTTATCATACCGTTGAGAAGAACTAACGCCAAGGTCGATGTGGATGTCATGGCACGTATCATGGGAATAGAACGTGGAGTTGTACATGCCAGTGAGACGAATCTTGCTAGTGAACGGGAGAGAAATCGTTGCACACGTTTCCTTTGTGGCTAGCTTGTCAATTGGAAGCAAGGAAATAGCTTCGCATCGATTCGCATGATGGCAGATTTTCGCCTACTCCATCATATATGCACGTACAACGTGTATCCTAGGTGGAGTAACCGTACAGAATGCACTCGATTCATGGTGGATTTCCTGTACAGAGCTGGACAGGGAGACAAGTTGTGCCTGCCTACTCTCGCCTTGACTCAGATAATCAACACTGCACGATCTACTAGGGGAGGCGCCTCACACCGTTTCGGCCGACTCATTTGTAAGATGGCCCGAAATTTCAGCGTTAGACTCCATATGGATAACCTCGCCCCAATCCATTTCATTAGTGAAACTACACTCAATAATATGGGCATAGGCCCCAGGCAATGCCAAGGAAGGCTTGATGAGTACGAGGATGAGATAGAAGAAGTGACTGAAGAAGAGGAAGGAAATGAAGAGGAAGAAGGCAGTGAAGAAGAGGAAGGAAATGAAGAGGAGGAAGGCAGTGAAGAAGAGGAAGTAAATGAAGAAGAGGAAGGCAGTGAGGAAGAGGAGCAGGAAGAAGAGGAGGAGGCCCAAGACTCAGATGGGGGACCTCCTACTACTAAACATGAGGACCGCCATGATCGGGCTGCCTTAGAAGCCCGCATAGCTAAGATTGAAGAGAACTAAGCCCACCTAAAGCAGAAGATCGAGGAGAACCAGGCCTACCTAGAGCAAAAGTTTAAGAAAATGTCTCGTACCCTAAAGGCCCTCCTGTGTTGTATGCAGGATAAGGGGGCGCCTCCGCCTTCACCAGAATCGAAGGACTAGTTATATGTTTGTAGTTGTTTCCTTGCTCCTTTTGTAATAGCCTTGTTTAGGCTTAGTTTGGATGTTAGGTTAGTAGGTGCTAAAGTATTTTTGTTAAATTAGCTCACATGCATTCTCTGTCATAATTCATGTAATGCTACATCATGTGTGTTGTGACAAATTTTGGTTAAATGAAATGTATGAAGTCTCTTATTTAGAAATGTGTAGAATGTATGGAAAACGTGGATGATGTTATCCCGATCCTATAAATGTTGCACCCTATGTTCTATATAGGGAATTCTGCCTAAAACTACTCAAAACATGGCACGTCTCCCCCTTGGCGGAATGAATGATAGGGCCTCTCACTCGAGTGGTAGCAAATAGACCCCAATTTGGGTCCGAATAGCAACACAATGCCAGATTTACAACCGGCCACTGACCCTACAAATGGGCCAACACCGAGTGCACCACTGGTTCTAGGACAGAACCATGCGTCTTCATCGACGCCACACATGCCTCAGGCAGCTCCTCCCCCTGATGGTTGGAACAAATGATGCTCCTAATGAAACAACAACAGTTTTTGGCCACTATAGCGGGGTCCATCGGACAGAACATGAATGCGGCCCCACCGATGCCACCCGTACAGCCTACCGGGAATATGATTGCAAGTGGCCTTTTGGAGCTCTTCTAGCGCCTCCGTCCTCCCACTTTTGCGGGTACTCATAGACCCAAGGTGGCTGAGTACCGGTTGGATCGCATATCCAAGATGTTGAGGCCGTTACACTGTACCGAAGCAGAGCAAGTCAAGCTGGTTATGTATATGTTTGAGATGGAGGCTAGCCTTTTCGTGGGATAGCATCCTATGAACCGTTCCCACAGGATTTGCATGGACGTGGGACGAGTTCGAAACCCGTTTTCATGAAAAGTACTTCCCCCTCTCTTACTGTAATGAAAAGGAGGGTGAATTTCTCCACCTTCAACGAGGAATGACCGTGGCAGAATACGAGAACCATTTAATGGAGCTGCCCAGATATGCTCCATTAATCCTTGTAAATGAGCCGATGAGAATGCGACGGTTTTCACAAGGACTACGAGCTAATATTCGCACCAAGATGTGTTGCGCTAGCATTCTCAACTATGCTGAGCTAGTGAACATGTCCCTGTGAGCTGAGTAGGATGGTGAGAGAGTCACTCGGACATGCATGCCGATGGGCCTGAGGCCTCGGCCTGAATTACTGAACCGACCGTTTCTCAGCAAGAGGTTGCGTGCAAATTAGCCTCCCAACAACTGACTCCACCAGTCCTGTAGAGGCGATCCGATATTTGGTGCGTCTATTGTAACAAGACGGGCCATACAAAGCCCTTTTATTTTATCAAGATGAGGGACAACAGCTTTACGCCGCCTCAGAAGATCAACCGCCAGCCACCACATGTTATTTCAGCTCCACCTCTACGATCTATGCCACCAGCACAGCCATTCAACCGACTTTCCGCACCTCGAATGGGCCGCCTCAACGACCTATGGCACCGCAACCCAATCTTCCTCAATAAGCTTTAGTACATGCCCTCACAACCGAAGCGTCTGAATCTGCGGTTGCAGTACCGCTAGCCTTCGAAGTCACTGCCCACATCCAAGGTACACAAGTTTTTCTATTGGTGGAAACCGGGTCCACTATTTCGATGATAGCATACTCCACAGTCAAGCGATTAGTCCTGAGCACTACCCCTATGGTTAGGGTGAGAGTCATCGCAGCAGTAGGAACTTTTACTGACACCACTAAGCTTTGTAAGAATTGTCAGATAGACTTAGGAAGTAGGGTGGTGTGCATTGACTTAATTGTCACCACGATATATCATTACGACGTCATCCTTGACATGGGTTGGCTCACTAAAATGAAGGTCGAGATCGACTGTGAAACCAGATTAGTGACAACACATGGGCTTGAAAACATGACCTTCAATTTTCCAGTTCAAGTTAGTTGGCCCTGCCGTATTAGTTATGCTTCCCTGTTAGAGAATTATGATGGTCCGTTACTTGGGGACACGGCAGTAATCTAAGATTTCATGGACGTGTTCAGAAGGGTCCTTAGACTACCTCAGCGCGAGATCGAATTTACCATCGACCTTGTGCCAGGTGCGACACCTATCACTTTACCGACGTATCGCATGCCTCCGTATGAAATGGAGAAATTAAGAAAGCATATTGATGATTTGTTAGATTCGGGTTTCATATGACCGAGTGTATCTCCTTGGGGAGCACCTGTGTTGTTTGTAAAGAAGAAGGATAGATTGCTGCGGTTATGTATTGATTATCGCAGACTAAATCACGTCACGGTCAAGAACAAGTATCCTCTGCCCAGAATAGATGACCTGTTTGACCAATTGAAGGGGGCACAGTATTTCTCTAAGATAGACTTGCAGTCTGGGTATCATCAGTTGCATGTCAGGAATGAGGACATGCAGAAAACAATATACAGAACCAGTTTTAGGCACTACGAGTTCCTCGTGATGCCGTTTGGACTTACAAACACACCGGCCATATTCATGGATCTCATGAACCGGGTATTTCGGTCGTATCTGTACCGATTCGTCATCGTATTCATAGATGACATTTTGATATACTCAAAGAGTCGGAAGGATCACGAAGAACACCTGCGAGTAGTCTTTGATACTCTCAGGCAGAATCAATTATTTGCACAGTACCGGAAATGCGACTTCTGGAAGGAAGAAGTCAAGTTCTTAGGACAAGTGGTTTCCAAGGAAGGAATCGTCGTGGACCTTGCCAAGGTAACTAGAGTACAAGACTGGGAGCAGCTCGGCTCGGTTACAGAAGTGAGGAGTTTCCTCGGACTTGTCGGCTATTACCGTCGATTCATTAAGGACTTCTCCAAGAGAGCTCGACCGTTGTCTCAACTCACTCGGAATGATCTTAAGTTTGCTTCGAATAAGGAAGCAGAAGCAGCCTTTCAGGAATTAAAGGACAAGCTGACGTCCGCACTCGTGCTAGTACTGTCAGAGCAAGGGGTCAAACATACCATTTACACCGACGCCTCTCGAGTCGGTTTGGGTTGTGTACTTATGCAAAAGGATAGGGTGATCGCCTATGCCTCATAACGTTGAGGAAACACGAAGAAAACTACCCCACTCGAGACCTGGAATTGGCGGCAGTCATTTTCGCATTAAATCTTTAGAGACATTACCTCTATGGAGAGGAGTTTGAGTTCTTTTGCAACCACAAGAGCCTCAAATACATCTTTACATAGAGGGACCTGAATATGAGGCAACGACGTTGGATGAAGACCTTAAAAGACTACGAGTTTGAGGTCTCCTACCATCCTGAAAAGGCCAACCTGTGGCTGATGCATTGAGCCGTAAGAAAACCATAGAATTTACAGCCCCACTGATGATAGAAGAGTAGAATATGGTGGAATTCATGCGAGACTTCGAACAGAAGCTGACAGTGGAGGAGCAATTCGAGAGCGTAGTGCACTTCCATGTGCATCCACTTATCGATGACCGAATAATTGTGGCTCAGAAAGAAGATGAACTATTGGTGAAAATGAGAGAGTGTGCCAGCGACAGAGAAGAATTCGAGTGGAGGATTGGCTCGGATGGAGGTTTACGATATCGTGGCCGCCTATGCATCTCGAACCGTCACGACTTGAGAAGAGAAGTTCTGGAAGCCGCACACAATTCGAAGTTAGCGATGCATCCGGGTAGTATAAAGATGTATCGAGACATGAAGCGTCCGTACTGGTGGGACAACATGAAGGCCCAAATAGCAAATTTTGTATCTCGATGTCTCACGTGCCAGCAAGTTAAGGCCGAGCATCACCGACCGCCTGGTTTACTTCATCCCATGCCCATAGCCGAGTGGAAGTGAGATTTCATATCTATGGATTTCATTTCCGGGTTACCAAAGACGAGAAAGGGGCATGACTTCGTTTGAGTGATTGTGGACCGATTGACGAAATTGACCCATTTCCTCCTGATTAGAGTTTTCAATTCGGCAGATGATCTAGCCAAGCTATGCATCAAGGAGATAGTACGATTGCATGGGGTTCCTATGGAGATTGTGTCGAACCGAGACACACGATTCATGTTTATTTTCTAGACTCGAATCTAAGAAGCAATGGAAGTAAAATTGAAATGCAATACCGTGTTCCACCCACAGACCGATGGGCAGACGGAACGACTAAATCAGATACTCGAAGACATGTTATGAACATGTATACTTGATTTCAAGGACAGCTGGGATGACTGTCTCCCCTATGCCGAGTTTGCGTATAACAACAACTTCCAAGCAAGCATTGACATGGCTCCTTACGAAGCCTTGTATGGGTGCCCCTGCCGAGCTCCACATTGTTGGGCAGAAGTTGGCGAGAAGAGCTTGGTTGACCCAGACCTAGTTCTGGCAACCTCAGAGAAGATTGATATTATCAGGCGTCGGCTTCTTGTAGCACAAAGTAGACAGAAGAGTTACACCGATACAAGACAACTACCGGTGGAATTTGAAGTTGGGGACCATGTATTCCTTAAGGTTTCTCCAATGAAGGGAGTACTTTATTTTGGCAAGAAAGGAAAACTCATGTCGAGATTCATTGGCCCATTCCAAAGTATATACCGAGTGGGTGTGGTAGCATACCGTCTCGCCTTACCGACACCACTCGTAGGCGTGCACAACATATTTCATGTATCGTTGCTAAAGAAATATGTTCCTGACCCTACCCATATTATCAAATGGGAGCAAGTACAGCTAAGTGAAGATGCTACCTATGTATTGCAACCAACACGTGTTCTAGATAGGAAGGAACAAGTGCTACGCAGCAAAGTGATCCCGCTCGTGAAAATGTTATGGATACACCACACTAAGGAAGAGGCTACTTGGGAAACGGAAACCAAAGTCCATAAGAACTACCCTCAGATCCTTGAGGAGTACGAAAAGGTACTAATTTCGGGGATAAAATTTTTCTTTAAGGGGTGCAGATTGTAACGTCTTGGAAAAATCCGTACAAAGACCCGAGTACCACCTCAGCCAGAAATGCCTAAGGACCGACTCCAGTCGTAATTAAGGCAGAAATTAGTTAAGTACTAAACTAGATAATCGGTGGATTAAGCATGGGCCACCATTTCCACAAATGAGAAGGCCTAAAACCATTAATACCACTGACTCAATACTATATAAAGACCTAGGAGAAATCCCCAGAGCCTATCGCTCTCGGGATCACTTTGAAACTCCGTATCGGACCTAGACCGCACGTTGAGAGTCCGATAACCACAAAACTATAGGATTATGTCCGTCTTACTGGGATTGACAATCATCACGGGAATCGAGCCCAAATAGTGTCCAGAAACGTACAACTTGAGCCCTGAGTAAAGTGTGCGAGAAACGCGAATATCTTAAGAAAGGTAATGAAACTTACGTGAATTGGGCCATTCGCTCACACGAGAAATTTAGGATTTCAGACCGTCAGTTTCTGACCAAATTTCACCCATGGGAAAATGAAATTTCACTGGACGTATCTGTATACTTGTGGTCCTGATCGAGTAAATATGACCGTTGATCTAACACAGGTCATCCATGGTCGATAGGCCTACCGATCGCACCGAAACCACATCCTGGCATAGATCCATTGTCAGGAAACTTACCCTGTGACGTATATGAGTAGTGGGCCTCCCTGTGAGTTCTGTTTGTCAAAAACAACTGCCCAAAGGGTATAACCCATGTATATAGTGGCCCCGGGGCCATTTATATCACTACTAGGACTGTATATAGCCCTTATAGCACCCCATCCCTCTCTCATACGAATTTCTCCAAACCCTAGGAGAGAGAAGAGAGAAAAGAAGAGAAAAGAGTAAGGAGAGAAGAGAAATCTTGGGAGATCGTTGCTGTGATTCTCTCCCACTACTCCACGTACTGATTCACCTCCCTATTTCGTTACACGATCTGTTTCGGCTACAATTTGGGTTAGAAATCGTAACCCTAATACCGTATTTGAGATCTAGAATGGTTGTTTGTCAACCTAGCTAACCGATTTCACTATTTAGGTACCCGATGTTTTATTTTCGGGAACGTAGAATTCGAACCGAGTATGAATCGAGTATTCCAACAAAAGGCGCAGACTATAGACGTTTATGTTATGGTTATCAATGCTTTCAATGTCAGCTAATGATTTATGTCTGAGTTGATTGATGCCATATTATCTTAGATGCTCTGCTTTCGATATAATATACATGTGTGAACTATGTTGAACAAAATATGCCTCTCACGTGTTTGTCGAAATGTTTGAATGAACATGTAAATATGATTTGTGCTTGCCTTGACTACTAATTTAGGATTCATCATCGTCATATGCATGCTAACCTCTCTGTATAAGGATTTGCTAAAATACACGTTGTAACTAACCTAGTCTATATATTTGATGAAGTGTAGTCTAAGTGTTTGATGAATTGTCTGAATGAGAAATTGTTGATGATTTGTATTTATTAAGAATATTAAGATAGGATTCTTTCTTGCCTTATACATATGTATAGTTTATTTCATGCAATCATATTCGCCTCTATGCAAATGAATGATGAAATGCTAGTATTTGGTACCATGATCAAGGTGTTTGATGAAATGCTCAAATGAGGAATTTATTTGGATTGTTCGTTGAATGTTGACGTGATATTCACATGTATTTAATTGCTGCATCTGAGTAAGATTGGGGCTACAACTAGCCCAGGCAATCGGTAACAGATACTGTTCGGGTGGCCGAATTAGTCCGCCACATTGAGTATATTTGATGAATCCAGATCGCACGACGATTGTCAACAGTGGTTAGGCCACAAGGGGTGCTTATGCGCTCCATGTCGATTAAGTCAGCGTGTGCCTGTACCAATCAGATTTGCCTAACAAACCGATTGACCTATTATGTGTTTGCCATGTATGGACACCACTGCATGAATCTAAAGTTCTCCCTACTAATGTAAAGGCCCACTTTAACCATAGTACCACGATCCGCTAAGACTCATGAGTCGGGCATGGTGTTATGGGACAACTCGGTCGAGCTGTCGGCCTACGCTAGGGTGACGAGCCTCCCCGTAGTGACTAGTGAGTAACCCAAATTCGTGAGCTGGGCATGGTGGTATAGGACACCGTGTTCGAGCTGTTGGCCTATGCTGAAGTGACGAGCCTCCCGTAGTGACCGCGAGTATAAACTTTGAATTTGCCTATTGACTGCTTTTCATTAGGGGTGATGTCTTACAATTTGCCTATCATATGTGATTACTGAGATTGACGACCCTAGAGGGATCCTTTGGTTTGGGTAATGATATAAAGGAAGGTACTTTAGCTTCCCAAACCTGCTATATGAATAAGCTTAATTAAGTACTCGGCTAACAGGGCCATGCATCGCATTGCATTAGCTAGGATGTGCTTTTGGCGAGGAAGGTGCACTTTAGGGAGTGTTGACATACGCGAAATTGGTTATCGAAGTCGCTTGTGAAGGAGCTTTGTGCGAGGGCATACATCATTACTTGCACTCCATTCTTACATTAACAAGAGTAGTTAGGAAGTGATTGTTGTATTGCTTTATCATTACTGCTTGATTGACTTGATAACATGTTAACCTTTGCCTTATAATACCACTGAGTTGATCACTCACTCCCACCCTGGGACGGTGTTTTAAAACACCAACCGGACTCTGGTTTAGATGTAGGTGATGGGGAAGTCTATGCAGCAGAGTTGGACTTCATAGGTGAAGAGGAAGAATTCTCCTACGTTCAGCTCTCAGGCGGGTCTATGTAGACCTCGTGCTGATTCGACGGGATTACAGGGACATATGGATTAGTTGGACACTTTACATTTTGATATTTTGTCAATTTTGGAACAATATATGTATATATTCAGCCCGGTAACATACTCATACTCTGGAGGTTGTGAAACACTTGCATACTTAAATATATATGTTTCAGTCTTCTGCTTGCTTAATTTAATTATATCTGGAGTATGATATGCTGTTTTGGTATAATCTTACTCATGTTTAACTCATTAATATGGACGAAATCTGAACATCATTATCCATGTTGCATAAGTGATGTGCTGGATCTCGGGAGTAGAGCTTTGATCGACCCTCGAAATCCAAGCGTTACACTGCTGCTGCTTCAAACAGCGCAGATGGGTCCCACGTGGGGCCCACCACATTATAATATAATATATATTATTATATTTATTATTATTATTATTATCATTATTACCATTTATCTTTATAAAAAAATAAAAAATAAAATAAATAAAACAGGGACTAGCGTCTAGGGAGGTTGGGCGTCTGTCTAACGGACGGCATGGATTACCTCCATCAAGGTAGGGCCCCACATGGCACTATATACATCACATTGGGGTGGGTCCACACGTGTGGGACCCACCAGCCTTGGATAAAGCTAATATTTTTATTTTTCCTCCAATCAGGCTCGTCTAAACGGACTGCCAAGTGGGCCCACTTGGTGGACGGCATGGATGCGAAACATATCTCAAGGTGGCCATTAAAATTAGGGAAAAGAGAGAGAAAGAGAGAGAGAGAGAGAGAGAGAGAGAGAGAGAGAGAGAGAGACGACGATGTGCGACGGAGGGACCCCGATGCTATGGGCCCTCCCTTCCATGCATTACAACATACATCAAGTGGGTCCCATTACATGTGGGACCACCAATCAAAATCAACAGTGGAGATCCTTTCTCCACTAAAATAAAAGGTCTATATGACCATTAACAATGGAAAATAAACATCATGATGGGGTCCATGGAGAATGGCCCCATCATGGGATGATCTTATGAATCATGGTGGGCCATCGGCCACACCTAGGGTCCAAAGCGAGATCCCTACCATCAATCGGTAGGCCCCACTTGGCCCATCAACAAAGCAAAAAATTCTAATCCTAGAAACACACATCGTTGGATCTTCTTGGTCCCATGGAATGCTAAACTCCTTGGCTCTCTCTTTGATGGAATATGATGAGGATTGAAGGGCTAGGATGGGAGATCTGTAATGCCCTGAAAATCGGGGGTCGAGCATAAACTCAACTCCCGAGTTCCAACGCATCACTTATGCAACAAAATGAATGATGATTAAATGTTGTCTTTATTAGTGCATTGAACATGAGTGAGATTAAGCCAAAACAACATACCATACTCCAGAGACAGTTAAATTGCAAGCGAAAGACTATGATAGATATATACAATATAAAAACTATGGTAAGTCTCCAAAGTGTGATAAGGTTACCAGGTTAAAGAATTACAAGTACAATTCAAATGATACCAAATGTGTAGTGTCATCTAGTCAACATCCCTATAACCCCGTCGATCAAGGCACGGCTCACATGAAGCCGCCCGAAAACCGCATATACGAGAAAGCATCCTTGTCGTCACAAAAGTCCGGCTCCGCCTCAGGAGTAGCTGTCACGCCCCCGACTCAGTAACCGGACTCACAAGGATTCCGATGACCGGTTTTGAACGCAACAGCCTCCATAGTACCCCATTCTCGGCTCCTTAAGAAGGTTCCGATCATAGGATCCTACAAGGAGGATTTTCATAACAGTATAATCATTCCAATACGAACATACCCAAGATCACAGCAAGAACATCTGAGAATAACAAAGGCACACATCGCAAAATCCACTATAAATTTGAACTTTTACAATCATCCATAAGGTCCAAAGGACATACATGAGATAAAAGGAAAAGAGAGAAAGGTCAGCAACACTGGAGTCCTCAAATGCTCAGCTCTACTCCATGGTCTACTGCTGTGTCGCCTGCCTAGAGTATCCTGCACGCATCAATCGTGCATAAGCTTATAGAAGCTTAGAGGGTGGTGTAGGTGTGTGATAATGGTGCACAGAAAGTAGTAGGAGATACAAGGAGAGAAGCATGGTCAATGAGGATATCACTAGCCTTACCCAGGCTTATCATGAATAAGATGCAATGAGTACTGGGTGCCATGCCAAGGCAATGCATGAAGGGGCTTGTACAACCAATGCTAATGCAATGCAAGTAATGTCAGTGCTCATATCCAAACCACAAGTCATGTACATTTCCGATCATAAGGAAATCACCGGGGTCCATTACACTGCTGAATGACTGCCGCTCTACAGACCTCGCACAGTCAAACGAGCGTAAAACACCTCACTACCCGCCTGCGGACAGCCAATCACCAACAAGGCCTGATGGTAGCGGACCCATTTACGAGCTGGTCAGACTCAGCCTAGCAATGCCTCTTCACATCAGGCAGGTAAGGCCACACCCCTATCCAACCGACTACACAACAGTGGGAGATGCGGCCTAATGGTATAAGGCTCTCGTGCGCTCATATATTGCACCCAGTCACGGCGTTGGAGCAGATCCTTGGTACCATGGAAGTTTTGAGAATTTCACCCATGGGCATCTTATGCACCCGGTATGCCCAACTAATATTTTCGGTGTCCACACATACAGCCATCCACGAATACCCCTGTGGAGGCAAGGCCCTGATAAAGTAAGGGCGGATATCCATAAGCTATGCAATGCCAGATGCATGAATCACACAATCACCCATGCATCAATCCCAAACATCCATATCTCGGGGAGATACCAACATGTCCTACACAATGACACAACCATGGCCAATCATACCTCAACCAATCATGCATATGATGCGTATGGGAGTGGCCCATGAAGATGAATAGGGGTGCCAATGAGGTGAAGATGAACTCTCTACCTAACCATGAAGGGTCTAGGTACTTAACCAATTCATCATAAGGAATACAACCTCTAGTGAGGGCCCATATACCTGGGGTAGCCCATGAGACTAAGGAGAACAATGATATGGGCCTAAATAGATGAAACGAGCCTAGCAAGGATCTATGGTGGGCCTTTAACCACCCATAGAAGCCCATAGGCCTACCTTAGGGCCACCAATGTAGACATCCAACCACAATTGGTCCCCAAGAGGTAGCCCATCTCTAATTGATTACGGATCAAGGCCCAAGGCCCACACAACATTAGAAATAAGAAATGGGCAGCCATTACATACCACATACATTCATGTTGGGCTTCAGAAAGGCGGCCCAAGGCCTATCCAAAACATGGGTCCAAGAGAAACACACATAGCCCAACCCATATATACCACTATGGGCCCATAGGGGAAAGGCTAGGGCCCAACATAAAGGCTACTAATCCCATATATTGTGGTGGCCTAGTGGGCAGCCCATTGCTCAATTCACATGGGCAAATGTCATGTTCTTAGTCAAGTAAGTTGGACCTACAACCCGGCCCAAGTATAAAGTTGATTTGGTGGGCAATCAAGGGCCCATATACTTGTGTAATCTGGCCTACTAATCCAACACAATAGTATGGTAAAAATGGCCCAAGAGTTCAATGGGCCTATCTAGAAAGTTCCAGCTCAATTAGGCTCAAAGAGTTCAACAACTAGCCACATTCATGGACCCAATTAAATTCAACTGTAGTGGGCCTCAAAAGTGCATTTATTAAGCCCAACATTTAAGGAACTAAATGTATAAATTATTACCTCTAAGATTCTTCACAATGTGTTGGGCCCCACTCCTCAAAATTTCAGCCCAAAGGCCAAACATAATTATAACATGTTACTGTCCTAAATTTGAGCACTCCATTGGAGTGGGCCCAGGGCCTCTAAAACTCTGGAAATTGAGGGCCAAGGTTCCTCATCATACATACAATGAGAGAAAACCCAAAAAAGTGGCCCACCATCAGAGGAAACATTTTTGAATTATAATTTTTATCAAGGCATATTGCTGGACTGCACAGCAGAAAATTCTGGCAAGCCAACCATCTTGGCCCATTCTTTTAGATGCCCAAATGGGGTCAGTTGGGGTTAAACTTTTTCAGAGTGATACTTTAATAGGTGGGACACACCCCCAAAAAATTTCAGAATTTTTAGATATTCTTAAGTATTTTAATTAATTTGAACAATACAGTCTGTCCAGAAAATCGGATATACCTGGACGTCCCAATGTGGTGGGCCAGTCCGGCCCTCGCCACGGTGTTCACAGGGGTCCATTGGCTCTGAAACTTGGTAGGTAGGTCCCACCATAGGTGAAAAATAACTTCAAAATTTTTTTAAATTTTTGAAGATTTAAAAATATTTTAATTTATTTAAAGAAATCAATCTATCCTGAAAATCGGACTGATCTGGACACCATATTATAGTGGGCCGGTCCAGCCACCACCATGGTGTGTACAGGTGTCCATTGGCCCCAAAATTTTGTAGGTTGGTCTTACCATGAGTGGACCACTTTCCTGTAAATTTTATAATTTTTAGACACCCAAAAGTATTTTAATAAATTTTGGAATTCCAACCTGTCTAGGGTATAATGTTGCTGGAACAGTGCAGAAAAATCCAGACTATCCACCTCATTTGGACCACACCTTTGGGACCCCAATGAAGGTCAGATGGGGCTGAAATTTGGTATGGTTGTAGGTGGGTCATAAGGCTACAAGAATCACATATTATTTTGTTTCATTATTCCCACCAAAGACCCATAAATCAGGCCCCAAAGTGGCCCAAAAATCTGTCCAGGCAGATTTGGACAGCAACATGTAATAGAAATGATTAAAATATAAACATGGTTTTCCATGGGATTTAACCCCAAGAATTTGTGTGGTAGACCACCCCAGTGGGCCCCACAAATGTCCAAACCTTCCCCATCATCAAATACCCCTTGCATGTGTCCCATTTAGGTGGATTTTGGGGCCACATGTCTAAGGATGGACCGCTATGGGCGTCCAAGCTCCATGGTTGGTCTGGATTTTTGTTGGCCTACAAGGTGGGCCACACATGCAAGATCAGAATTCTATCATAAAGAAAAATAATAATAATAATAATAAAGAATCGGCCACAAGAGGAGGGGCTCCGCCACATTGAGGCCCTACCCTTCATCAATCACACCATACATTCCTTCTATTCATATGTTACAACATAGATCCACTACATGCATGTTCTAGATTCAAGATCAATGGTTGGGATGTCATCCCAACCATGATTCTAGGGTCTAGATGACCCATCATACTATGAAATCCAAGTAATCCTCCATGATGGGGGCCTATAGAGGGGAAACCCCATGCATGGACATGCATGCATCAAAAAGGTCATTTGGCCACAACTAAGGGATGATGTAGGATCTCCACCATGGATTGGTGGGCCCTACACTTCCCACACACAAAAAAAAAGGAGATCTAAGAACATGAAAATAGAAATTCTAAGTCCTAGGAGTACACCCACCTTAGATTGCTCCAAACTTGGACCTCCTGGCTCCTAGTGTACCAAGGGATCCATATCAATGGGTGAGATTGGATTTAGATGGTTGGATTTGAAAGATTAAAGGGAAAATGGGGCTGGAGAAGAGACGGAGATGGGAGAGAAGTTGCTGGAGAAGAAGAGAAGAGAGGGAGAAATGAGAGGGAAAGAGAGGGAAAATCTTTTTAAGGGAAGTAATAATAACCTATGGTGACAATAACAATGTTGCTAGGGTAGGTTAGGTATGGGTAGTGTTTATTCCATGCAATAGTGTAGTGTGTGTGTGTGGTGTGCATGGGAAATTGTGCCAAGGAGGTGGTCCACATGTTTTTGTATAAAAAGTGGGTCACATGATGAAATGCTCATAACTTTTGATCCATAGGTCGGATTGACACACAAGACACGTCGTTGGAACCGCAACGACGATACGAACGAGATGGCATAGGTCTTGGGTCGATCCGAGTCAAGTCTACGTGACCGAACTCAAGTTGACCGTAAACACAGTTCGAAGGTCGCGGGTGGCCGGAATTCGACCGGTAGGACCACGAGACCATGATGAACAAGATGCATACTCACACACATACATGCAAACATGGGAACTAGGGTCGGGTCTCACAGTAGCGTCGCCATCTGTAATCAGACAAAGTCTGGTGGGTGTTCGGAACACTGTCCCGTAACGTGGGACTGAGTGATCAACTCAGTGGAACAATAAAGCATAGGTTAACATGTTATCAATTCAGTCAAGCAGTAATGATAAAGTGGTACAATCAAACAATTCTAACTACTCTTATTTAATGCAAGTATGAAATGACATGATGTATGCCCTTGCCAAACCACCCTCATGCGACACCATCTTAAGTTCGCAAATGCGTTCATCCCTCAGTACTCCACATCTACTAGGCACATGCAGTGCGATGATGAGCATGATTACCGAGTAATTATTAGTCCTTTTCAAACAGCAGTATTGGAAAACTAAGGTACCTCCCTTGTATCATTCCCAAACATGATCCATTCTAGGGTCGTCAATCCTAGTTAATCTCATACGATGGTGTGTTTCTAGGTCACTGCAAAGGCTGTTAGGGCTGTTACGCACAAAGGTTACATCACTCCCCCATCACCTTTTTAACGGTTCATCACTATACAGATATAGGCCTAGTTCATACTCTATACACTGCGGCAACACTCGTCGCCTCACCACAATTTCAGAGTATGCTCGAGGTCACTACAAAGGGCTGTCAGGGCTGTTACGCACAAAGGTTACACCGCTCCCCCATCACCTTATCAATGTAGGCCGATAGCACGAATATAGTGTCCCATACCACCATAATCGGCTCACGAGTCTGGTTGCTCACTGGTCACTACGGGGAGGCACGTGGCCCCAGCGTAGGCCGACAGCTCGACCACGGTGTCCCATACCACCATTCCCGGCTCATGAGTCTTAGCGGATCGAGGTACCATGGTTAAAAAGAATTTCACTGGTAAGTTTGGTACCCTAGGTTCAAGCAGAGGCATCCAAACATGGTAAACATACATAAGACAGATCGAGTTACTTGACGAGCTCGGCTAGCTCGAGCGCACAACAAGTTCGACGACATGAAGTGCATAAGCACTTCTCATGGCCAACCACTATCGATGTAACATCCCGGATTTTTACCAACCTGGGATTAGACGTCCTTAGGCGATGGGTCAATCCTAACACCTTATTAACTTGTCAGAACTGAATCCCACAGTCTAAAATCGCTCCTTAACCCATTTCCTTCACAAATCCCACCCTTCACCACATTGATCTTTCAATTTTTCAAAGTACTTTCACCCTAGACACTATCTTTAACTAGCTAAGTAGTATAACTTGGATCACTTTATATACAAACTACAAAGGACTAAGTACCACCTCAGACAGAAATCATACAGGACTAAATCCTTTAGAAATTAGGCGAGATTTAGCTAGTGTTAAACTAGTGTGCCTGTGAAATTAGCACCAATCACTTTAAATACGACCTGCAAGATCCAAAACTTGTAGAATCATTGACGCTAGGTTACCCTAAAATCTAGGATCAATCTCATTACCCGTCTGCTCTCAGGAGCATCTCGAAACTCCGTATCGGATCTGGACCGCACGTCGGAAGTCCGATTAATACGAAATTAAGGATCTAGGACCGCCTCACTGGGCTTGACAACCATCTCGGAAATCAAATCCAGATAGTGTCCCAGCGCTATTCGCTTGAGCTCGGAGTGAAGAGTGTGAGAAATGTAAAATTAATTCAAAATAAAATATCTTGAATAGTAATCTGGCACCTCTCGCTTGCGGATCAGTTTTAAGCAACCAGACCGTCAGAATCAGACCAAATTATACCCTCGGATCAGGAGAAATTTCATACACATTTACATGTACTCGGAATCTCCGATCGAGATCCGCTGACTGTTGAACTGAAACTGGTCCGCCACGCGTGATCTGGAATCCCGACCGAAATGAAAACTTAATAGAACCTAGATCCATTGTCGGTGAGCTTAAGTCTGACCTTTGGCTCAGGGAGGCCCTCTAGAAGTCCTCCGTTGAGCTGAAACTGACCCGTTTTGGTTATAACCTAAGTATACTTTGACCTGGAGTCCGTTTCGGTGAGTTTTTAGACTATATAAGGACCTTAAACCCTCTCTCTTGGTAGCCATACGAATTTGAGATTGAGAGAGAAAAGAGAGAGAAAAGAGAGAGAAAGTGTGGGAGCAGTGGGAGAATCTCCCCACCACTCTTCCCTGCCGCTATACATGCTTCACCACTCCATTCTCGTCGCTTTCCTGGCGTATCCGACTCAGTTTCTAGGTAAGAAACCCTAACCCTAATCTAATTTAGGGCTTGGGTGGTTATAGGTTATGAAATAGCTAACCTATTTCGTTCTATAGGTTGCTAAACTGCTGAATACGGAAGCTTAGCAAACCTATCGACTTCGTTACGTTTCTACGACAAAAGGTGCAGACTTTAGGTGTATAGGTTATGGTTTTCAATGCTTTCAACGTCAGATAATGATAGATTCATGATCTGCATGTATTTTCACATGTACAAAGTGCCTTCTGTTTCCTGTTTCGATTAAAGATGCAAAATATGGAATTCTACATACTCAAGGTATTCGTAGAAAATACCGTATACGTATATTTTTTGGAAATGTGTTTGACATGATTATTTGTTGTATGGATATAAGGTATATGGATAAAATACTTATTTGGCGGAAGGATTCGCCCAAATAAATGTTTTGCTGATATACACTATGTATGTAGAAATAGTGTATTGTAGAGAATATCGTATACGTATATATTTTAGAAATGTGTTTGACATGATTATTGGTTGTATGAATATATGATATATGGATAAAATACTTATTTGGCGAAAGGATTCGCCCAAATACATGTTTTACTAATATACACTACGTATGTAGAAATACTGTATTGTAAAAGTACCATATACATGTATATTTTAGAGATGTGTTTGCCATGATTAATCGTTGTATAAATATATTATGCACATGTAAAATACTTGCTTGGCGGAAGGACTCACCCTAATACATGTTTGTTAACATACACTATATATGTTGAAATAGTGTATGTTAAGTGTTTGTGGAAATGCTTGAATGAGTAAGTGTTTGGATGTTGATGCCTTAGGAGGGTGTTGAGATGGGATTCTCAACTACCCTAGGGACATGTATGATTACCTCCATGAGGTTGTTTACTTATACCACTTACTTTTGCAATATATGTGCTTGTAATTCTTATTTATATAGTACTTTACAACATGCTTTATAACATGCTTGAATTACTTTGTTTGTCATGCTTTACTCCACATGCTATGGATGAGATTTGATTGAGTTTGGGACTATGTCTATAGTCCAAACAGTCGGTACCAGATTGGAGATCGTGAATGAGATTCATGTCGCCACGTGGGATGCGTTTGACGAACCCGAGTCGTACGTCAGTTGGTGATAGTGGTTAGGCCACGCGAAGTGCTTATGCACTTCATGTCTTTCAATTGATTGTGCGCTCGAGCTAGTTAGGCCCGTCAAGTAACCTGATGTGTCTAATGTATGTTCACTATGTTTGGTCGCTACTGCTTGAACCTAGGGTACCAAACTTACCAGTGAAATTTCTTTTAACCATGGTACCTCGATCCGCTAAGACTCATGAGTCGGGCATTGTGGTATGGGACACCGTGGTCGAGCTGTCGGCCTACGCTGGGGCCACGTGCCTCCCCGTAGTGACCAGTGAACAACCAGACTCGTGAGCCGATTATGGTGGTATGGGACACTATATTCGTGTTGTCGGCCTACATTGATAAGGTGATGGGGGAGCGGTGCAACCTTTGTGCGTAACAGCCCTGGCAGCCCTTTGTAGTGACCTCGAGCATACTATGAAATCGCAGTGAGCCTTAGGGTTTGCCGCGGTATATAGAGTATGAACTAGGCCTGTTTTTGTATTGTGATGAATCGTTTAAGGGGTGATGGGGGAGTGGTGTAACCTTTGTGCGTAACAGCCCTGGCAGCCTCTGCAGTGACCTAGAAAACACACCATCGTCTGATATTAATTAGGACTGACGACCCTAGAATGGATCATGTTTGGGAATGATACAAGGGAGGTACCTTAGTTTCCCAATCCTGCTGTTTGAAATGGACTAATTAAAAACTCGGTAATCATGCTCATCATGCATTACATGTGCCTGGAAGATGTGGAGCACTGAGGGATGAAAGCATGCCACGAGCGTGAGATGGTGTCGCATGAGGGAGTATGTCAGTGAGGGCATCCATCATACCCGCATCCATACTTGCATTAATAAGAGTAGTTAGGAGTGTTTTATTTTATTGCTTTATCATTACTGCTTGACTGTATTGATAACATGTTAACCTATGCTTTATTGTTCCACTAAGTTAGCTACTCACTCCCACGTTACGGGACGGTGTTGTACACACCAACCAGATTTGTTGAGTTTCAGGTGATGGCGATGCTTGTGAAGCAGAGCCGGACTACTCCTATGATGATAGGAGTTCTCCTATCTGTATCTCTCTGGCAGGTCAATGAAGACCTGATATTGTATTGACGGGGCTATGGTACTTGGGATAGGAGACATTACACTTCCTCACATTTGGTATATTTTAGAACTGTATTTGTAATTATTTAACCAAGTAATGTTATCACACTCTGGAGACTCATCATAGTTTATATATTTTATCTATCTATCACAGTCTTCCGCTTGCAAATTTAACTGTCTCTGGGGTATGATATGCTGTTTTGGCTTAATCTCACTCATGTTCAATGCACGAATACAGTCAACATTCAATCATCATTCATTTTGTTGCATAAGTGATGTTCTGGAACTCGGGAGTTGAGTTTATGCTCGACCCCCGATTTTCAGGGCGTTACAATCGCCAACCGAAGTAGGACTCGGGTTCGTCGAACACATCTCACGTGGCAAATGAATCTCAGCCACGCATTCATTTTCATTACCGATTGCCCGGACTATAATCATAGCCCCAATCACATTCTATTGTAGATAGTTAAAGCAGTGATGAATCAAGATTCAAATCATACAACCAAAATATGATATTATCCGTTTAGGGTTGTCAGGGCTATTGCACGCACTCGTTGCTCCACTCCCCCATCACCCATGACGAATCATACAACATAAACATGAATTTAAACATATGCATTACATAGATAAAATTATAAAAGCAGTTGAGCATGTTATGAAGCACAACACAAGCATGAGTTTGTACATATTCAATTCCTAATCACACAGCTATCCAAAGAAATCATACACAGTTAAAGGAGTTGAGAATCATATCTCAACACCCTTATACATTACAATTTGCTAACTACTACTCATTCAAACATTTCAACAACACTTTAAAAGACATACATCAACATACATGACATATATTGATCACATAGGCATTAGGCCACATCCTTTCACTAGGGAGTTGCCCCACTCCTGACACGCATACACCCACGACGAATAGTCATGGCAAGCAGGATTCCAAGTTCCACATTCATTCAGTCATTTCCACAAACACTTGGGCCACACATTTTAATATAAGTAGTATATATAGGTCGTGGCGTGATTTTGGGCAAATCCTTTCGTCAAAGGGGTATCGCCAATACAACAATCATAAATCCATGACAATTAGTCATGGCAAGCACGAATGAGAATTCTATACTCATTCGGTCATTTTCACAAACACTTAGAATACACTATTTTAACATACATAGTGTATATTAGCAAAAACATGTATTAGGGCGAGTCCTTTCGCCAAACAAGTATTTTATCCATATATAATATATTAATACAGCAAATAATCTTGGCAAACACATTTTCAAAATTTATACGTATATGGTACTTTCTACAAATACCAAGAGTATATAAAATTCCATATTCTTCATCTTTAATCGAAACAGAAAACAGACAGCACTTTGTACATGTGCAATTGCATGCATATCATGAATCTATCATTATCTGACATTGAAAGTGTTGAAAACCATAACCTATACACCTAAAGTCCGCACCTTTTGTCGTAGAATCGTAACGGAGTCGATAGGTTTGCTAAGCTTTTGTATACGACAGTTTGGTAACCTATAGAACGAAATAGGTTAGCTATTACATAACCTACAACTATCAAAACCCCAAATCAGTTTAAGGTTAGGGTTTCTTAGCTAGAAATGACACCGGAATCGCCGGGAATGCGATGAGAATGGAGTGGTTACGCACGTATAGCGGCAAGGTACAGCGGCGGGAAGATTCTCTCACTGCTCCCACACTTTCTCTCTCTTTTCTCTCTTCTCTCTCTAGGGTTTCTCTCAAATTCGTATGGTTGTGAGAGAAAGGGTTCTAAGGTCCTTATATAGCCTAAAAACTCACCGAAATAGACTCCAGGTCAAAGTATACTTAAGTTATAACCAAAGCGGACCTATTCCAGCTCAACGGAGGACTTCTGGCGGGCCTCCTTTTGCCAAAGGTCGGACTTAAGCTCACTAACACTGGATTTACGCTTAGTTAAGTTTTCATTTCAGTGGGATTCCTAGATCACGCGTGGCGGACCAGTTTCAGTTCAACGGTCAGCGGATCTCGATCGGAGATTCCGAGTACATGGATATGTGTATGAAATTTCTCCTAATCCGAGGGTGTAATTTAGTCTAATTCTGACTGTCTGGTTGCTTAAAACTGATCCGCAAGCGAGAGGTGCCAGATTACTATTTGAGATATTTTATTTTGAATTAATTTCACATTTCTCACACTCTTCACTCCGAGCTCAAGCGAATAGCGCTGGGACACTATCTGGATTTGATTTCCGAGATGGTTGTCAAGCCCAGCAAGGCGGTCCTAATTCCTTAACTTCGTGTTAATCGGACTTACGACGTGCGGTCCAGATCTGATACGGAGTTTTGAGATGCTCCCGAGAGCAGCCGGGTAATGAGATTGATCCTAGATTTTAGGGTACCCTAGCGTCAATGATTCTACAAGTTTTAGGTCTTGCAGATCGTATTGAAAGTGATTGGTACTAATTTCACGGGTACTCTAGTTTCACACTAGCTAATTCTCGCCTAATTTCCAAAGGATTTAGTCCTGGGTGATTTCGGTCTAAGGTGATACTTAGTCCTTTGTAGCAGTATTTAGTTTATGTATTGTTCTTCATTACCTAAACTTTAAGATAGCGTCTAATATGAAAGTACTTAGAAAATTTAAAGAACAAGGTGGTGAAAGGTGAGATTTGCGAAGAAAATGGGTTAAGGAGCAATTTTAGACTGTGGGATTCAGTTCTGACAAGTTAATAAGGTGTTAGGATTGACCCATTGCCTAAGGACGTCTAATCCCAGGTTGGCAAAAATCCGGGATGTTACAATCTACCCCCCTTAAAATAAAATTTCGTCCCCGAAATTGGCTAAGGGTAATAAGGAAAGATTTAATTATTTCTTTTGCCTAAGTTTTATTGCGTAGGGTATATACTAGCCTGATTCATTTTAGTCTACCCCCCTTAAAACTTATTTCTTTATCCATTTCTCATACCCTGATGGTTCGCTACATTTTATTTCTTTACCTATTTGGAGTCTTGATGACAATTACCAACAATTTAGAGTAAGATAGCTGTTTTTATTGTTTGACCAACACGGAGAGGGCTATAGTGGGCTTGATCCCGATACATCGATCATCTACCGGGCCAGGGTAGGAAGCTCATCGTATCCCTTCCGAATCCTGGTGGATCCTGGTCTTCTGCTCGGCTGAGCAGTGAGTCCATTGGTAGTCGCCCAGGATTGAGAATTGGGTTAAGCCGCGAATGTTCGCAGTTGTATATTTTAGTAATTCCGTAGTCCGATTACTCTAGAAACGTAGGGAATGTCTATCATTGAAAGACTTAACTTGCCTACGTCTAAGGTTACCCTTTAGGTCTTAGTCTATGAGAGTCTTTGTTATTATCTATGTCTAAGGAAATGGTGAATCAAATCTTACTAGATGATCCTAAAATGGTTTCTCATAGTAAAACTTGCTAGGACTTCTATAATGTTCGTATTCAACGAGCACAGTTTCGATCCTGGACCAGTGGGGCAAGGGTCCACCACGCTTCCGCTGCGCCACCCAGATCAAAGAAGTGTAATAGGTGACCTAACTAGATTGAGCTCATAATGTTCTACCCCCCTTAAAAATTTATTTTCACCCTCAAGGCTCAAGATTTATGTCCTGCTCCGTATATCGGAACAAGATGTAATTTAGGACCTATCCTTGACATGAAATGGGATGCGGTCTCCCACTACGTTGGTCTTCTTTTCATCGATGATGTGTATTATGGCATTGGTACCTATGGGTATCGAAAGGAGCTAAAAATGATGGGTAATGTGGTTGATTTCAAGGGCAGGTGTGAGTTTGAGGCTAGATGCCTAAGTCTACCAAAGGAGGACTATCATCACGGTCCCGACCTACCTTATGTACTCATGTCAAGCCTAACAGGTAGGCTATCTTTCTACGTTTATATGCACAATATGTATGCCAACATGGCATGTGATTTGGGACCTAATTCCTAACTGTCGGTTGCTCACTTGGGAAATTCCTTAGGCTTAAAAGGAAAAATCTCTATTGGCTATATATTCTTACACTTCTCAAAGACGAAGTTATAAACTTTTGGTTGTAAGTGGTCGACCCAACACGGAAGGAAAGTTGCGTAGTGGGTCAGAATCGAATACATGGACCTTCTGCCTCGCGAAGACAGAAAATTATCGTATCAGTTCTGAATCCTAGTTAATCCCGACTCTCTACTTGATCAGAGCATAGAGTTCATTGGTAACTACCAGGATTGAGAATTCAATTCAAACCGCGAATACCTCGCTGATATATATCGTTTCTCTACTCTGTGTTCCCGGTTGTAATAAGTCCTCGAGAAGGCAATTCTAAGGGATGCATTGATTTGATCTAACATTAAATCTAAAGGATATATAAGTTTCCTCTAAGCTTGACTAGTTTCTACGTCAAACAACTTTCCTAGGAGTTATCAAAGAAGCCTATGAGTATTAAGCGGATTTGATGAAAGAACGGGGTCTCGCTCCAACCTACTTAAGCCGACTAATTAAATCTATCTTTTAAGTATCTTAGCATAATGAATCCTTTACATTCTTTAGTGCCTAGTCGTAACGTATGAGTAGCGTAATCCCCCTAGTTGTAATCCAAAGTCTATGCTTATACACTAGATGATTTTACACCATTTTTAATAAAGGAAATTGTTTGTTTGTTTGTTTGGAATCGAGTTGCCTGAACTTGAATGTAGCTACGCTCGAGTACTTCACATATGCTCAAACCAACTAAGGGGGTTCTAGAGTTCACGTTCTTAATTTGTTGGATTTCTTATACTGTCAGGTCTGTCGAAGCACTGCTCTAGGTCCTAACTCTATGGGCCTATTTGGCCAGTGATCTTAAGTTGTATTAAATGAGACAGCATGGCTAATCCCACTTCGGGATTAGAAGTGGTATGTTTGGTAGGAGGGTGGGTGGGATTAAAATTGAGTTTATAGACTTTGAAAAATGAGTCTTGTGTTGGAAAGCGGGAAAATGGCCGTAACCAATTCGAATAGGGCCATGGAAAGTGAATGAAAAGTGAAGGGGAGAGAGAGTAAGGGCTAGAAATGTGGGTTCTCCATGGGTTTGGGGCCCAACAGATATTGTAGAGGCTTGAGTGACAGAGAATGAAGGAGATATGAGGGAGGAATGGGGTAGGGTAGGAGGCTACACATTTTGGAGCTTCCAACGGGTGGTGTAGGGGCTGAAATGAGAGGGAATCAAATGGGTAGGGGGTGTAGACTGTTGTGCACGAAGGAAAGGGATGGGTGGTGGTCGAAAATGGGAGATTGAGCATTTTGAGAGAGAGGGCAGCAACTTGGAGGGAAAAAGGGAGCTTGGAGGGGTGGTTTGTGAAGGAAGTAGGGTATTAGAGGTGTTTTAAGGAACGGCCCACCATCAGGGGGGTTACCTTAGACCCCAAACCAAATCAGCCCGAGTCGCGGGCCCAGCCCAGCCCAGAAACCGGCGAGGCCTCGCCGACCAACGGTTTAGATTGTGAGGAGGGGCCCCACAAGCGAGATCCTCCTGTCCCTTAGGCCCCAAAAAACCCTGGGTCCCTCTGGAAGTGCTCCGTTTGGCCCCCCAACCCCGATTCGCTCCATTTCGGGTAGTTTCGAGACAATCGGACGTATCTTGCAATCCGGAATGAGTTATCTGATGTAAAATATATGAATTTGGGGTAGAACGAGCTAATGAAGCCAACCAACCTTGCTATGCCAAGTTGCGCCGCCCGAAATTGAGAAAAAACCCTCCGATTGACGGTCGTTTCCCTGTTTCAATTTTATTTTACTAAAAATAGTAGTTTTAGTTTAATTACTCTTCATCTGTAGGGCTTTAGGAGTTACGCCCATTGTGAAAAGAGCTTAGAATAATTAGGAGAATGGTTTGGTGAAGTCAAATAGGACACTTACTATTTTTTTTGGCCAAAAACCTTGCGAACTAGTAGACATCACGACCTTATAGTAAGTCGCAAATTCTAGGAGTCTTAGTTGTAGTTCGATTTTGATTTCTTTCCCATTAATTGGTATCCCCATTTAAAGGGTTGTGAACTTGTTGTTAGTCATTCATTAATCAATTTCGAATTTATTAGAATTTATTTCTATTTTCTGCTTTCTTTCCTCGTGGATTCGAGAAATCTCTGTGAGGAGTCCAGAGAAGCTCCGAGGATTCGGAGTAATTATCATCATCACGCTTCTCCCGTATTCTACCAATTTTTAATGGTTGGGGTGAGATGGATTGTAATCTAGAATCATCAATAGACGGCCTAAGAATGTTTTAAGGTCCACCCGTGCGACCATAGTTGAATACAAACTCAATTTCGGCGTTCGTTTTCAGTGAACTTCGCCAATTGGCGAAATCGGGATACCTATGACTGTTTCTGCATTCCGTCGCTCCCTCCTAAGTTAGAGTACGTCAAAGTGCGTCGTGTGACCATAACCCAGGTCCGGTTTAATCCAAATCATGCTCTGATACCAACTGTAACACCCTGAAAATCGGGGGTCGAGCATAAACTCAACTCCCAAGTTCCAACGCATCACTTATGCAACAAAATGAATGATGATTGAATGTTGTCTGTATTAGTGCATTGAACATGAGTGAGATTAAGCCAAAACAACATATCATACTCCAGAGACAGTTAAATTGCAAGCGGAAGACTATGATAGATATATACAATATAAAAACTATGGTAAGTCTCCAGAGTGTGATAAGATTACCAGGTAAAAGAATTATAAGTACAATTCAAATGATACCAAATGTGTAGTGTCATCTAGTCAACATCCCTGTAACCCCGTCGATCAAGGCACGACTCACATGAAACCGCTCGAAAATCGCATATACGAGAAAGCATCCTCGTCGTCACAAAAGTCTGGCTCCGCCTCAGGAGTAGCGTCGCCATCTGCAATCAGACAAAGTCTAGTGGGTATTCAGAACACCGTCTCATAACGTGGGAGTGAGTGATCAACTCAGTGGAACAATAAAGCATAGGTTAACATGTTATCAATTCAGTCAAGCAGTAATGATAAAGCGGTACAATCAAACAATTCTAACTACTCTTATTTAATGCAAGTATAAAATGACATGATGTATGCCCTTGCCAAACCACCCTCATGCGACACCATCTTACGTTGACAAATGCGTTCATCCCTCAGTGCTCCACATCTACCAGGCACATGTAGTGCGATGATGAGCATGATTACCGAGTAATTAGTAGTCCTTTTCAAACAGTAGTATTGGGAAACTAAGGTACCTCCCTTGTATCATTCCCAAACATGATCCATTCTAGGGTCATCAATCCTAGTTAATCTCATACGATGGTGTGTTTCTAGGTCGCTGCAAAGGCTACCAGGGCTGTTACGCATAAAGGTTACACCACTCCCCCATCACCTTTTTAACGGTTCATCACTATACAGATATAGGCCTAGTTCATACTCTATACACTGCGGCAACACTCGTCGCCTCACCGCAATTTCAGAGTATGCTCGAGGTCACTACAAAGGGCTGTCAGGGCTGTTACGCACAAAGGCTACACCGCTCCCCCATCACCTTATCAATGTAGGCCGAAAGCACGAATATAGTGTCCCACTCCACCATAATCGGCTCACGAGTCTGGTTGCTCACTGGTCACTACGCGGAGGCACGTGGCCCCAGCGTAGGCCGACAGCTCGACCATGGTGTCTCATACCACCATGCCCGGCTCATGAGTCTTAGCGGATCGAGGTACTATGGTTAAAAGGAATTTCACTGGTAAGTTTGATACCCTAGGTTCAAGCAGAGGCATCCAAACATGGTGAACATAATAAGACAGATCGGGTTACTTGATGAGCTCGGCTAGCTCGAGCACCCAACAAGTTGGACGACATGAAGTGCATAAGCACTTCGTGTGGCCAACCACTATCGCCAACTAAAGTACGACTCGGGTTCGTCCAACACATCTCACGTGGCAAATGAATTCAGCCACGCATTCATTTTCGTTACCGATTGCCTGGACTATAATCATAGCCCCAATCACATTCAATTACAGATAGTTAAAACAGTAATGAATCAAGATTCAAATCATATAACCAAAATCTGATATTATCCGTTTAGGGCTAGCAGGGCTGTTGCACGCACTCGTTGCTCCACTCCCCCATCACCCATGACGGATCATACAACATAAACATGAATTTAAACATATGCATTACATAGCTAAGAGCATAAAAGCAGGTGAGCATGTTATGAAGCACAACACAAGCATGAGTTTGTACATATTCAATTCCTAATCACACAACTATCCAAAGAAATCATACACATAGTTAAAGGAGTTGAGAATCATATCTCAACACCCTTATACATTACAATTTGCTAACTACTACTCATTCAAACATTTCAACAACACCTTAAAAGACATACATCAACATACATGACATATATTGATCACATAGGCATTAGGCCACATCCTTTCACTAGGGAGTTACCCCACTCCTGACACGCGTACACCCACGACGGATAGTCATGGCAAGCAAGATTCCAAGTTCCATATTCATTCAGTCTGTAACATCCCGAAAAATCGGGGGTCGAGCATAAACTCAACACCCAAGTTCCAGAACATCACTTATGCAACATAGATAATGATGATTAAATGTTGTCTGCATTAGTGTATTGAACATGAGTGAGATTAAGCCAAAACAATATATCATACTCTAGAGACAGTTAAATTGCAAGCGGAAGACTGTGGTAGATATATATAAGACATAATATATAAAAATTGTGGTGAGTCTCCAGGGTGTGATAACATTACCAGGTTAATAAATTTCAATTACATTTCTAAAATATACCAAATGTTTAAGTGTAATGTCTTCTATCCCAAGTACCATAGCCCCGTCAATACAATAACAGGTCTTCATAAACCTATCAGAGGGCTACAAGTAGGAGAACTCCTCCTCCACCTCATAGTAGTCCAGCTTTCCTTCATAAGCATCGCCATCACCTGAAACTCAACAAATCTGGTTGGTGTGTACAACACTGTCCCGTAACGTGGGAGTGAGTGATCAACTCAGTGGAACAGTAAAACATAGGTTAACATGTTATCAATTCAGTCAAGCAGTAATGATAAAGCAGTAAAATCAAACACTCCTAACTACTCTTATTAATGCAAGTATGAATGCAGTCATGATGTATGCCCTCACCACACCCTCCCTCGTACGACACCATCTTATGTTCGCGGCATGCTTTCATCCCTCAGTGCTCCACATCTTCCATGCACATGCAATGCATGATGAGCATGATTACCGAGTATTTATTAGTCCATTTCAAACAGCAGGATTGGGAAACTAAGGTACCTCCCTTGTATCATTCCCAAACATGATCCATTCTAGGGTCGTCAGTCCTAGTTAATCTCAGACGATGGTGCATTTTCTAGGTCACTGCAAAGGCTGTCAGGGCTGTTACACACAAAGATTACACCACTCCCCCATCACCTCTTTAACGATTCATCACTATATAGAAACAGGCCTAGTTCATACTCTATACACCGCGGCAAAACTCTAAGCCTCACCGCAATTTCAGAGTATGCTCGAGGTCACTATAAAGGGCTGCCAGGGCTATTACGCACAAAGGTTACACCGCTCCCCCATCACCTTATCAATGTAGGCCGACAGCACGAATATAGTGTCCCATACCACCATAATCGGCTGACAAGTTTGGTTGCTCACTGGTCACTATGGGAGGCACGTGGCCCCAGCGTAGGCCGACAGCTCGACCACGGTGTCCCATACCACCATGCCCGGCTCATGAGTCTTAGAGGATCGAAGTACCATGGTTAAAAGGGATTTCACTGGTAAGTTTCGTACCCTAGGTTCAAGCATAGGCGTCCAAACATGGTGAACATACATTAGACAGATCGGGTTATTTGACGAGCTCAGCTAGCTCGAGCGCACAACAAGTTGAACGATATGAAGCGCATAAGCACTTCGTGTGGCCAACCACTATCGCCAACCGAAGTACGACTTGGGTTCGTCAAACACATCTCACGTGGCAAATGAATCTCAGCCACGCATTCATTTTCGTTACCGGTTGTTTGAACTATAAACATAACCCCAAACACAATCAATTACAGATAAATAAAGCAGTAATGGATCAAGATTCAAATCATACAATCAAGTCTGGTATTATCCGTTTAGGGCTGCCAGGGCTGTTGCACGCACTCGTTGCTCCACTCCCCCATCACCCATGACGGATCATACAACGTAAATATGAATTTAAACATATGCATTACATAGATAAATCATAAAAACAGTTGAGCATGTTATGAAGCACAACACAAGCATGAGTTTGTACATATTCAATTCCTAATCACACAACTATCCAAGGATAACATACACATAGTTAAAAGAAGTTGAGAATCATATCTCAACACCCTTATACATTACAATTTGCTAACTACTACTCATTCAGACATTTCAACAAACACTATAAAAGACATACATCAACATACATGACATATGTTGATCACATAGGCATTAGGCCAAATCCTTTCACTAGGGAGTTACCCCAATCATAACACGCGTACACCCACAACGGATAGTCATGGGAAGTAGGAATCCAAGTTCCATATTCATTTGAACATTTTCACAAATACTTGGGCTACCCATTTCAACATATATAGCGTATAGTAGCCGTGGCGTGATTCAAGGCAAATCCTTTCGTTAAAGGGGTATCGCCAATACAACAATCATATATCCATGACAATTAGTCATGGCGAGCACGAATGAGAATTCTATTCTCATTCAGTCATTTTCACAAACACTTAGAATACACTATTACAAGATATATGGTGTATGTTAGCAAAACATGTATTAGGGCTATCCTTTCGACAAGCGAGTATTTTATCCATGTATAATATATTCATACAACAAATAATCATGACAAATACATCTCCAAAATTTATACGTATACGGTATTTTCTAGAATACACAATTTCAACATACATAGTATATATAAGCAAAACATGTATTAGGGCAAGTCCTTTCGCCAAACAGGTAATTTATCTACATATAATATATTTATACGACAAATAATCATATCATACACATTTCCAAAATTTGTACGTATACGGTACTTTCTACAAATACCTAGAGTATGTAGAATTCCATATTTTTCATCTTTAATCGAAACGGAAAACAGACAGCACTTTGTACATGTGCAATTGCATGTAGATCATGAATCTATCATTATCTGACATTGAAAGCGTTGAAAATCATAATCTATACATCTAAAGTCCGCACCTTTTGTCGTAGAATCTAACGAAGTCGATAGGTTTGCTAAGCTTTCATCTACGACAATTTGGCAACCTATAGAACAACATAGGTTAGCTATTTCATAACCTACAACTATCAAAACCCCAAATCAGTTTAGGGTTAGGGCTTCTTACCTAGAAATGGAGTTGGATTCGCCGGGAAAGCGACGAGAATTGAGTGGTGAAGCTCGTATAGCGGCAGGGAAGAGTGGCAGGGAGATTCTCCCACTGCTCCCACACTTTCTCTCTCTTTTCTCTCTTCTCTCTCTAGGGTTTCTCTCAAATTCGTATGGCTGCAATGAGAGAGGGTTTAAGGTCCTTATATAGCCTAAAAATTCACCGAAATAGACTCCAGGTCAAAGTATACTTAGGTTATAACCAAAGCGGGTCAGTTTCAGCTCAACGGAGGACTTCTGGCGGGCCTCCTTGAGCCAAAGGTCGGACTTAAGCTCACCGACACCGGATCTACGTTTAGTTAAGTTTTCGTTTCGGTCGAGATTCCAGATCACGCGTGGCGGACTAGTTTCAGTTCAACGGTCAGCGGATCTCGATCGAAGATTCCGAGTACATGGATATGTGTATGAAATTTCTCCTGATCCAAGGGTGTAATTTGGTCTGATTCTGACGGTCTGGTTGCTTAAAACTGATCTGCAAGCGAGAAGTGCCAGATTACTATTTGAGATATTTTATTTTAAATTAATTTCACATTTCTCACACTCTTCACTCCAAGCTCAAGTAAATAGCGCTGGGACACTGGCTGGATTTGATTTTCGAGATGGTTATCAAGCCCAGCAAGGCGGTCCTAATTCCTTAACTTCGTGTTAATCGGACTTTTGACGTGTGGTCTCGATCTGATACGGAGTTTCGAGATGCTCCCGAGAGCAGCCGGGTAATGAGATTGATCCTAGATTATAGGGTACTATAGCATCGATGACTCTACAAGTTTTGGGTCTTGCAGATCGTATTTAAAGTGATTCGAACGAATTCTACTGATTGTTTAGTTCAGTACTTAACCAAATTCTGCCCTAATTATGACAGAATACGGTCTTAGGGAAGTTCTACGCGGTATTTTTAGTCGGTCTATTATTTTAATTATTTTTATAGTAGTTCATCATCAAGTATACTTTATCTCCACCAAATTTCATTAGTTTAGTGTTGTCAAAAAATTCTAAAAATTCCAGAAGTGACAGCTGTCCAAACTAATAAATTTCGGACAGTTGTCACCACGACCTATATTTAACTATATTAATTATTTTATTATATTTTTAACTTATTTTTATATGAAATTATACTTATTAAGCTTCAATCTGGTTTTTGAATCACCTAAATCGGAGTTATAACGAAGGAGATATGACTTTTTAAAGTCGGACCAAAATCGCAGGAAAAGTGGGCGAAAACGGGCCACTGCCCCCCTGTGGCCCTGCCAGGCCCGCCTTTTGGCGAGGCCTCGCCAACCGAGCGATGCCCTCGCCGGTCACTAACCTGTTTGGGGTGATTTTTCTGTCCAATATGTAAAATGGATGTATTTTACAAACCGGGATGAGTTATTCGACGTGCAATATATGTTTTTGGGGTAGGAGAAGCTGATCTATCCATGTAGCCAACTTATTTTGTGAGATTCCAAAAGGTTAATGGTTAAAAACCTATTTTATTTATTTATTTATTATTTATAGTAATTTTTAAGTTAAGTATTGATCAATATCACCTAAACTTTAAGATTTGTGTCTAATATGAAAGCACTTAGAAAATTTTGAAGGACGAGGTAGTGAAATGTGAGATTTGCGAAGAAAAAGTGAGGTTTTCAAGAGAATGGTTTGAAGAAGGGACTTAAGACCCTTTAATTGATTGTTTGAGAAGTTAAACAGGAGTTAGGATTGTCTCATCGCCTAAAGACGTCTAATTCCAGGTTGGCAAAAATTCGGGATGTTACACAGTCATTTCCACAAACACTTAGGCCACACATTTTAATATAAGTAGTGTATATAGGCCGTGACGTGATTTTGGGTAAATCCTTTCATCAAAGGGGTATCGCCAATACAACAATCATAAATTCATGACAATTAGTCATGGCGAGCACGAATGAGAATTCTATACTCATTCGGTCATTTTCACAAACACTTAGAATACACTATTTTAAGATACATAGTGTATATTAGCAAAAACATGTATTAGGGCGAGTCCTTTCGCTAAACAAGTATTTTATCCATATATAATATATTAATACAACAAATAATCATGGCAAACACATTTCCAAAATTTATACGTATATGGTACTTTCTACAAATACCAAGAGTATGTAAAATTCCATATTCTTCATCTTTAATCGAAACAGAAAACAGACAACACTTTATACATGTGCAATTGTATGCAGATCATGAATCTATCATGATCTGACATTGAAAGCATTGAAAACCATAACCTATACACCTAAAGTCCGCACCTTTTGTCGTAGAATCGTAACGGAGTCGATAGGTTTGCTAAGCTTTCGTATACGGCAGTTTGGTAACCTATAGAACGAAATAGGTTAGCTATTACATAACCTACAACTATCAAAACCCCAAATCAGTTTAGGGTTAGGGTTTCTTACCTAGAAATGACTCCGGAATCGCCGGAAAAGCGATGAGAATGGAGTGGTTACGCACGTATAGAGGCAGGGTAGAGCAGCAGGAAGATTCTCCCACTGCTCCCACACTTTCTCTCTCTTTTCTCTCTTCTCTCTCTAGGGTTTCTCTCAAATTCGTATGGCTGTGAGAGAGAGGGTTCTAAGGTCCTTATATAGCCTAAAAACTCACCAAAATAGACTCCAGGTCAAAGTATACTTAGGTTATAACCAAAGCGGACCTATTCCAGCTCAACGAAGGACTTCTGGCAGGCCTCCTTGAGCCAAAGGTCGGACTTAAGCTCACTAACACTGGATTTACATTTATTTAAGTTTTTGCTTCAGTAGGATTCCCAGATCATGCGTGGCGGACTAGTTTTAGTTCAACGGTCATCGGATCTCGATCGGAGATTCCGAGTACATGGATATGTGTATGAAATTTCTCCTGATCCGAGGGTGTAATTTGACCTGATTCTGATGGTCTGGTTACTTAAAACTAATCCACAAGCGAGAGGTGTCAGATTACTATTTGAGATATTTTATTTTGAATTAATTTCACATTTATCACACTCTTCACTTCGAGCTCAAGTGAATAGCGCTGGGACACTATCTAGATTTATTTTTGAGATGGTTGTCAAGCCCAGCAAGGCGGTCCTAATTCCTTAACTTCGTGTTAATCGGACTTCCGACGTGTGGTCCAGATCTGATACGGAGTTTTGAGATGCTCCCGAGAGCAGCTGGGTAATGAGATTGATCTTAGATTTTAGGGTACCCTAGCGTCAATGATTCTACAAGTTTTGGGTCTTGCAGATCGTATTTAAAGTGATTGGTACTAATTTCATGGGTACTCTAGTTTCACACTATCTAATTCTCACCTAATTTCTAAAGGATTTTGTCCTGGGTGATTTCGGTCTGAGGTGATACTTAGTCATTTGTAGCAATGTTTAGTTTAAGTATTGTTCTTCATTACCTAAACTTTAAGATAGTGTCTAATGTGAAAGTACTTAGAAAATTTAAAGAACAAGGTGGTGAAAGGTGAGATTTGCGACGGAAATGGGTTAAGGAGCGATTTTAGACTGTGGGATTCAGTTCTGACAAGTTAATAAGGTGTTAGGATCGACCCATTGCCTAAGGATGTCTAATCCCAGGTTGTCAAAAATTCGGGATGTTACAAGATCTTAGGGTAGGAAGTGGGCTACACACAAAGCTTATTTTCTCTCCTTACGATTTTCTCTCATGATTGCTTGGAAATGGTGGAGAATGGTGTAAAATGAGAGAGGAGTGGGGTTGTGTAAGAAGGATGGGATGAGAGGAATGGGTAGTGTAAGATAGGGATGGGTGTGTGTAAAAGAGAGTTGACTTATGGGGGGTGAGGTGGCATGGGATATGGGTTGCTTTTTTTTATTAGTAAGAAAGGAATGGGAGAGGCATGGGTTGTGTACTTGACTTGTGATTGATTGATTGATGTGATGGGTTGTAGAGATTCTCTCAGAATTCATAAAGCACGGCGTTTCTCTTGAAATGAATGTGAGCCCACAACTCCTAGCCTAGGTATCGCATCATTGCGCAAGATGCAGCGACGGTGTGGTCGCGATGGTACAAGTTTCGAGTAGAGGTGACTCAAATCTATGGGGTGCGACTCAGGGTCACGCGCAAATGCCTATTACAGGCCTAGGGATGCCAAATTTTACAGGGAGGATTGTGGGAGTTTACGGAATGGTACAGACTAGGATACGGGTTTTACACTATGTTAGTATGGTCCACCATGATGAACATTATATCCATACCCTTCACATGTAATCCCGTGTTTATATCTAGATAGTAACTTGTAAAATTCGTATAAAATCGACCATGCAAAGATCAGAGTTAAAACTTGGTAATAATATGAATCGAAATTTGAACTAACTTTGGACCAAATTTCGTAGCCATCCAATGGTCCAATCATCCGTAACATCAAGTTTACTTGGCTGTTGTCCAGCAGCACATGTAGGATTCTAATTTGTCTATAACGAACCCATTTTTAACTCCTTTAATGAATGTATTAAAAATATACGTTTCATTGGATTCATAGAAAATTGAACCAGATTTCCAATGATATATAATAAGCCTCAGTCGAAGTTCTGATGACTGAGATCTTGGCATTATACGAAAGATGTATTTGAGGTCTTGTTATGACCATTCTTGTGTGGTCGATATCCGTGATTCCAATGGTTAGATGCATTTGATATTTGTTCTTAACTTACTTGAGATAGTAAATAATCATATGTATGGTCCCTATGATCAGATTCTTTCATGATAAAATTTAGAAAGTTCTGAACCAACAGATACTTCCGTAAGGATAAACCTTAAATTGTTTTGTATGGTCCAGATGGATCCAAGACTGTGTATGGTTGGAAGTCTATATACAACCTAAATGATGTATTACTAAACCATCCATTGGATTGGATTTTCTAACAAATAATTTGATCATAGAGATTTGATCAATATATTTCATGTGCTACTAGATGTGTGTGTTGGATATATGTTGTACATAACATTCATCCTCTTATTGACCCACTTGGGTGTGGGATCACTTGTGATCTATGCATTTTATTAGTTCATCCAATCTGGAAACCCATGTATATTTTTGTGTGTCTCTTATCTATGGTTTGCTAGCATGTGGGCCCCACTTGCCATTGGATCTATTTCACTTCTTTTGCACTTTCTGTTTGCTGGAATATTTTAATTACCTAACTGCATTGCATGTAGGCCTCTTTAACACCTTGTGGTGGGCTCCACACCTGTAGTTACGGGTCTCACTTTGGGGGATGTTTAATCCTTATATAAGTGAGCTGGGATGTCCCACCTTTTTTTCAGGAATGATTCCCTAAGTGTTTGAAAATTGGGTCATAAGTTGTGACAGACCCCATTGCTGAAAACTGTCTAATATTTGTGATTTGTACCAACTTTAGGCCTCTGTAGTGGACCACACACTAGAGATATGAGTAGGCCACCACTTGGCACCGTTAACCTATACTAATGAATAGATAAATATATTGTACTCAGGCTAAATCAAACCTCACATGATCAGGGAGTGGATCCCAAAATGTGGTCAGGTATGGTTGTGCAGAAAATTACGTGTAGAAAATCAGAGTACCTATGTTTGGCCCTATACCAAATATTTCATGTGCACAACCAGTTGGTCCCAGCTTATAATTTTTGAAGTACATATATAGTACAACCAAGGGCACCTGATGGGACACTGAAAGGTGGTCCCCTGTGATCATGAGACGTACTCAAGATCGCGCTAAAACTAATTCTGCACTATATTTCCTGCACAATTTCTCCAAGTACCCATATTTGGGGCGTCACCGTAAATTGTATACACCAAACTAATAAGGATCACCTTATACCTTTTAAAGCCCATAATAGAGCTACCAGGTGGTTATTTTCTGTCACCATATGTAGGCCCCATGTGATCATGAATCTGACTCTAAAATGACCCAGAACCAAGCTTGCACCAAAAATCTGTTTGATATAAAATTTATGTAGGGCCACGTCAGTGGGGTCCACCACCTTCCCTAAGCATTTAATGCAGCATCTAAACTCTGAAAAATAACTCTCAGATATTTTTGGGCTTAAAAACCTTAAGTGGGTCATCTGGTATGGCTATCTTGTTTGGGCCTTACCTTTCATGTAATGAGGTCCACCTGGCATGTTTTGTAAATAGGTGTTGTATAACTTGTAAAATATTTAGTGGATAGATCTTCTTGTCTAAATGTTCTCTTAAGACATAGGTGGCCTTGGGCCCATCTAAATGATGCAACCCTAAGGCGCAAGCGGGCCTAACACGAAGAGAAATCGTTGGGGAGTGAGAAGCCCATAATGGTAGCCTTCCTTAAGCCTGTTGGGTAGGCCATTGCATACTAGGGCAGCGTGCCTTTCACACTACCTCTAGTCAAGTGGACCACGCTTAGAGAGACCTGTTTTATAATGCATAAACTAAATAATTGGGCTTTTTCTTGGTTTGTTGTGTAAGTGGCTAATGGGCCCGATATGATATATGACATGAAAGATGTTAGCATGTTATCCTTTATGTTTGAGATTGTACATTGTTTCTAGTTGGTGGAATGTCTGGGGCCCACTTAGTTGTGGAATTAGATCCACACCATTGAAAGCGTTGTGGTTGGATATTTATGCCTTTGGGTTGGCCTATTAGTTCACCAAGTGGGACTCACACCTGACCTATACGACCCCATGTCTTGCATGTAGTTCAAGTCCAATGTGGAAGTCACACTAGGTAGGACGTACCTAGTGATGGGTGAGATGATGATGATACATGTATGGTAACATGATAATGATGATTGTGAGTTGTTGGTTGAAATGATAGATATGATTTAATGGATGGTGAATTAGAGCATATGCATTGATGATGGATGAGTATTTATTTATAGTACTTATGACATTATTTATGTTAATCCTGAAGTGAAAATGATCCTCATGGTAATGATGATGATATTATATATATATATATATATATGCATGATGACAAAACATTCCAGTTGACTACCATGCTTGATATCCAAGTGATAATAATGCACGTATTGATTGTCGTAATGATAATGTGGATAAGATAACCATATTTTACATAATGTGTGGATAATGATAAATAAATGATGTTGATGGACATAAGGATAACCTCATGCATGACAGACAACTAATGCCTAGGGCATGTATGATAGTAATGGATGATGGCCATGATATTGATGATGCATGTGAATCCTTACATGATGTGTACTCCATGCACATGCTTGCATGATGTGGATTGTGATAATGAATTTGATGATTAAATAATGTTTATGATAACGAGGATGCATGCGAGAACTTGTCTACCACCATAACCTATGCACCTTATGTATGTACATGCTACGCGAGCCTTGGTGGCCATTTGTTAAGTATTTACAAGAGGTATAAGGCCTCAGTGTGCTATTGAGGACACTTAAATATATGGACCCTCACATCACATTGGCTATTCTTGTGTTTAGGCCGATTATTATTTATATCTGATAGTCATGCTAATGTACCTAGTCTAGTAGGACACACTGAGAATATGCTTAGTATAGCATCATGATACATGCCCATACGCATCATTTACATGCTTATTATGAGGAGTAATTGATCATAACATGCGTCATTGGGCTGGTTGTTTATGGGACTCCCTAAGAGACAGAGTTGCCCCACATGAGCGCGCGATACGCGCAGGTTTGATGCATGACTGGATAGTATAACACATGCATCTCGCATTTTATGTGACATGATCACTGTACGCCCTACCGACATCAGGGCCATAGCCTCCACAGGCATATCGTGGATGGCAGGATTGGACACCGAAAATATTTTGGTTCGAGACATGGACGCCATAAATGTCCTTGGGTGAAAGTCCCTAAACCTTTATGGTACCAAGAGGATGCTCCAACATCGAGACCAAGTGGATGCATGAGCTCATGAGGGTCATATACTAGTAGGCCACGTCTCCCACTGTGTCGTGGTTGGTTGGAAGGGGGTGTGGCCTTATCCACCCGAGTGAGGGGGCTTTAAGCTGGTTGAGTTTGACTAGCTCATAAATGGGTCTGCTACCGACGTGTCGAGTAGATATTGGCAAACTACTGGCCAGGCGGGTAGTGAGGTCTCTTCCACTTGCATGGTTGTGCATCCAGATAGGGCGGCGATCTGGTGTATAGTGTACCAGACCCCGGTGATTGTCTAGAGATGAACTGTATTGATATGTGGATCTTGATGAGGACTAGCATACTTGTGATTGCATCTTGCATATGATATTGGTCACGTAGGCCTTACACCGTATAGCCTTGGTATGGCTGACAACATTTTACTAGACCCCGGTGATATCCCAGAGATTACGATACTGATATTGTGACGCCCCGTCACTGTTGCACACATGGGCGGGCACACATGGGCGGGCACACGTGGGTAGACACTGATGTGGGCAGGGCCTAAGGGCCTGGGCGAGCTACCAGTGGTTGGCAAGTTACTGTGTATACAGTGGGGCAGAACCTTGTCCCACATCGAAAGCACTGTGGTGGTTATATGTGGACTTACTGAGTAGGAGTTGCATACTCAGCATCTAACTCATTCATTCATTCATTCACTATCCACTCGGGCTGATGATGCGAACTAAATCATTATGTGAACCTTCGCTATGGCCATGATTTCGGTTGGGTACGTGACCAACCTGAGATCAGGAGTTTACCACATTGAGTTTATCTATCCAAATTTAGGTATGGGACTGGTTTGGATAGAAGTCCCTTGTGATGGACACCACAGCTTGCGATACCACGTATTATCATCCAAACTACACACTCCAGCTCTGTTATCGCCCTTCCATCATATGTCATATAGTAGAAAATAGAATTTAATTATGTTGTTCATGATGATCGGCTATTTTAATAATTCATGGTCGCTTATTGAGTGACATGCCTATTATTGATGTCATGTTCATGATAACCTGTATAGTTATATGACATGATTGATTGATAACTTACTCACCTATGATAACATGACTAGTTGATAACATGTCTATGGTTGTTTTGGATGTCTTTACGGGAGCGCCCTGATAAGACGTGTTTTATTCCCGGCATGCAGTAGACTCACGAGCTGTGGTTTACTCATACGTATGACTTACACTTTTTCAGGATGCATACAAGAGATGTTAGAGTTTTCTATTGTTTCCTTCATTACTGTTGAGCTGGTGCACCATATTATGTGTGACATGTCGAACAGGATCGTCTCTTCGATATGTATTGATACCATGAACAAAAGTGTAACCGCCTAAACAGATTAACTTTCAAAAAAATTCACACCAAAAATCCTCCTTGTAGGACCTTAGGATTGGAATCTGGCATATGAGTGTCGGGAGTCGAGAATGGGATACTATGGAGGCTGTCAATGCCGAATTTGGCAATCGTGAATTTTGTGAGCCCGGTTTCTGAGTTTGGGGCGTGACAGCACGGACCTGCGCAACTTTGATGAGTTGCACGGTCCAACGCAACTCATAATCTCTGTGGAATTCTATTACTCCTACATAACTCATATATCCACGTAACTTGTTGTCTTCCTCATCTTTTTCCTCAATTTCTTTCTTCTTCACTTCTATTCTAATGATGATTTTTATGCTCCAACAAACTCGCTGAATAGTTTTGAATGTTTCTTAATCCCATCGAGCATATATTCGATGACATCGAAGCCAGTTCAATGCCATCGAAGGTCGGGCGATCTCATCGAAGGACTTATGTAGACAGTTGTGACAGTTTCTGAATTCGAATTGAACTCGATGATCGATCTTCGATCCCATCGAAGTTGCGAAACCTACATAAATTGAAGTCGATTTTGATTTCGATCCGAACAAAGCCTATATAAAGGAGTTTTCTAAGTTCTTCTAAGCATAAATTAGGGTAGGAAGAGTAGAGTAAGGAGTGTTGCTGCTCCAAGGAGTCTTTTCTTTCTTTTCTAGTTAATTTTCATGTTTTTATTTAAGAGTTTTAGTTTACTCATGTCTTTGGCTAACTAATCTCTTAGCTAGATCTAAGAGATGAAGCTTGTAGTTTATCTTAATGCTTATTTTACTTTCATTCGAGTCTACGTTGAACTTCCATTGATTTCTAGTTTGAATGAAGGAATATTTTCAGTTTACTTTGATCTAATGTCGACTTCAATCATAATAGATGCTTAGGAAGCTTTTGATATTTTCTTACCTATTTTGAAATTGTGAGATCTATAAAATTCTGTGATCTACCATTATCTCCGAGCATGGTAAATGCTTTGAATTCCTTGCGATCATTACATTGGTGATATATGAGGGAACCAATCCAATGAAACTTCAGAATCTCATTATGTTTTAACCACTTTATCATCCAATTGGATAGATTAGGACTTTGATTCCAGTTGAGGTATTGATTGAATCAAGTGAGGCAACATTAAGATAGCTACAAGTGAATTCTTGGCGTTCTGGTTCCTCATGATCTCTAATAAACTATTCACAATTAATCTTTCTTATTCTATATTATAGTTTAGTTTCAATTCTAGTTCTAGTTTATTTTAAAAAGCACACATATAGTAAGTCCATGTGGATTCGACCTCGGTCACACCTAAATTATTACTACGGCAAAGCCCTGCACTTGAGGTTGTGCAAAAGCTTGGAATTTCTTTGAAACTTTATGTGAAACTCCCAGCAATGGGACCATTCAAATAGAGGTGAAAAAAAAATCCCCAACCACAAAAGAAAGGTGGCATGTATGAAATGAGAATCACTCTGGATCTTTATGCCAAGCTTGATAGTCTGACATAAAAAGTTGATGCATTGATGCTAAATAACGGACCTCTAAAAACAACTCAAACCGAGTCATGTGCCATATGTTCCAGTTCAACTCATCCTACATAGTCTTGTCCATCTAGTGCAGTGTTTTCAAAATTTCTTTCTGATCAAGTTCATGCAATGAACACTTTCCAGAGACCTAGGAATGATCCTTACTCTGATACCTACAACTCAGAGTGGGCTAGACATCCAAATTTTTCTTAGGCAAAAGGACCACATCAGGGAGGACCATATGGGAATCCTTCTATGTAGTATTATCCTCAAGCTGTTATTCAGGAACCCCAAGTGTAGGACTGCGATGCATAATAACTTGATTAGATCGCGTTCATACTCATAGGGACTTCAATTTGTGCAGTTTTTATAATACGTTAGAACTAGAACTAGAATCTAAACTAATTACATAATTCTGGTTTTTAAGAAGTGTGAAAGAAACTATCAGAAATAAAACACTAGAGTGCCAAGCATCCACTTATAGCTTTCTTAATGTAATTTAATTGATTCAATTAGATCACACAACTTGAATCAAAGTACTATTCTATCCAGTCGAATAATAAAACAATTAAATCATCATTCATCAATCCAAAACAAATTTGAACTTTCAATGAATTGGTTCTTACATCATGTAACAAAGTAGTGATTGTAAGGAATTCAAAGCATTTATCATGCCCAAAGTCTACGATAGATCAATGGATTTTACAGATCAATCTTTTGTAAAACAGATAAGAAAATATTGATAGCTTTCTTAAGCATCCACTATACCGTAGTTAACAATTAATCAAATTAAACTAAAAATAATTCTTCATTCAAACTAAATAATCAGTGAATTGTTTAACATTCAAATCAAAATAACTTTAATCAAAGTAAACTAAACATTAAGAAGAACTACAAACTTCACCTCTTAGCTCCATCTAAGAGATTAGTTTGTCATAGCTAACTCAAAAACAAAAGAAAAACTAAAAGATCAACTAGAACCCATGAAGAAATCAAAGTGGAAGAACATTGTTGGCACTCCACCTAAGCCCTCTCTCCCTTTTCAAACCTAAGAAGATGATTTGGGACAACCTAAGGATCCTAATTTATAGTTTTAGAACTCCATCTTTTGCACCACCTCAGAAAAATCGCAAACCAACTTTGAATTTAGGCAGTCGTGCGCACATTCGATGTCACCCTTGATGGCATCGAACTCCTATCGAAGCTCTGTCGATGGCATCGAAGAATGTGTCTAGCAACTAACTTGATATATTCATGAATTTATCAATGGGATCGAAGTTGTCTTCGATGACATCAAAACTGTCCCCAATGGCATCAAAGGGTTGTTTTTGCAGTTTTCAGGATTTTGTCTTTCTGGCCCTGAAATATCAAAATATGATCTTTTTTTTTTAACCTAAACTTTCAGGACTCCTTTTCCTTGGTTTATTCACTCTGAGTCTTCGATTTTCTTCCTTTCTCACTTGGTTTCCTTAGATCTTTAGTACTTGAATATTGACCTTCATACATCCAATCATTCACTTGGTTATTCTTTGAGCATTAAATCATCACTTTAAGCATCCTTTTCACTTTAACTCTCCAAATCACATCGCAAGGGAAAACATACGTAATTAGATTGATTAAGCACATCTATGTTCATAAAACCAATGCATAATAAGGGGGATATATACAATATTTCATACTTAACAGTTGTTAATCAACAACTTCAACAGTTTCCACAATACCAACAATTTCCCACACAACCAAGGAAACCATCTCTTGAGGATACACTACCAAAAAAAATAATCAAAGGCTACGGACTATGCTAGTTTTTAGCTACAGACATAGACCATAACAAGATTACTACGACTTAAAACCGTTGCTAAAAAATGCTCAAACCGTAGCTAAATGCTAACACCACCACACGTTCCTACAACCTGGGACAACCTCATCAGGGACTCTACAAGGCCCATTAAAATGTGTATGCTTCATATAATACGTCTATCCGTTTTGAAAGAGCATGTTAGGGCAAGAGCCCAAAAAAGGAAGTAGATCGAACGCTCAAGTGGACCACACAGTAGGAAATAGTGGAGATTAATACATACCATTAATTGATGGTGTGGTTCAATTGGACCTTCGATTTGCCTAGATTTTGGGGTCATTCCCTATAAAAAAAATATTACAAAATTAATGGACAAAGTGGATATATGAAATGTATCATGATGGATCCCACGAAGCCCTTGAGAGGACCGTTCATCCTGACCCATTAAAGTTGTGCGAAATGGACGTGTTGTGAATGATGGCATAATGGCTACGGTCCAGAGGGCTTTTAGTTATGGTCTAAAACTGTAGCAGGACTGTAGCAGGTAAAAATGCAGAAACTCATCCCGCCCTACCCTTTTTCTTTTCCCCCCTCTCACAAAACTTTTCATCTCCCTCCACTCCTGAGAAAAAAAACCCCATTTCGTGCCCCTTTCTCTCTCTCTCTCGATCTCTCACGCCCCTTTTTTCTCTCTCTCGATCTCCCCTCTCACGAACCCTTCTTCTCTCCCTAACCATCACCTCTCTCTCAATCTCACGAAGACTTTCCTCTCTCACACCATAATCCGCGTCCATTTTAGGTATGCAAGATAGATTTTTTTTTTCTCTTGTGAATATTCATTTTTTTGTCTTCTTCTTTTTTGTGGAATTAGATTGAGGGTTTGAGGGGGTTCAAAGATTTGGGGTTTGTGCTGATACTTGCGGCATTGAGCATGATTTTATTTTACTTGGACTGAAATAACTTGAAATTTTCATGTTATTTTCACATTTGGCATATGCATGTATTCATGGGTTGGGCGGGGCTGGTCATGGGGCAAATAGACCATCAAATGGGTTGGGCATGGGCAACTGTTTGGATTTTCTTTTGGACATGGGCAGATTAGGGCTAGCCTAGAGGATTTTTGGCTGGGATTGGGCAGCATGAAGCCTGGTCTAGCCCATTGATAGCTCTATCTAGAACTTTTAGATTGTTTGTTAAAGGAATAATGGAAAATTAATTTGTTTATGCATGTATTGTCTCTATTTTTTTTTCCTATAGATTGTTTTTTAAATGAAAATCATCTCTTTAGATTGTTCTTTGGAGATAGAATAGGGGAAATCACATTTTTATAAGCACTATATTTGTATAATATTGTGTCTTTCACAGCTTGGGTTAACCGATTTACCAATGCTAGTGATGATGCCATGGAAGTTGCTGGAAATATGGCATTACAAGTGAGGCGTTCTTGCTTTTATTGTTCAGTGCACTTATTATTTTCTATTTTTCTTGATTTTTTCTTTATCGGTTGATTAATGTCAGATAGGTCATATTCTTGAAATACCTAATTTCCAGATATATTTATTTGAAACGTGTACTTAGACAGGTCATAGAATGCACATTTTGAATTCTAGAGCATCTCACAAGCTATGTTTCAGCCCCAAGTGAATCTTGGCCTTACATGAGTTGGAAGTTGCTATCACTTGTACATTTTGGATTTGTTTTTTAAAATCATTTAGCAATAAATGATAACTAACACTAATTTCTGAACGAAATATTACATGAGTCAGTTCTTATGAAGATTTCGTCAAAGAGCCATCTTTCTGTACCGGTTTCTGCATGTCTAGAGCTAAGTATTTCAGAGGCATCGAGGATTTTGATTTGATTTGTTCTGATCGGGTTTTGAGCATGAGTCACTATACACTATTATGATATTTTTTCTATTTTAAATAAGAGAAATGTTCTATTGCTCTTAGTGCACTATATAGTGCTCCTAATTGCATCGGTTGAAAGTCTGCTTTGCCTTTTCTTGTGGGCAGGAATTTGAATATTCAATCAAAATCCAGCTACTGCTATTGCCCCATTTTGAATGGGGAGGGGCAGATTTTAAGATGAAATCATGTTTTTTACATCATTGAGTGGAGTTTTTCCATGCCCATCATCCGCTAATACTTGAATGGCTAGAAACAGGTGGTCAGCCAGGTTTGTTTAGCTAAGCATCAAAATTTGAATCCACTAAGAGATATTGCTTCATGCTTCAAGAAGAACCTCCCCTGCTCTAAAAAAGCCTAATGTAAGTACACACGTTGTAGCTCAACTTCTAGCCTTTGCGTGCATGTCTTGATTTGAGGCTCATGTTTGTACATAACTTCTAGCCTCCGCCAATGCAACTCCTTAAATTACCGGTCCCAAGCCCAGGTAAAGGAGGAGGGAGAAGGGCGTCAAGGTGAGTTGTGTACTTTTCTTTCATTTTCTGAGAGAAACTTTTTTTAAATGCTTGAACACTCAATTGAAAAAAATGTACGTATGTTAGTTGTTACTGAACATGGGGAACATTTGGATGCCAGCACGAAATTGTTGAGGTTGTTACATAGGTTGTTATGGCACGAAAGGGCCCTACTGATGCGGCTGATTGTGAACTGAAGTAGGTGCTAAGCCTTAAAACATTGGCCGATATAAAACTATATACCAAATGCAGCAAAAACAACAGCCTTCTTTATTTTCAGTTGTCAATGGTCAGTCTACTGTTCAACAGGTCACACCAACAGTTGGTGGAGCTCCAAACAATCAGGTAACTCAAGCTAGGTGGTCCTCTCTAATTTCTGTTTTGTGATGTTATGTGGTTTTGGACTATTTTTTGTGGTTTCCTCAAAGGAAAGATCCATCAAACCTATGCTTGGCCATGGGCCATTCATTAACTAGGCTTGAAATTCATGTCAGCATCCAACCCTCATGTGTAAAAACTAAGCCAAAGCCTAGTCCATGGTCAGCTAGGCCTGGAAGCGAGACAGGCTAGTCCAGCCCAAATGTTACATATGCAGAATGCACTACTTAATGTTGCAATGGAAATCTTCACAGCAATTAAATTCATTACTAGCACCAAATGCCCAAGGACTTCTGGATGCTCTACCCACACAACCATCTGAAGCTGCCTCAAAACTCCTACAAGCAACAGGTGCTGCAATTCCATCATAACCTCTCCTTGCAGAAGCAAAACCAAGTGGAAGAAAAGAACTTCTAGAGGTACTCATGTTCCCATTTATGTCGTGGGGCTCTTATCCTATTTAGCATTCTTCACGAATAGTGAATGTTCTGCAGGACCTTTTTACTATAACTTATTTGCTTGCACCTGTACCAGTTTCGGGTTGGCAAGCTACTACACCTCATGACATGGGATTTGGCATGCAATATCCGAACATGATGGTAATTCATATGCCAAGAAAATCACTATTGTTTCTATCACTATTGCAACGCATGTGTTTTGCATTTGGTCACTCAAGGTACCTGACAATAATGGAAAATATGGATTTTTCTTGCAGTCAATGCTTGCATTTCCCCAAAAATCAAAAACTACCAACCCATATGATCTTGGCACTGAACCAACTCCAGTTCATGCCCCAATGGTGAGTATTTTTTTATTTACTTTTAACTTGTTTTTGCTTGAGTTACCGCTTTAGATTTTTCTTGCATTATGTTCTACTAGTATACTGAGGGAACTAGTAATGATTTTTCAAGTGGGCTTGGATCATTCCCTTGGAAGCACAATCAAGATTGTTTGGCGCCATTAGCAACATTCAGATTGATGTGTGGTACAAATTGGGGTGGTATGGATTCAAATCTCTATTTGCAGTTTGAGGGCCTGTTTAGAAGGATTGCCAAGTTAGAATTGGCATGCTACTCAAGCGGAACCAATCTGCTTTGCATTTGGGTTGGCACAGGAAAATACAAACTGCGTTAAGTCAGATTTATTTTACGCTCTATTTATAATGTCTCGGAAAAATCCGTACGAAGACCCGAGTACCACCTAAGGCAGAAATCACTAAGATCGAATCCGTTAGAAATTAAGCAAAAATTAGTTAAGTACTAAACTAAATAATCAGTGGAATTAGCTTGAACCATTATCTATATGAACCACAAGACCCAAAACCATTAGAATCACTAACCCAACACTACCTGAAAACCTAGGATCAGTCTCAAAACCCAGTTGTTCCCGGGAACGCATTGAAACTCCGTATCGAACCTGGACCGCGTGTCGAAAGTCCGATGACTATGAAACTATAAGGTTATGACCACCTTACTGGGCTTAACAACCATCGTGGGAATCGAGTCCAAATAGTATCCAGAAATGCACAACTTGAGCCTGGAGCGAAGTGTGTGAGAAACGCGAATATCCTTAGAAAATGAACTCAAACTTAAGTGAATTGGACCGTTCGCTTGCAGGACAAATTTAAGGTTTCAGACCGTCAGATTCTAACCTAACTACACCCTTGAATCAGGAAAATTTCCCTGCACCCATAGGTATAATTGTGGCCCTGATCGAGTGACGATGACCGTCGAACTGAAACAGGTCATCCACGATTGATCCACTAATCCGATCGGACCAAAATCATAAACTGGCCTAGATCCATTGTCAGGGAACTTTCTCCAGACCATATGCGAGCAATGGACCTCCAAATGAGCTCAGTTGGCCTAAAACAGATGCCTTTTGGCTATAACCTAAGTATACCATGGCCCTGGGGCCATTTGGACCAGTTCTGGGCCTATATAAGGACCTTAACCCACCCCTCTCCCATCCATACGAATTTTTCTAACCCTAGGAGAAAGAAGAGAGAAAAGAGGAGAAAAGAGTGAGGAGAAGAGAGAGAGTTCAGGCCGAGATCGTTACTGGGATTCATTCCCACTGCTCCTCGTGTTAAATCACCACCCCACCGTCGCTACGCCGTCGATTCTAGCTTCGATTTGGGTAAGAAATCCTAACCCTAATCTCATTTTAAGAATCCAAATAGAGAAATCGGTGAAATAGCTAACATATTTCATGATTTAGGTAGTCGTTGTGCTTTAGACGGAGGCATGGTGTATGAACCGAGTTCGTAACGGGCGTACCGATGAAAGGTGTGGACTATAAATGTTTAGGTTATGGTTTTCAAGGCTTTCAATATCAGTTAATGATTTATGACTGACTTGATTACTGCCACATGCACTTAGATACGACGTTTCTCATGTATTACACATATATGACCTATGTTGAAATATAATGCTTTCTATGTGTTTGTTGAAATGTTTGAATGAAATTACTATCATGATTTGTATTTGTCATGACTATTAATCTAGAATACATGTTTGTTGTATGTATGACAACTCCTTTGCGAAAGGATTTGCTATAATATATGTTATAACTAAGTTAGGGCATGTATGTAGTAATGTGTAGGCTAAGTATTTGATAAAATGTGTGAATGAGTAATTGTTTATTAAATTGTAATTATTAAGGGTGTTGAGATAGAATTCTCAACTACCTTATCTATGTGTATAAATTCTTTCATGTAACCTTAATTTCACATATGTGATTTATGTATAAAAATGCCTATGTATAATAGCATGCTTTATGTGTTTGATAAAATGATTAAATGATTATTGTATTTGGATTATTTGTTAAATACTGATATGACTATCACATGTATTTATCTATTATAATTGAGTGCGATTGGAATTGCTACGCAATTCAGGCAATCGGTAATGGATCCCAGTTGAGTGGTTGAACTAGATTTGCCACATTGGATACGTTCGATGAATCTAAGTTGTACGAAGATTGTCGACAGCGGTTAGGCCACGTGGAGTGCTTATGCGCTCCATGTCAATTAATTCAGTGTGTGCTTGTACCAATCGAACTTTTCAAATAACCCGATTGGCCTATTATATGTTTACCATGTATGGATGCTACTACTTGAATCTAAGGTACCACTTACCAATGTAAAGCCCGTTTCAACCTTGGTACCATGATCCTCTAAGACTCATGGCCGGGCATGGTGGTATGGGACACCGTGGTCGAGCTGTCGGCCTACTCTAGGGTGATGAGCCTCCCCGTAGTGTCCAGTGAGCAACCCAAACTCGTGAGCTGAATACGGTGGTCTGGGACACCGTATTCGAACTGTCGGCCTACACTAAGGTGACGAGCCTTTCTGTAGTGACCTCGAGTATAAACTAGGCCTACGTTGAGGTGACGAGCCTCTCGTAGCGACCTGAACTTGCCTATCCACTGCTTTTTAATCAGGGGTGATGTTGCCCTATAACTTGCCTATCGTATGTGATTAACTAGGATTGATGACCCTAGATGGATCATTGTTTGGGTAAATGATATAAAGGGAGGAACCTTAGCTTCTCGAATCTGCTGTATGAATAAGCCTAATTAAGAATTTGGCTAACATGACCATGCACTGCATTGCATGTGCTTTGGCGAGGAAGGCGCACGTTTAGGGAGTTTGTCATGTGCGACCGTGAGAGGAAGTCATTGACGAAGTGGAGGAGAGGACATGCATCATTATAGCATACCATTTCTGCATTAACAAGAGTACTTAGGACATGATTGTTTTACTGCTTTATCATTACTGCTTGACTGGATTGATGACATGTTCACCTTTGCCTTATAGTACCACTGAGTTGATCACTCACTCCCACTCTGGGACGGTGTTTTAAAACACCAACTAGACTCTGTTTTAGCTGCAGATGATGGCGAGGCTTACGAAGCGGAGCCTGACTTCTATGACGATGAGAAGGAGTTCTCCTATATGCAGCTATCAGGCGAGTCTATGTAGACCATGTACTGATTGATGAGATTACAGGGATACAAATTAGTTAGACATTTCACTTTGTCATTTTGTATATTTTGGAACAGACATGTGTATATTTAGCCTGGTGACATAATCATACTCTGGGGGTCTATAACCACTAATATACTTTGTATATCTATCAGTCTTCCGGTTGCTTAATTTAATCATCTCTAGAGTATGATATGCTGATTTAGTGTAATCTCATTCATGTTTAATGCACTAAAATGGACAACATTTAATCATCATTATCTATGTTGCATAAGTGATGCATTGGAACTCAGGAGTTGAGCTTCTGTCGGCCCCCGATTTTCAGGGCGTTACAAGTTGGTATCAGAGCTTGATATGGATTAAACTGGACCTGGGTTATGGTAACACAATGTACACTGACGTACTTTGACTTAGGAGGGGGCGATGAAATGTAAAAGCAGTCATAGGATCCCAAGTTTCACCGACGCGTGAAACTGATAGTTGAAACCCACCCCGTATACGTCTGAGATCACGGGAAATGATCTCAACCCCCTCTAGACCGTCAATCAAAGAGTTTGGACGATAATTCGGTGGATCCCACGATTGAAATAATTCGAAAGGTGCGAATACACATTCGTTGGACTCTGAAACCACCTCAAACGGATGCATGGGCCCAAACCGCAAAATACGGGGGGAACCAGAGTGGCCCCGCACATTTCAGCACCCCGGGAGGGGAAGGCCACCACCTTAGGGCCAGTGAACTGCGGTGCCACCGCGTCTACCGTCGGGTATAGTGGGTAGCGGCAGGACCACGGGTCAGGCGGCCCGCCGCCCTTCTCCGCACATGTGGGGCCACAAAAATCGTGTGAGGCCCTCTATTTGGCCCTCATAGCTCCAGTTCACCCCCACCTAGCTTTTAAACCCTTCTAACCCCTCCAAAAACCTGATTTTTCACCTCAAATCCCCTTTATTCTCATATCTTCTTCTTCTTCTTCATTGCATACCCACCTCCACCATTTCCCTCAAAACCCATCTTCTACAACCACTCATCTCCCTCATTCTCCTCATTTGAGCACACAAATCCATCTTTGTGTATCATAAACCCCCACAATCCACCAACCCATCTCATCCTTCAAGTTTTCTTCACTCTCATGGCTCTTTTTGAGCTAGTGGCTGCCATCTTTTCCCTTTCCATAATCTTTTCCCTCATGGGAAAGAGAAGGGCATCCACGGATGAAGCCGGACCTAGCCGCCCAACCCGACCGAGGAAGAAAGCGGGCACCAAAGCAAGCACAAGTGCCGCATGAGAGCAAAGAACAAAGCGGGATCTCGATCCCCAGATTCCACTCGAAAGAGTTCTACCAACAGGCATCAGACATGGTAAGTTTCATGGTCGTAGAGTTGTGTTTGAACCGCATGTAGACAAGAGGCTTTTTGGGCTATATCCGATAATGGACCTCTTGTTGGACTCCGAGTGGGGTACCATATTTGAAGGCAAGTCTCACACGTGTGAGAACACGGTTCGAGCCTTTTATGCCCACATATGGGATCCACTACTAGAGCCTTTACAATTCACTATTTCCATAGGAAGGCGGGAAGCAATAGTCAATGTGGATGTGATGGCTAGAATTATGGGAATTGCACATGGTGAAGTGCATGTTAATGAATCTCATCTCAAGAGTATGCGAGAAAGAGATCGTTGCACGCGATTTCTTTGTGGCCGACTGGTCCACTGGAAGTGAGGCAATTGCCTCCCATCGACCAAGTTGACAGACGATTTCTGCCTGCTCCACCACATATTCATATATAATGTGTATCCTAGGTGGGGCAACCGTACCGAATGCACTTGTTTGATGGCAGACTTCCTGTATAGGGCTGGGTAAGGAGACAAGCTGTATCTGCCTACGTTCGCCCTACTACAGATAATCCAGACCGTACGCTCTATTAGGAGAAATGTTTCACTTTCATTTGGCCGACTCATATGCAAAGTTGCTCCAGACTTCGGCTACAGACTTAACATGGATGAGCTTGCACCGATCCACTTCATTAATGACACTACGCTCACAACATGGGAATTGTCCCTCGACAATATCAAGGCCGACTCAATGAGTATGGGGGCGAGACAAAAAGTGAAGAGGAAGAAAGTAATGAAATAGATGAAGAAAGCAATGAAGAAGAGGAAGAAAATGAGACAGAAGAAGGAAGTGAGGAAGAAGAGGAGGAGGCCCAAGATCCTGATGAGAGTCCTCCTACGGCTACACATGGGCATCGCCGTGATCAGGCTGCCCTGGAAGCCCGCCTGGCTCAGATTGAAGAGAACCAGGCCGCCTAAGACAAGAGGTCAAGGAGACCCAGGCCGAACTAAAGCAAAAGCTTGAAGATAGTCAGGCTTATATGAAGCAGAGGTTTAAGAAGATGTCCCGCACTCTGAAGGCCCTCCTGTGTTGTATGCAGGATAAGGGTGCTCCTCCACCATTACCAGATTCGGACGGCTAGTCATACGATGCAATCATCTTTTAGTTTGCTTTGTTTCTAATTTTCTTTTGCAATAGCTTTGGTAGGCATGGTCGGTTGTTAGTGTGTTTATTGTTTAAAACTTGTGTTAGAATAGCTCACATGCATCTTCTGTCATGATCCATGTAAGAATATATCTCATGTATTGTGACGATTTTGGATAAATGAAATGCATGAAGCGTCTTTTGATTTAGAATGTGAATGATGTTGGGATGAGTGTGCGTTATTATGTTAAATCTTACACAGGCCGCACCCTATGTATTATATAGAAAATACCACCTAAGAACACAAGGAGCACTGCACATCTCGTACTTGGCAGATCGTTTGACGGGGCAGCTCCCCTAAGCGATAACCACACGAACCCTGCTTTGGGCCCTGAGAGTGACACCATGCGGAATTTTTAGCCAGCCACTGGCCCCACAAATGGGCCAACACCTAGTGCACCACCGATTCTAGAACATAACCATGCGTCTACCTCGATGCCTGTAACATCCCGAAAAATCGAGGGTCAAGTAGTAAACTCAACACCCGAGTTCCAGAACATCACTTATGCAACATAGATAATGATGATTAAATGTTGTTTGTATTAGTGCAGTGAACATGAGTGAGATTAAGCCAAAACAGCATATCATACTCCCGAGACAGTTAAATTGCAAGCGGAAGACTGTGATAGATATATAAAATATAAAAACTATGGTGAGTCTTCAGAGTGTGATAACATTACCAGGTTAAATAATTACAAGTACAATTCTAAAATATACCAATGTGTAAGTGTAATGTCTTCTATCCCAAGTACCATAGCCCTGTCAATACAGTACCAGGTCTTCAGAGACCCGTTAGAGAGTTACATGTAGGAGAACTCCTCCTCGACATCATAGTAGTAGTACGGCTCTGCTTCAGGAGTAGCGTAGCCATCTGCAATCAGAAAAAGTCTGGTGGGTGTTCGGAACACCGTCCCGTAACGTGGGAGTGAGTGATCAACTTAGTGGGACAATAAAGCATAGGTTAACATGTTATCAACTCAGTCAAGCGGTAATGATAAAGCAGTACAATTAAACACTCCTAACTGCTCTTATTAATGCAAGTATGAATGCAGTCATGATGTATGCCCTTATCAAACCACCCTCATGAGACACCATCTTACGTTCACGAATGCGTTCATCCCTCAGTGCTCCACATCTACCAGGCACATGCAGTGAGATGATGAGCATGATTACCAAGTAATTATTAGTCCATTTCAAACAACAGTATTGGGAAACTAAGGTACCTCCCTTGTATCATTCCCAAACATGATCCATTCTAGGGTCGTCAGTCCTAGTTAATCTCAGACGATGGTGTGTTTTCTAGGTCGCTGCAAAGGCTGCCAGGGCTGTTACACACAAAGGTTACACCACTCCCCCATCACCTTTTTAACGGTTCATCACTATACAGATACAGGCCTAGTTCATACTCTATACACTGCGGCAAAACGCATCGCCTCATCGGAAATTCAGAGTATGCTCGAGGTCACTACAAAGGGCTGTCAGGGCTGTTGCTCGCAATCGTTGCACCACTCCCCCATCGCCTTATCAATGTAAGCCGACAACACGAATATAGTGTCCCATACCACCATAATCGGCTCACGAGTCTGGTTGCTCACTGGTCACTACGGGGAGGCACGCGGCCCCAGTGTAGGCCGACAGCTCGACCACGGTGTCCCATACCACCATGCCCGGCTCATGAGTCTTAACGGATCGAGGTACCATGGTTAAAAGGGATTTTACTGGTAAGTTTGGTACCCTAGGTTCAAGCAGTAGCGTCCAAACATGGTGAACATACAAAAGACAGATCGGGTTGCTTGACGAGCTCAGCTAGCTTGAGCGCACAACAAGTTGAACGATATGAAACACAAAAGCACTTCGTGTGGCCAACCACTATCACCAACCGAAGTACGACTCGGGTTCGTCGAACACATCTCACGTGGCAAATGAATCTCAGCCGCGCATTCATTTTCATTACCGATTGCCTGGACTATAATCATAGCCCCAATCACATTCAATTGCAGATAGTTAAAGCAGTAATGAATCAAGATTCAAATCATACAATCAAAGTTTGGTATTATCCGTTTAGGGCTGCTAGGGCTGTTGCACGCACTCGTTGCTCCACTCCCCCATCACCCATGACGGATCATACAATGTAAATATGAATTTAAACATATGCATTACATAGATAAAATCATAAAAGCAGTTGAGCATGTTATGAAGCACAACACAAGCATGAGTTTGTACATATTCAATTCCTAATCACACAACTATCCAAGGAAAACATACACATAGTTAAAGAAAGTTGAGAATCATATCTCAACACCCTTATACATTACAATTTGCTAACTACTACTCATTCAGACATTTCAACAAACACTTTAAAAGACATCAACATACATAACATATGTTGATCACATAGGCATTAGGCCAAATCCTTTCACTAGGGAGTTACCACAATCATAACACGCGTACACCCACGACGGATAGTCATGGAGAGTAGGAATCCAAGTTCCATATTCATTTGAACATTTTCACAAACACTTGGGCTACAAATTTCAACATATATAGCGTATAGTGGCCGTGGCGTGATTCAGGACAAATCCTTTCATCAAAGGGGTCTCGCCAATACAACAATCATATATCCATGACAATTAGTCATGGCGGGCTCGAATGAGAATTCTATACTCATTCAGTCATTTTCATAAACACTTAGAATACACTATTACAACATACATGGTGTATGTTAGCAAAACATGTATTAGGGCGAGTCCTTTCGCCAAACAAGTAATTTATCCACATATAATATATTCATATAACAATTAATCATGTCAAACACATTTCCAAAATTTGTACGTATACGGTACTTTCTACAAATACCTAGAGTATGTAGAATTCCATATTTTTCATCTTTAATCAAAACGGAAAACAGACAGCACTTTATACATGTGCAATTGCATGCAGATCATGAATCTATCATTATCTGACATTGAAAGCGTTGAAAACCATAACCTATACACCTAAAGTCCACACCTTTTGTCGTAGAATCGTAATGGAGTCGATAGGTTTGTTAAGCTTTCGTATACGGCAGTTTGGTAACCTAAAGAACGAAATAGGTTAGCTATTTCATAACCTACAACCTATACAATCCCAAAACAGATTAGGGTTAGGGTTTCTTACCTAGAAACAGAGCTGGAATCGCCGGGAAAGTGATTAGAATGGAGTGGTGAAGCTCGTGGAGCGGCAGGGAAACATGGCAGGGAGATTCTCCCACATCTCCCACACTTTCTCTCTCTTTTCTCTCTTCTCTTTCTAGGGTTTCTCTCAAATTCGTATGGCTACAATGAGAGAGGGTTTAAGGTCCTTATATAACCCCAAATCTCACCAAAACAGACTTCTGGATAAGGTTTACTTAGGTTATAACCAAAGCAGAACTTTTCCAACTCAACGGAGGACTTCTGGCGGGCCTCCTTGAGCCAAAGGTCAGACTTAAGCTCACCAACACTGGATCTACGTACTATTAAGTTTTTGTTTCAGTTGGGATTCCAGATCACGCGTGGCAGACCAGTTTCAGTTCAATGGTCAGCGGATCTCGATCAGAGATTCCGAGTATATGGATATGTGTATGAAATTTCTCCTGATCCGAGGGTGTAATTTGGTCTGATTCTGACGGTCTGGTTGCTTAAAACTGATCCGCAAGCGAGAGGTGCCAGATTACTATTTGAGATATTTTATTTTGAATTAATTTCACATTTCTCACACTCTTCACTCCGAGCTCAAGCGAATAGCGCTGGGACACTATCTGGATTTGATTTCTGAGATGGTTGTCAAGCCCAGCAAGGCGATCCTATGTCCTTAACCTCGTATTATTCGGACACCCGATGTGCGGTCCAGATCTGATACGGAGTTTCAACGTGCTCTCGAGAGCAGTCGGGTAATGAGTTTGATCCTAGATTTTTGAGTAACCTAGCGTCAATGATTCTACAAGTTTTGGGTCTTGCATATCGTATTTAAAGCGATTCTAGCAGATTTCATAGCTAATCTAGTTTTGCACTTAGTTACTTTGTCTCATTTCTAAAGGATTTAGTCCTATAAGATTTCTGTCTGAGGCGGTACTTAGTCCTTTGTAGTTTGTATATAAAGTGATCCAAGTTATACTACTTAGCTAGTTTAAGATAATGTCTAGGGTAAAAGTACTTTGAAAAATTGAAAGATCAAGGTGGTGAAGGGTGGGATTTATGAAGAAAATGGTTTGAAAAGGGATTTGAGGCTTTAATTGAGTGTTTGAAAAGTTAAACCTGTGTTAGGATTGACCCATCGCCTAAGGACGTCTAATTCCAGGTTGGAAAAAATCTGGGCTGTTACAATGCCACACATGCCTCAGGCGGCCCCTCCTCCTGATAGGTTAGATCAGATGATGCTCCTGATGTAGCAGCAGCAGCAGATTTGGACCATGATCGCATGGGGCCCTTGCCCAGAACATGAACGTGGCCCCACCTTCACCACCTGTGCACCCTGTTGGAAACATGAATGTCAGCAGTTTATTTAAGCTTTTTCAGCGTTTTCAACCTCCTACCTTTGCAGGCACTCATAGGCCCGAAGAGGTCGAATATTAGCTCGACCACATCTCTAAGATGCTGAAGTCGCTGCATTGCACTGAGGCAGAGTAGGTGGAGTTGGTCACTTATATATTCGAGAAGGAGACTAGTCTCTGGTGGTACAGTGTCCTACGAACAGTGGCCCTTGGATACGTATGGACATGGAAAGTATTTCCTCACTTACCGTAATGAAAAGGAGGGTGAGTTTCTTCACCTTCGATAGGGAGGGATGACCGTGGTAGAGTATGAGAACCACTTCATGGAGCTAGCTAGATATGATCCTTTGATACTAGAAGATGAGCCGATGAAGATGCGGTGATTTTCTGAGGGTCTGCGGCCTGAAATCCGTATGAAGATGTGTTGCGCTAGCATTCCCAACTATGCTGAGCTAGTAAGCATGTCCCTGTAAGCTGAGCAGGATGGGGATAGACTATCCCGTACACGTGTACCCATGGGTCCGAGGCCTCGACCTGATTTGCCAAGCAGACCGTTCCTCTGCAAGAGGCCACGTGCAGATTTACCTCCTAGGCTTACGTCACCACCTACCCAGCCAAGGTGATCAGATCTGTGGTGCACCTACTGTAAAAGGTGGGGTCATAAGGACACTTATTGCTTCACCAAGATGAGGGACAATGGCTTCACGCCTCCTTAAAAAATCAACCGTTAGATGCCACAAGCTATCTCAGCTCCACCCCTACGATCAGCATCGCCAGCACAGCCTTTTTACAGGCTGAATGTACCTCGTAATAGGCCGCCTCAATGACCTATGACAGCGCAACTGAATCATCCTCAACAAGCTCGTGTGCACTCACTTACAGCTGAGGCATCCGAGACAGCAACCGTAGCACCATTGGCTTTCGAAGTCACAGCACACATCCAAGGTATACCAGTCTTCCTATTAGTGGACATCGGGTCTACTATTTCAATAATATCATGCACAGCAGTCAAGCGACTAGTATTGGAAACTACCCTATGGTTGGGATGAGACTCCTTACCACCATAGGGACCTTCTCAGACACTACCAAGATTTGTAAGGGTTATTTGATAGACTTAAGAAGCAGAATAGTACTCGTTGACCTGATTGTCACCCCGCTGTGTCATTATGATGTCATCCTTGGATGATTAGCTCACCAAGATGAAGGCAGAGATCGATTGCGATATTAGAGTGGTGACATCCCATGGATCTGAGGGCACGATATTTACTTTCCCAGTTCATGTCAGTTGGTACTACTGCATTAGTTGTTATGCTACCTTGCTAGAGAATATTGATGGTCTGACACTTAGGAACACGCCTGTAGTCTGAGATTTCACGGACGTGTTCGGGACGATACCTGGACTACCTCCTCGACGTGAGATTGACTTTACTATAAACCTTGTGCCTGGTGCGACACCTATTTCACTACCGACGTTCGCATGCCTCCATGTGAAATGGAGGAATTAAGGAGACAGATCGATGGTCTGTTGGAATCAGGCTTCATACGACCGAGTGTATCTCCTTGGGGAGCACCTGTGTTGTTTGTGAAGAAGAAGGATGGATCACTGTAATTGTGTATTGATTATTGCGGGTTGAACCAAGTGACAGTGAAGAACAAGTATCCTCTGCCCAGGATTGATGATCTGTTCGACTAGTTGAAAGGGGCACAGTATTTTTCAAAGATCGACTTACAGTCAGGGTATCACCAGTTGCGTGTCAGGGATGAGGACATGTAAAAAATAGCGTTTAGGACTAGCTTTGGGCACTACGAGTTCCTTGTGATGTCGTTTAGACTCACAAACGCACCAGCCGTGTTCATGGACCTTATGAACCAGGTGTTTTGGCCGTATTTGTACCGATTCGTCATCGTATTTATATATGACATCCTGATATACTCCAAGAGTCGAGAAGATCAAGAGGAGCACCTACGAGCAGTCTTTGATACTCTTAGGAAGAACCAGTTGTTTGCACAATACAAGAAGTATGACTTCTGAAAAGAAGAGGTCAAGTTCCTGGGACATGTGGTGTCCAAGGAAGGAATAGTTATGGACCTTGCTAAGGTGACCATAGTTCAGGACTGGGAGTAGCTCAGTTCGGTTATTAAAGTGAGGAGCTTCCTTGGCTTGGCAGGTTACTATCGTCGATTCATTAGGGACTTTTCCAAGATAGCCAGACCGTTGTCTCAGCTCACTCGGAAATACCTCAAGTTTTCCTGGAATAAGAAGTCAGAAGCAGCCTTTCAGGAACTAAGGACAAGTTGACGTCCGCACCCATGCTAGTATTGACAGAGCAGGGGGTCAGATATACATATACACCAACGCCTCTCATGTTGGTTTGGGTTGTGTTCTTATGCAGAAGGATAGAGTGATTGCTTATGCCTCACGACAGTTGAGGAAACACAAGGAAAACTACCCTACGCACGACCTGGATGGCCGTCATCTTTGCATTAAAGCTCTGGAGACATTACCTCTACGAAGAGGAGTTCGAGCTCTTTTGCGACCACAAGAGCCTCAAGTACATATTCACATAGAGAGACCTGAATATGAGGCAGTGGCGATGGATGGAAACCTTGAAGGACTTCAAGTTTGAGGTCTCCTACCATCCTGGCAAGGCCAACCTTATAGCAGACGCATTGAGTCGCAAGAAGACAATAGCATTTGCAGCGCCGCTAATGATAGAAGAATGGAACATGGTGGAATTCATGCGAGACTTTGAGCAGAAACTTATGGTAGAGGAGCCGTTCGAGAGCGTCGCACACATCCGGTTGCAGCTACTTATTGATGACCGAATCATTGTGGCTTGGAGGGAAGATGAAAGGTTGGTGGAAATGAGAAAATGAGCTCGTGGCGATGAAGACTTTGAATGGAGAGTTGCTTCAGATGGGGGTTTACGTTTTCGTGGCCGCCGATGCGTCCCAAATCTTCATGACTTGAGAAAGGAAGTTCTTGAAGTTGCTCACAATTCGAAGATGGCAATGCATCCTAGTAGTACGAAGATGTATCTGTAAGTGCTATATTCTATATCCCTGTTGTTGTCAAATTTGTGATGCCTAAATCATTATCCTGCATAAGTGAAGCTCTCTCAAAGATCAACATTTAAGAGCAAGCTAAACTCACAACAAGCTAAGCTCACAACAACAAGCAAAGCTCACAAGTACAAAGATCAAACTTGAATGCAAGAACTACTTACAAGACATGACTCAAGCTGCAAGATTTCAAGAAGAGTACAAGGATGTTCAAGACTCTTTCAAGATTGAGCTACATCAAGACTTCAAGGCTCATACTTCAAGGTCACTAGTTCCTAATGTTTCAATGTCCTTACTTCATGGTTGAGGTTTGACTGACCTTAGGTTGACCTTAGAAGTAGGTCACTTTGGATACATAAATCGAATGTTTATTTTACATAAGTTTGGTCTATTCTTCGACTAGTCCTAGGCCTTCTTCGACTAGTCCTAGAGTTGCTTCGACCAGTCTAAGAAATTCCTCGATCAGTCGTAAGTTTGTTACAAAAATCAGATAATTTCTTTTAGGCTTCGACTAGTCCAGGGATCCCTTCGACCAGTCGAAGGAACAGTGTCGACTGGTCGTAAATCTTCGACACAAAGTCCAGCGATAATTCACAAGGTCTTCGACCAGTCGAAGGAGACCTTCGACCAGTCGTAGAACGGTCAAAGCTTATCGTGCCCAATTTTTTTCAAATCTATTATTTCTTCGACTAGTCGAAGAGCTCCTTCGACCAGTCGAAGATGCGATCTGCTCACCTATAAATAGAGCACGAATTTCAGAAGAAATCATTGAATTAATTAATCCATTCAAGCCAATCTTCGTCGAACTTCTGAAGGATAATTTGTGCTCCTTTTAAGCTAAGTGTGCTTATTTAATATTCTCTTTCCTTAGCTTTATTTAATTGATTTTGTTTCTACTATTCCAATCTAATTTGATAAGAGGAATTATTATTCCCTTTCCTTGGAATCAAAATCAATTAAGGCAAAGCCCTACTTGGTTTAATTTAAAATCTATTAGAATTAAAACCATAGTAATTGAGTACTGGACATTGAACTTGGACATTCAATCATCTACTCTGATTTGGTTCTACTGGGCTGCTACAACGAAAGAGATAATCAGGTATTTTACGTTTATTGTAAATTCCTTTTTGTTTTGATTTCTTTCAAGATTTGCCAGAAAAATCTTGGTGTATTGGTTATCTGAGGAGAGCCAGGAAAACTCAAAAGGGGTTTTTTTTATTGTGTAAGCCCACAAACAAAGACACAATTGTAAAGGTTTTTGGTGAACCTGGGAAAACCTATTTTGTTAGTGAACGCTAATATCCCCTGTGTGAGGATATTAGGAGTGGAGTAGCTTTTTATGTGGCTGTTGTTTAACAGTTGGTGAACACACAGGCGAACCACTATAATCCCCTGTGTTGTGGTTGAATGATTTAAACTTCTAATCATTAATTATTCTTTTATTGGATGTATGTATGGTGGTGAATGTTGTAATCATTTAATTCAAGCATTGTGAGAATTTTGTAATAGTTTAGAATTTATTTTCTGCTATTCCTTTATCAGCTTGATATTCAATTTATTTTAAAAGTTGTTCAAGCAAGGTTGCCCTGCCATTTTTATGGTGTATGGCTGTCCCTAGAACAATACATTTGTGATTACAATTTATTTCAATTCAGTTTGTATTAATTTCTTTATTCCTCTTTGGTTTGAGATTTGATACAAAGATCTTTTTAGAAATAAGGTTGTCCTACCATAAAGTCTAGTTTTTGGTGAAAGGTTGTCCTTAGAACAACATTTGTATCAGCCTCTCAAGATATAATTTTGAGGTTGTTTCACTTTCCTGCATTGTGATTTACTTTGGGTATCATATTAATTTTAAATTCCGCTGTTATAAGTTTTATTTGGCATTGTCCTATTCACCCCCCCTCTAGGACATATAGCTAGGCCTTTTTAAGTGGTATCAGAGCCTAATAGCTCGTTCTTATTGCTATTTATTTGGATTTATTTCCTGAGCTAACGATCTAAGCTATTTAAAAAGATGTCAAATTTTGATAGCCTTTCAATCACGAGGCCTCCACCATTTGATGGCTCCAACTATGCCTATTGGAAAGCCAGAATGAGGATCTTCCTCAAGTCAATGGATGAAAATGTGTGGCAAGCCACAGTGACTGAATGGAAACCTCCTGTCATGGAAGTTACTGGGGTTGATGGTTCAAAATCTATGAAAGTCACACCATATTACCAGTGGACCACACTTCAGAAAAGTGAGAGTAGTGCAAATGCTAAAGCACTAAATGCAATAACTTGCGCACTATCACCGGATGAGTTCAAAAGAATCATTTCCTGTGATACTGCAAAGAAAGCTTGGGATATATTAGAAATGACACACGAGGGTACTACAATTGTCAAAAAATCTAAAGTCCAACTCCTCACAACCAGATTTGAAGAAATTCATATGGAGGAGAATGAAATGTTTATGAACTTTTACACTAGATTGAATGACAATGTAAACTCAATGTGGGGTCTTGGCGATAAAATCCCAGAAAGTAAAGTGTGTGCAACGATATTACGCTCACTTCCTGAACGGTTCAATTCTAAAGTAACCGCGATCCAGGAACTTCGTGATACGGATAATATGAGGGTAGAAGAACTAGTTGGTTCTCTACAAACCTACGAGTTAAACTTTAAAGCTCCTAAAGGTAAATCTATCACTCTAAAATCTTCTAAATATAATTTAGAAGAAAATTCTGATTCAGAAGATGATATGGCTCTTTTAGCTAAAAAAATTTACAAGTTTTTCAAAAGCAAGAAAAGGGTTGATTTTCAAAAATCGAATGATAAAAAGAAGTTTAGACCCAAATCTCAAAAATCTTTGAAAGATAGTCAATGTTACAACTGTCATGAATATGGGCACTTAGCAAATAGATGTCCTAAAAAGGAGAAACCCAAGAAGAAGGGTATGTTGGCTACATGGGATGAATCATCTGATTCTGAAGCTTCTTCTAAATCAGAAGATTCTGAAATTGAGTTGGACAATGAGGTTAAAGCTCTTATGACTCTAGCCAAATTCACATTTTCAGATAATGACTCAACAAGTGAAGAAAATTTGAGTAGTGAATGTGAAAATGAAGATGATCTTCAAGACGCTTATAATGCCCTATATAAGGAAAGTTGTAAAATTGTTGTCAAACTTAAACTTCAAAAAGAAAAATTTTCTAAACTCAAAGAATGTTTTGAATCACTTGTCTTAGAAAAATCACAAATTTCAGATTGTTTTGAAAAATCAAAATGCGATTTGGAATTCAAAAACTCTAATTATTGATTTGAAATCTGAAATTGAAAAACTTAAAATGGAAGTATCTTCTCTTCTGAGTCAAAAGGACACATGGAAATACGCCCAAGGTGATCCAAAGTTAGAGAAACTTTTATTCGGATCAAGAAAATGTGGCGACCTATCCGGGTTGGGATATGACAAAAATCTACCTCCTAAACAAAAGTATACTCCTATGTTTGTTAAAGGAGAATCCTCAAACTCAAAAGGGAAAAGTACTTATCAAGATTTTTCTAGAAATTCAAAAACTTTTCAAAAACCTAGAGGCAGCCATGTCAACTTTAATCAGAAACGAAATCCACTAGCTGAAAAGATAGTTGATTTACTCAAGGAGCTCTTAAAATCTAACTCTATAGGTCATTCTTACAACTATAAACAAAAGAAGATCAACTATGTTCCTAAACCCAAAACAGTTATGAAATGGGTTCCAAAAGTCACCTGCTTGGTTGCTCACATTGCTTTTAAAGCGACAAGTCATTCAAAGTGGTACCTAGACAGTGGATGCTCCAGGCATATGACAGGTGACAAAGCTTTATTCACGGATCTGAGAGATATGACTGATGGTTCAGTCACATTTGGTGATGGTAGCAACTGCAAAATTATAGGCCAAGGTACGGTTCAACTTTTTAATCTTCCTGTGTTTAAAAATGTTTTATATGTTGAAGGATTAAAACATAACTTGCTTAGTATATCTCAAATATGTGATAATAACCATAGTGTTCGGTTTTCTAATCAAAGCTGTGAGATACTAAACAATAAGGGTTCTGTAATATTAACTGGACGTAGAACATCTGAAAATTACTATATTATTAGCGAATCCAGCTCATCTAATTAAACATGTCACATGGTCCATACAGACGAGACTGATTTATGGCACAAACGTCTTGGACATGTACATTATCGAAATTTATATAGATTGAACAAACGAGAGCTTATAAGAGGTTTACCCAAACTTCAGAAATTAGATAAAATATGTGGTGAGTGCCAGATAGGCAAACAAACAAGGAACTCACACAAAAAGGTGAATTCAAATACCACATCTAGACCACTCGAACTCCTCCACATGGATCTATAGGACCTACCAGAACGGAAAGTCGTGGTGGGAAAAAGTATATCCTGGTAATAGTTGACGACTTTACCAGATTTACATGGGTAGTCTTCTTAAGGGATAAATCTGAAACCCTTGAAGAAGTAAGAAAAGTTCTCAGAAGGATTCAAACTGAAAAATGTTCTCAAATCAGTAAGATTCGTAGTGATCATGGATCTGAATTTGAGAATAGCAATTTTGAGAAGTTTTGTTCCGACCAAGGAATATTACATGAATTCTCTGCTCCCAAAACTCCACAACAAAATGGAATTGTAGAAAAAAAGAATAGAGTACTTCAAGAAATGGCTAATGTCATGTTGAATAGCATGAAGCTCTCTAAAAATCTTTGGGCTGAAGCAGTCAACACAGCTTGCTATATTATTAACCGAGTTTACACTAACAAAGATAATAATAAAACGGCTTACGAATTGTGGTTCAATAAAAAGCCTACTGTTAAATACTTTCGAGTTTTTGGCAGCAAATGCTATATTTTACGTGATCGTGAAAATTTGGGAAAATTCGATACAAAGAGTGATGAAGGGATTTTTCTAGGATATTCCTTAAACAGTCGTGCTTATAGGGTTCTGAACAAAAGGACTGGTGTGATTCAAGAATCCATCAATGTTGTCATTGATGATCACTTAAATAAGCCTATTTCTAATTCAGATAATGATGAAGTTCTAATCATTGATAAACCCGATACTTCATCAAATCAGACTGAATCTGAATTAAGGACTGTTAAAGATCATCCAACCACATAAATTCTTGGAAACCCTCTCACTGGTGTTCGCACCCGTAGATAACTTGAGGATTTATGTAATTATGTATGTTTTACATCCCAAATAGAACCATCCAATGTAAAAGAAGCACTTGCTGATGAGAACTGGATTGTTGCGATGCAAGAAGAACTTAACCAATTCGTAAGAAATGATGTTTGGTATCTCGTACCAAGACCTAAAGACAAACACATCATTGAAACAAAATGGATTTTCAAAAATAAGTCTGACGAATGTGGAAATATAATTAGAAATAAGGCTAGACTAGTGGTACAAGGTTATACTCAAATTGAAGGAATTGATTTCGATGAAACTTTTGCACCAGTAGCACGTCTTGAATCTATCAGACTATTTATATCCATTGCATGTTTTAGAAAGATAAAGATCTATCAGATGGATGTAAAAAGTGATTTTCTAAATGGAGATTTACATGAAGAAGTATATGTTGAACAACCATTAGGTTTTGAAGATCCCAAAAATACTGATTATGTGTATCGGCTTAAAAAGGCACTTTATGGATTAAAACAAGCACCTAAGGCATGGTATGAGAAACTAACAAAATTTCTTTTAAGTCACAATTTTCAAATGGGATCTGTTGATAAAACTCTATTTGTTAAAAAACATAATGATCATATCTTAATAGTACAAATTTATGTTGATGATATCATCTATGGATCAACTTGTACTAACTTGACTACTGAGTTTGCAGATTTGATGAAATCACAGTTTGAAATGAGCATGGTTGGGGAATTAACTTATTTTCTTGGTTTGCAAGTTAAGCGGCAACCTGAAGGAATATTCATATCTCAATCTAAGTATGCCTTGAATCTAATCAAAAGATTTGGATTTGAGAATGGTAAGAATTTTGATACTCCTATGAGTACTACCCTGAAACTCTCAAAAGACTCTAATGGTAAAAATGTTGACTCAAAACTTTATCGGAGTATGATTGGTAGTTTGCTATATTTAACTGCTAGTAGACCTGATATTTCTTTTAGTGTTAGTATTTGCGCAAGATTTTAATCTGATCCAAAAGAATCTCACTTGATTGCTGTTAAGCGGATTATTAGATATGTTGCAAGTACTATAAATCTTGGTCTCTGGTATCCTTATGAGACTAGTGTCCAACTTGCTGGGTACTCGGATGCTGACTGGGCTGCTAATCTAGATGATAGAAAATCAACCAGTGGTGGTTGCTTTTACATTGGAAATTGTCTAGTTTCCTGGTTTAGTAAGAAACAAAATTCTATATCACTATCAACAGCTGAAGCTGAGTATATCGCAGCTGGTAATGCATGTACACAGCTTGTTTGGATGTAACGAATGCTAAGCAATTATGGAATTAAACAGAATTCTATGTTATTACATTGTGATAATTCCAGTGCAATAAATATTTCAAAAAATCCTATTCAGCATTCTCGTACTAAGCACATTGACATTAGATTTCATTATATTCGGGAATTAGTAGAAGAAAAAGTTATATCTCTGGAATATATTCCTACTGAAGATCAGAGAGCTGATATTTTCACAAAACCTCTTGATAAAATTAGGTTTAATAAAATGAAATTTGATCTTGGCATGTGTATTTCAAAATGATTATTTATGCCTACATGTATCATAGTGTATATATTTGCTAGGTTTAATTTCATTTTCTTTAAAAATTGCAAGAAATATGTTTTTCTGCACTTCCTTCGACCTGTCGTGAGTGTACTCGACCAGTCGACCTACGACCGGTCGTAGATATCCACGACCAGTCGTAGATATCGGGAATCACTTAAAAATTGGAGATTTTTGCTTTCTTCCTCATTTCGTTTTTCCTCTCTAAGGAGCCGAGCTTCGACTTGTCGAACCCACCATCATTGTTCTTCAAGGTTAGTGTTTCATTTACGTTTTTCTTGCAAATCAGTGTCTAGATTGCTCTCTTTTCTAACTTGAAGCTTTCTATTTTGGATTTCATTGAGATTTGGGGTTTGATTTTTGAAAAATCTGTTTTGAAGAAATCCACTTCTCAATCCTTTGCAACTTCTTATTTCCTTGATATCCTTGTTGCAAATGGCTTCTAGAGGTAGAAAATCTACTTCCCGTGGTCCTTCTTCTTCCTCTAGATTGACCAAACGTCATCTTCTTGAGCCTACTAATGATCTTTCTTATGTTATAAACCTTAGAGCTCGTAATGTTATTGTTGAACATCTTGTTGATATTAACCATATTGCACCTTTTGAGATCCTACCTTTGCTTGAAGCTGTAGGTTGGGCTAACTTACTACATTGGGGTGGGCCTGCATACCGGTCCATTGCTCAATCCATGTTTACATGCATAAGTGACTTCTCACTGGATAGTTTAACTTTTAAAATATCTACTAGTGAAGGGCCATTTGAAATTGATCGACATTTAATTTCAGCCCTTATGGAAATTCCTGTGAATGATGGGGGTATTCCTATCCATAACCTAACTGATAACCCTCAATTTCTGAAAAACGCATGCTCACTAGAGATTTGTGCAACATAGATGTTCAATGGACACGAAAAGGGAATGCACTTCCCGCAAGGTTTTTGTTACCCAAATACAGAGTGCTCCACAGAATCTTTGTGTCTAATCTGTATCCACGGTCAGGTAATAAAACTGACTTGACCTCCTTTATGGTACGTATTATTCATGCTATTTCCAGTGGTACTCAGATTTGTCTGCCATCCTTAATTTATCATTTCCTTCTTCAGTTTAGACTCCATCTTGGTCATAGTGACATCCCTTTTGGTTATTTAATGACTGTATTAGCCACACATATGTTAGTCGATATGCCAGCTAATGAGGCACCTATTCATCATCTGATTTTCAACAACTCTAATCTCAATAAGATGAAGCTGGAATTACTTCCTGGACAAGGTGGTAATGGTGGTGGTGCTGGTCATGAAGAAGAAGGGGATGACATTAATATGGATGATATCTTTGAGGAACTGGATTCTGATTCAACAAATGATCCAGATTTTGTACCATCTGATTTTGATGCACGTCTGAGTGCATTAGAGGGTAAAGTTGAAAATTTGAATGAAAAGATAGAAAACATGTCTGTTACTCATGATTCTCAATTCAAGTACATGCGAAAATATCTTCGGCGATTAAACAAAGGCATGCACCAACTTGATCCCTCTATTCCTGCTCCGTGTTCTAGTTCTAATTCTGACTAGTCTATATGGGATTTTCTGGTCTGTAATAACCTTATAACTAAGCACATGGTTGACTGATTTTCAGTTGGATATTATCTATGTTTATGCTGGATTTTTTTTTTTTTTTGTGATGCTATGTTGAGTTTCTCTATCTCTGGTTTGCTATAATCTCATAACTCCAAATGTTTACTCTCATCTATCTCTTTATTTAGTTCTCCTTTATTGTTGTTTCCTTTGTCATATTGTGACAAAATGGGGGAGAATGGTTTGTTCTTAACGATGTGATTGTGAGAGGAGTAGTATTGGTTATGTTACTCAGGGGGAGTTTGAAGAGTTTGAATGTTGAATGTTGAATATTGTGTTAAATATTGAATATTGAATATTGAATAGTGAGTTGCAGGTGAGTTACAGGTAAGCCAGTTGATATTTACTTTATGTTTGTTTTTATCTTGGTTATGTGTTTTGTCACTAATTTGACAAAGGGGGAGATTGTAAGTGCTATATTTTATATCCCTGTTTGTTGCCAAATTTGTGATGCCTAAATCACTATCCTGCATAAGTGAAGCTCTCTCAAAGATCAACATTCAAGAGCAAGCTAAACTCACAACAAGCTAAGCTCACAACAACAAGCAAAGCTCACAAGTGCAAAGATCAAACTTGAATGCAAGAACTACTTACAAGACATGACTCAAGCTGCAAGATTTCAAGAAGAGTACAAGGATGTTCAAGACTCTTTCAAGATTGAGCTACATCAAGACTTCAAGGCTCATACTTCAAGGTCACTAGTTCCTAATGTTTCAATGTCCTTACTTCATGGTTGAGGTTTGACTGACCTTAGGTTGACCTTAGAAGTAGGTCACTTTGGATACATAAATCGAATGTTTATTTTACATAAGTTTGGTCTGTTCTTTGACTAGACCTAGGCCTTCTTTGACTAGTCCTAGAGTTGCTTCGACCAGTTTAAGAAATTCCTCGATCAGTCGTAAGTTTGTTACAAAAATCGGATAATTTCTGTTAGGCTTCGACTAGTCCAGGGATCCCTTCGACCAGTCGAAGGAACAGTGTCGACTGGTTGTTCGACCGATCGTAAATCTTCGACACAAAGTCTAGCGATAATTCACAAGGTCTTCGACCAGTTGAAGGTGACCTACGACCAGTCGAAGGAGACCTTCGACCAGTCGTAGAACTGTCAAAGCTTATCGCGCCCGATTTTTTTCAAATCTGTTATTTCTTCGACTAGTCGAAGAGCTCCTTAGACCAGTCGAAGATGCGATCTGCTCACCTATAAATAAAGCACGAATTTCAGAAGAAATCATTGAATTAATTAATCCATTCAAGCCAATCTTCTTATCGAACTTCTGAGGGATAATTTTGTGCTCCTTTTAAGCTAAGTGTGCTTATTTAATATTCTCTTTCCTTAGCTTTATTTAATTGATTTTGTTTCTGCTATTCCAATCTAATTTGATAAGAGGAATTATTATTCCCTTTCTTTGGAATCAAAATCAATTAAGGCAAAGCCCTACTTGGTTTAATTTAAAATCTATTAGAATTAGAACCATAGTAATTGAGTACCGGACATTGAACTTGGACATTCAATCATCTACTCTGATTTGGTTCTACTGGGCTGCTATAACGAAAGAGATAATCAGGTATTTTACGTTTAATTGTAAATTCCTTTTTATTTTGGTTTCTTTTAAGATTTGCTAGAAAAATCTTGGTGTATTGGTTATCTGAGGAGAGCCAGGAAACTCAGAAAGGGTTTTTTTTTTATTGTGTAAGCCCACAAACAAAGACACAATTGTAAAGGTTTTTGGTGAACCTGGGAAAACCTATTTTGTTAGTGAACGCTAATATCCCCTGTGTGAGGATATTAGGAGTGGAGTAGCTTTTTGTGTGGCTGTTGTTTAACAGTTGGTGAACACACAGGCGAACCACTATAATCCCCTGTGTTGTGGTTGAATGATTTAAACTTCTAATCTTTAATTATTCTTTTATGGGATGTATGTATGGTGGTGAATGTTGTAATCATTTAATTCAAGCATTGTGAGAATTTTGTAATAGTTTAGAATTTATTTTCTGCTATTCCTTTATCAGCTTGATATTCAATTTATTTTAAAAGTTGTTCCAGCAAGGTTGCCCTGCCATTTTTATGGTGTATGGCTGTCCCTAGAACAATACATTTGTGATTACAATTTATTTCAATTCAGTTTGTATTAATTTCTTTATTCCTCTTTGGTTTGAGATTTGATACAAAGATCTTTCTAGAAATAAGGTTGTCCTACCATAAACTCTGGTTTTTGGTGAAAGGTTGTCCTTAGAACAACATTTGTATCAGCCTCTCAAGATATAATTTTGAGGTTGTTTCACTTTCCTGCATTGTGATTTACTTTGGCTATCATATTAATTTTAAATTCCGCTGTTATAAGTTTTATTTGACATTGTCCTATTCACCCCCCCTCTAGGACATATAGCTAGGCCTTTTCAGTATCGAGATATGAAACGTTCGTACTGGTGGGACAAAATGAAGGCCCACATAGCAGACTTTGTGTCCCGTTGTCTCACATGCCAGCAGGTCTAGGTAGAGCACGCCGACCTCCTGGTTTACTTCAACTCATGCCTATAGCTAAATAGAAATGGGATTTCATCTCTATGGATTTCATTTCTGGGTTACCAAAGACGAGGAAGGGACATGACTCCATTTAGGTGATCGTGAACCGATTTACGAAGTCGGCTCATTTCCTCCCGATTAAAGTTTCTGACTCAGTAGACGATTTGGCCAGGCTGTACATCAAGGAGATAGTACGTCTGCATGGAGTGCCTATGGAGATCGCGTCGGATCGAGACACGCGATTCACATCTATCTTTGGACTCGTATCTAAGAAGCAATGTGTGAAACTGAAGTTCAGTACCGTGTTCCACCCACAGACGGATGGGCAGACGGAACGGGTCAATTAGGTGCTAGAGGATATGTTACGGGCATGTGTACTTGCTTTCAAAGACAGTTGAGATGACTATCTTCCTTATGTTGAGTTCGCTTATAACAACAGCTTTCAAGTAAGCATTGGCCCAGATTTGGTACAGGCGACCTCAGAGAAGATCGACATTATCAGGCGTCGACTTCTTGCAGCACAGAGCAGACAGAAGAGTTACGCCGATACCAGACGGAGACAGCTAGAGTTTGAAGTTGGGGACCATGTATTTCTTAAGATTTCCCCCATGAAGGGAGTCTTCCGATTTGGCAAGAAGGGGAAACTCACGCTACGATTTATTTGGCCGTTCCAAATTCTAGACCGAGTAGGTGTGGTAGCGTACCATCTTGCTTTGCCCACACCACTCACCGGCGTGCACAACGTATTTCACGTATCGATGCTGAAGAAATATGTTCCTGACCCTTCTCATATTTTCAAGTTGGAGCAGGTATAGTTGAGTGAAGATTCTACCTATGTACTACGACCGACGCGTATTCTAGACAGGAAGGAGCAGGTGCTACGCAGTAAAGTTATCCCGCTTGTGAAGGTACTATGGACGCACCACACTGAAGAAGAGGCTACTAGGGAAACAGAAGCCGAGGTCGGTAAGAACTACCCTCAGATCCTCGAGGAGTACGAAAAGGTACTAATTTCGAGGATAAAATTTTTCTTTAAGGGGGGTAGATTGTAACATTTCGAAAAAATCCGTACGAAGACCCAAGTACCACCTCAGGCAGAAATCACTAAGGACCGAATCCTTTAGAAATTTGACGAAAATTAGTTAAGTACTAAACTAAATAATCAGTAAAATTAGCTTGAACCACTATCTATACAAGCCGCAAGACCCAAAACCATTAGAATTGCTAACCCAACACTACCTGAAAATCTAAGATCAGTCTCAAAACCCAGTTGTTCCCAGGAATGCACTGAAACTCCGTATTGGACCTGGACCGCGCGTCGAAAGTCCGATGACTACGAAACTATAAGGTTATGACCACCTTATTGGACTTGACAACCATCGCGGGAATCAAGTCCAAATAGTATTAAAAAATGCACAACTTGAGCCTGGAGCGAAGTGTGTGAGAAACGCGAATATCATTAGAAAATGAACTCAAACTTAAGTGAATTGGGTCGTTCACTTGCAGGTTAAATTTAAGGTTTCAGACCGTCAGATTCTGACCCAACTACACCCTTTAATTAGGAAAAATTCCCTGCACCCATTGGTACACTTGTGACCCTGATCAAGTGACGATGATCGTCGAACTGAAACAGGTCCTCCACGGTTGATCCACTAATCCGATAGGACCGAAATCATAACCTGGCCTAGATCCATTGTCAGGAAACTTTCCCCAGACCGTATGCGAGCAATGGACCTCCAGATGAGCTCCGTTGGCCCGAAACAGAACCTTTTGGCTATAACCTAAGTATACCATGGCACTGGGGCCATTTGGAACAGTTCTGGGCCTATATAAGGACCTTAACCCACCCCTCTCTCATTCCATACGAATTTTCATAACCCTAGGAGAGAGAAGAGAGAAAAGAGGAGAAAAGAGTGAGGAGAAGAGAGAGAGTTCAGGAGATCATTACTGGGATTCATTCCCACTGCTCCTCGTGTTGAATCACCACCCCACCGTCGCTACACCGTAGATTCTAGCATCGATTTGGGTAAGAAATCCTAACCCTAATCTCATTTTAGGAATTCAAATAGAGGAATCGGTGAAATAGCTAACCTATTTCATGATTTAGGTAGCCGTTGTGCGGTAGACAGAGGCGTAATGTACAAACTCAGTTTGTAACGGGCGTACCAACGAAAGGTGCAGACTATAAATGTTTAGGTTATGGTTTTCAAGGCTTTCAGTGTCAGTTAATGATTTTTGACTAACTTGATTACTGCCACATGTACTTAGATGCGACGTTTCCCATGTATTCCGTGTGTTTGTTGAAATATAATGCATTCCGTGTTGAAATATAATGCATTCCGTGTGTTTGTTGAAATGTTTGAATGAAATTACTATCATGATTTGTACTTGCCATGACTATTAATCTAGAATACATGTTTGTTGTATGTATGACAACTCCTTTGCGAAAGGATTTGCTATAATATATGTTATAATTAAGTTAGGGCATGTATGTAGTAATGTGTAGGCTAAGTGTTTGATAAAATGTCTGAATGAGTAATTGTTTGTTAAATTGTAATTATTAAGGGTGTTGAGATAGGATTCTCAACTACCTTATCTATATGATTAAATTCTTTCATGTAACCTTAATTTCACATAGGTGATTTATGTATAAAAATGCCTATGTATAGTAGCATGCTTTATGTGTTTGATAAAATGCTCAAATGATTATTGTATTTGGATTGTTTGTAAATACTGTTATGACTATCACATGTGTTTACCTATTGCAATTAAGTGCGATTGGGATTGCTACACAGTCTAGGCAATCGGTAATGGATCCTGGTTGAGTGGTCGAACTAGATTCACCACATTGGATATGTTCGATGAATCCGAGTCGTACGAAGATTGTCGTCATTGGTTAGGCCACGTGGAGTGCTTATGTGCTCCATGTTGATTAATTCAGCATGTGCTCGTACCAATCAAACTTGTCAAATAACCTGTTTGGTCTATTATATGTTTACCATATATGGACGCTACTGCTTGAATCTAAGGTACCACTTACCAATGTAAAGTCAGTTTCAACCTTGGAACCACGATCCTCTAAGACTCATGAGCCAGGCATGGTGGTATGGGACACCGTGGTTGAGCTGTCAGCCTACACTGGGGTGACGAGCCTCCCCGTAGTGTCCAGTGAGCAACCCAAACTCGTGAGCTGAATATGGTGGTATGGGACACTATATTTGAGTTATCGGCCTACACTAAGGTAACGAGCCTTTCCTTAATGACCACGAGTATAAAATAGGCCTACGTTGTGGTGATGGGCCTCCCATAGCGACCTGAACTTGCCTATCCACTGCTTTTTAATAAAGGGTAATGTTGCCCTATAACTTGCCTATCGTATGTGATTAACTAGGATTGACAACCCTAGATGGATCGTCTTTTGGGTAAATGATATAAAGGGAGTTACCTTAGCTTCCCGAATCTGCTGTATGAATAAGCCTAATTAAGAACTTGGCTAACACGACCATGCACCACATTATATGTGCTTTGGCAAGGAAGGCGCACGTTTAAGGAGTTTGACATGCGCGACCGTGAGAAGAAGTCGCTGAGGAAGTAGAGGAGAGGACATGCATCATTATAGCATACCATTTCTGCATTAACAAGAGTACTTAGGACATGATTGTTTTATTACTTTATCATTACTGCTTGACTGAATTGATGACATGTTAACCTTTGCCTTATAGTACCACTGAGTTGATCACTCACTCCCACTCTGGGACGGTATTTTAAAACACTAACCAGACTCTGTTTTAGTTGCAGATGATGGCAAGGCTTATGAAGCGGAGCCTGACTTTTACGACAATGAGGAGTTCTCCTATATGCAACTTTCAAGCGGGTCTATGTAGACCATGTACTGATTGACGGGATTACAGGGATACGAATTTGTTAGACATTACACGTTATCATTTTGTATATTTTGGAATAAACATGTATATATTCAGCTTGGTGACATGATCATACCCTGGGGGTCTATAACCACTTATATACTTTATATATCTATCACAGTCTTCCGCTTGCTTAATTTAATCATCTCTGGAGTATGATATGCTGATTTAGTGTAATCTCATTCATGTTTAATATACTAATACGAACAACATTTAATCATCATTATCTATGTTGCATAAGTGATGCGTTGGAACTCGGGAGTTGAGCTTCTGCTCGACCCCCTATTTTCGGGGCGTTACACTATTGCTGCCCCAAATTGCAATTGGGTTTGCCTATTGCCCATTCTCTATTCCAATTGTTGGTTGGTGCAAAGTGCATTCACCTGCTGCCAAAAGATAAACTTCTAAATGTACCTTGACATTTAAACACCTTTCAAGCTCTTTTTAGAACTTTTCATATTATTGCTAATGCAATTTGTAAGGGGAAAAAAATGTGAATCAGAGCATGTGTATACCCATGCCACATGAGCCGACTCAATCATCTGATGAACCATGCTTGTGCTAGGAAAATGGATAGAAAACCACCAACTACAGCATGTTTGGCATAGGAAAATGGACAGAAAAACACCAACTACAGCATGTTTGGCATAGGAAAATCTCTTAGTTTGGAAGATCCTAGCCACCTATCGTACATGTGACCTAAGTTGAAACTTGGTTGTGTACATGATTCCCATCCACCACTAATGGATGGTTGGATATCTAGGAACAGAGTCTCATTTAGAAACGTGAATGCATGAATCTTGTTGTAGAATTATTTTAATTGCTCCAATTTTATCTTTGTTAACTATAGTTTCTGCTGCAAGTTGTGAAATGTGAGTTGTTGGTTGTCCTTGCAAAGGAATTACCATCTGAGGAATGTCCAACCTGGCTCCCTAGTTCCCAATCAGGTAAATTTAGAACCACCTGCCTCTCTAATTCCCAGTCAGAGTGAAAGAAAAACATCGCTACCTACCTGAGTTTACTGTGCATTGGTCTCTGGCTCCCAGTCCTGCTTCCTACCTATTTCTTTTTCTTTTTTGCCTGCTATCTAATTACCTAAATTTCCTTCTATGCAGCTGTATTTTAATCCTTCTACTGTGAAAATGCTGAAGAACATGAAGGTATATATTGTTGACATATGGATTGTCTTTGACATTTTGCATTTTGTATTTTAGCATAACTGTTTCACACTAGTTGTATGTTGATGAAGTTTGGTTTTGCAGTATGAAAGTAATGCGCAGTTCGTGAGGTGGTTAGATGGCAATTTGTAATTGCTAATTGGTAATGAAGTTCTTGACATAAGTGTTTAAGAAGCGCACCACGATCAATCACACATTTTCCTTCGACATGGAAAGGCGGGGCTTCACAACTTTTGACAATTACAATTGCAATTGGGTCATTTTGTGATATCAATTAAGGTATGCTGCTGTCAAATTTATATAGCCTTGCTTTATAGGATGGGAGTTAAACTGCCTTTTAAATGAAGACTATGGCACGAATGTTCTCAAGTGTTCTCAAATGCCCCTTAGCTTTTCTTTGTAAGATATGTTGATTGGTGGACCATTTTGAAGAGGGTTCATTCCAAAATTTCGATGGACCATACCTCATCATAAAATGGACTATCAATATGAAAAGATCTACTGCAATTCAAATACAGCAAACAGATTTTCAAATATCAGAAATACTTGATTATTGTAATTTTATTTTACCTATCTTCCTGATACTTTTGCTACTCTCTCACACTCTTTACAAAGTTTCCTTGGGGACTGTCTTCTTTACACATTCTGTTGAACTTTTATCCATCAAGCGAACTGACAAATCATAGGTTGAGTGAAATCGTAATTTAGCTGAAATGGTTGATCTATTCTGTTTTTGCAAATTTAGTTGGAATTGTTATACCTATATTAGTTGGTATTTTGAATAGCTGAATGTTTATTTTGTCGTTAGCTGTTGCAAATTTTGCTTGTTCAGAAATGAGAAGATCAGTGTATGCTCCCGAGTATTGTCTTTCCTTTTTATGTCATCTCGTAGTCGTCTTTCTCTATAATTTAGCTCTTCAGTTTCGGGGCATAGCTTTTTCATATGACTACATTGTTTGTATGATGAAATTGATTTTCAGCCATGTGTATTAAGCTTTCGAATCAAATCGAAGCTGAGAATAGGGTGTTAGTTGATGGAAATTTGATAACCAGTAGAGGCACATCCATGGAGTTCTCGCTTGCGATTGTTAAGAAGCTATTTGGCTGCGAGAAGGCATTGGATCTTGCTGTCAATGAGAACTTTAAATAGACGTAAAACTATTACGTTGACATTGTACTTTTGTGAATGGATTAAAATGAATGAATGTATTTGATTGAATGAATGAATGATTGTATTTGATTGAATGAATGAATGATTTAGCCATGAAGTATTTATCTATATTAGCTTATATGAGTTGATCTATCAGGGCATGTACTACAATGGTAAGAGATGCCATTATTATATTTTCTTTAATTTTTTTTTTAAAAATAGGCAGTAGCTAAGGCTATTAACCGTAGCCCTTTATCTAGAAACCATAGTTGTTTCTAATTTCAGCCTATTGCTATGGTTCTTGCTTTACTTTTAGCTACAGATATAATTTGTAGCTGTATATACTTTAGAGCTACGGAAAGTATTGGTACGGATTTAATCCGTACCTATTGTTCCTATGGCTACAGATTAAATCTGCAGCCATAGCTTTAAGATCTATGGCTACAGTACCAATGGCTACGGTCATGCTACGGACGCTAACCGTAGCCACAGGCCTTTAGCTACGGCTTTTATCTGTAGCCTTTGCCCAGTTTTTTGGTAGTGATACTCTTAATCTCTTTGTGCAGAGTTCCCTTCAATTTCAAAAAGATACCCTACAAACTTTGCAAGCTAACCAGCAGAGCTTACACGTAAATGAATAGTATATTGCCAAACTGGAAGTTCATATGGGTCAACTTGCTACCACATTGAGTGAAAGGGAAAGGGTAAGTTCCCTAACCAACTTGTGGCGAATCCAAAGGGACAATATGAGGTTGGCTCCATTTCAAACAAGGAACAATATCATGAGCAAGCCAAATCAATTATTACCCTTAGATTTGGTAAAAATATTGAGAATAAAGTGGAGATTCCTAGGGAAGAACTAGAGTTCAAATTGAAAGAACAAGAGGAAGAGGAAAGATATGTCAGTCCATCTAAAGACAATGACACATCTAAAGAACTCCAAAAGCATTCTAACTCTTCAGGAACCACCCATGTGCCTTCCTATATGCCTAATGCTTTTCCTCAATGTCTGGACCTAGTTTAGAAATGAAACAATTTTAATGATATAATGGACATGTTTAAGCAAGTTCAAATCAATATTCCGTTACTAGATGTCATCAAGTGAGTCCCTGCATATAATCAGTTTCTTAAAGATTTATGCACCCAGAAGCGTAAGATGAGTGTTCACAAGGTCTTTCTCGTTGCGCAACTCATCTCCATTATTCAACATAACACCCCACCTAAGTTTAGGGATCCAGGATGCTCCACCATACTCGTTTCATTGGAGATCATAGGATTGAGAAGGCATTGCTTGATTTAGGGGTGAGTGTTAATTTGTTGCCATATTTTGTATATGAGCAACTGGGACTTGGTGAGTTAAAATTGATTATAATAATGTTGAGTGTGAAATATTGCATATTCCCCCCTTGTTATTCATTGGTTTTGTGAACATAAATGCGCTTAATCGATCTACTTTCACATGTTTTCTCTTCCAAGGTGATTTTGAGAGCTAAGAAGAAAAGAACGCTTAAAGAGAATATTTAATGCTTAAAAGATTACCAAGTAAATACTTGGAGATTTGGAGATGCTTAATGAAGAATTTACGTGGCTAAGATCTAAGGAAACCATGTAAAAAGGAAAGAGAAAAGACTAGTGGAATCACAAAGTTCAAACAACAAGAAACAGACTGTTCGGCTCAACCTTCGGTCCAACAGAAAGTGCTCAGAATAGTCCAGCGAGCATTATGATTTTCAGAAGTTAATTTGGCTGCAACTGAAGGCCACTTCGATGCGACAAAAGACAAGTTCGGTGCAACCTGAGGAGAACAACGAGTTCAGGCACAATTCAAGGAAATTCAGTTGCAATCGAAAGTTAATTCAGTGCGACCAAAGATCATGTTCAGTGCGACCGAAGTTGGTCGGCTACAGTCGAAGCATAACTCAATTGCGTAATTTGGAGGCAGTTTGAAAGTTAGTCCAATCGAAGCTTATAAATATGAGTCTTTTAAGAGATTCTAAGGACTCATTAAGGTTAGAGGAGTAGAGCAAGGTGTTAGAGAACTTCAAGGAGTCTTCCATCTTCTCCAATCTTCTTCTTCTAGTTACTTTTTCAGTTTTTCTTTTAAGAGTTTAGTTTCAGTCATGTCTTTGGTTGGCTAATCTCTTAACTAAAGCTAAGAGGTGAAGCTTGTAGTATATTTTAATGCTTCTCTTACTTTGATTCAAGTTTATGTTGAATTTCTCTTGATTTTTGGTTTGAATGAAAGAATATTTTCAGTTTATTATGATCTATTGTCGACTCTGATCATAGTAGATGTTTAGAAAGCTTTTGATATGTCCTTACCTATTTTGCAATTATGTGATCTATAAAATTCCATTATATATCATTGTCTCCGGGCATGGTAAATGCTTTGAATTCTCCGGGATCATTATATTGGTGTTATATGAGAGAGTTAATCCAATGAAAGTTCAGAACTATAAGTGCTTATACTCAAGCTGTAACGCCTTAAATTTTCATGGCCAGAGTTTGTACTCGTGCCCGAGAAAACTGGGTGTTAATAATGTATAAATTGGATGCTTTTGAAAATCGCACCTTATTTTTTTTCATTTGGACCACATCCAGATATATTCTTAAAGGTAACATTCACAAGAATAAAATCACTGTATTGATTATATTTAATTAGATTAAAAAGAATAATCAAATGTCTTCTCAATGGAAGCTTATTACATTTATCGAGTTCACGGTGGAAGTATAAAACAAAATCATAAATTGTCTTCTTATTTTTTCAACATAATCTTCCTTAGGGAGAATGTTCACTAGGCCTTTAATTTGTACGTCATCTGCATAATCTGTACGGTTGGGAGAGGGTCAATGCCCTACTCATAGTGATGGTCATCCTTTAAGATTAATAGTAATTCAGGAGATTCATAAAAGCAATGTAAAAGTTTTGATACGTCCTGTACTCCATAACTACAAGAGGTATCAATGCACGAACAGTCTACATGAGATGCATGCCTAGCAAAGTATATGCAGTTTATCACACTTAGCGATCGCCACAATGTGGAATACGATTATAGTTATCTGACTCGCCCCGCATCTCATAGTACAAAGATTCATCGATATGTCCCACATTTAACATGGATTTATGTGATTATCTCAAGACAAACACAATACATGACCGAGTGAATCACGCAACCCGAATTAGAGCAACTAATTACGACATCCAACCCCCAAAAGAAAAGACCGGATTGGAACGACTAAATGCGACATCCCACCCCCAAGAAAGAATTGATGTATCACGTATATATAACGATTTACATACACCAATTTATACACCATCACCCATGAAACATGGAATTACGTGTCGCCCCAGGGCTGCAACTAAAAACGTATTACGTCCACAATATTTATTCGATCACTAGAAGAGGGATACCCAACATAGTACTTGCACCAAAAAGGAAATCCATTGAATCATGGGAGTTCAGGAATATCAAGACACATGCTCAAGCCCTTTAAAATTAGATAGCACAAGACCAATAACATAAAGAGAAAAGTGACAATGGTCAACTCAAACAGTGGCAATGGCCAATATAGCAAATAGAAGAGCGACAACGACTGATTCAATAATAAGGAGAGTGGCATGGCCAACTCAATAAATAGAAGAGGGGCAACCGCCGATTCTTTAATAAGGAGAGAGGCAATGGCCAACTCGATAAATAGAAGAGGGAGAGTGGTAATGGCCAACTCAATAAAGAGACGAGTGGTAGGGCCACTCAAATATATTTAATAGGGCAAGGGCAAGGCTTGTATCCAAGGCCCCACATAAATTCAGAAAGATCACTTCTAAGCAATATTATACTATAATCTCAAAGGGCAATTAATTGATGGTAAAACATATAATTAAAGGAAGAATTCAAAGTAACACGAAGGCATGTTAAAGGCAAGGTAGAAATAACATGAAAGCATGTAAAGCTAAGATAACACAACAGAATGACATGTAAGGACAAGGTAAATATAATAACTTAAATTAATGTAAGCCTAAAGGATGAAACCATTACCTTCAGTTATTTGATATCTGCTAATAAGGCTAAAGGCCTCGAGTAATCCTAGGATCAAAACCTGTTTTCCTACCTTAAACTAACATCGAGTAGCAACTCAGAGGCTGACTCGGCGAGTCCATTCAACATACAACCTTTCTCTCTCTTTCTTTCTTTCCTTCCTTTCCTATCTCTTTCGTCCTCTTTCCTTTCACTTTCTCTTTCTTTCTCTTTTCTTGTTGTGTTGGACGTTGCTCTCTCTCTCTCTCTCTCTCTCTCTCTCTCTCTCTCTCTCTCTCTCTCTCTCTCTCTCTCTCTCTCTCTCTCTCCCACGTGTCTTTCTTTCCTCTCACAGTCAGATAGAGGGGGTCTTTTTATAGACAAAAGGATTTCTAGATCCTTCCTGTGTAAGTACCGTTGTGCATGCGAAAGGAGTCGTGCGGATTCCCTTATGCAGAGAAAATTGGAACTGTGTCAGCTTCATTCTAACGGACGAATTCGCAAGAGGGCAAGTCCTAGTTCCAATGGGAAAACACTTTGCGAGGTTTGTTTATGCGCGGAAGCTCCATTGTTTGGCTCAATTTGTGACCCCGATCAAGGGTTCGTTTCTTCCCTTATTTTTAAGAATGGTGGTCATTCAAGAGGGTTGTCTCACTACAACAAAATGGGCCTTTCTCGGCAGTCAAAACTGCCGGCAAAGGTCCAAAAAACCGCCGTAAAGGGTTTACTGGAAGTTAGGCAACTGCCAGTAAAGGCTCGATCGGTAAGGGTTTTACCGGCGGCCAGCACCTTTTACCGGCAGTTTTGCGGGCCGCCCCTAAATCGTCGGTTATGGCCGAAAAAGAGAAAAGACTACGGATAAAATCTGTAGCGATAGAACCTATGGTTACTGACAATCCATAGCCATTGCAATTTTTGCTGTTTCAGTTTTTCCTGCCCACTTTCACCATTGGCTTGAATACTTTTGATTATACACTCAATGATATTCTCAATGTTCAATTTAAATCTTTGAAAAAACACCAAATGCAGAAAAATACCATGTAAATCTACTAATATTAATGAAATGTATCTGATAGTGATACCAAGTACATATATCCCCAAGTACCAGGAACTAATAATTGTAAAAGTTCATTGCCTACAAATATATTATGAAAAAAGAAGTTTAAAACTTCTACCAATCTAAGAGGAGGAACAAGAGTTCATAAATTTATCAATGGAGACAGGAAGTTGAAAGTGAGAAAGCTGATGATGAACCGTACACATTGTTGGAAGACAGGACTTGGATGATAAGCGCCAGAAATTTGCAGTTGCCTCTGCATGATATAAATCTCCTTTCCTCAAGCTACCCAGAAGAAATCTCCTGTATAGATGTACCTTTGCAAAGAAAGCATAAAGTGAATACCAATTAGCCAGATCTTGACTTAGATGTCAAATGCATCTATGTGCATGTGAAGGTTTCTGTACACTTCTCAAATCTGAACACTCCAAAGATAGTGATTGACTAGAAGAAACTACAAACAAGATAGGTATGTGACCAATTTCTATGTAATTCTAAATCAGGTTTTTTTCCATAAATGAGTGGCCCACGTGATTAGTTGTCCTATTTATTTTTGTTATGATCACATATGCATTAGAACCATCATCTGGATCACTCATCATGAAATCCATTATTTTGAGTACATTGTTATTGCAACATGACATCTTAAAAGACAATTTAAGGGCATGTTTGGATCGAATTTAATTATGATTACTAGTGTAATGAATGGGTAACCAAATTCAAATTTAGTCACAATTCAGTCGAGACTTGTTCAAGATTCCGTCCACTTGACTAGTTAAAACTCATAAAACTTGAAAAAAGAAAACTCGATGAAACTCGACAAAACTTGAATCTGCTCGCAATGTCTCAAAAAACAAGAAAACCCAAATAGGAAATAGAGATTAAAACATTACAAAGAACAACAACCTCACTTAGAACCATAGATTTTCAATCAATTGTTTCATGTTTTATTTCTTCATCATCCAAACATCTCTTCCACTTCATGAAAAATTCTACTATCACCCGAATAAAGAACACTGCAACAAAGGTTCAAATAAAGAAATAAAAATTACTTGATCCGCATAAATAGAAATAATATTCCTAACATTTATACCAATATCTCCAACTTTAAAACATATTCCAAGAAGAATTTCTAACATATTGAATCACATGGTCTCTTCTTTCCTTTTTTTTTCCTTGTTTTTTTTAGAGGAATCAGTAGAAAGAAAGCATAGTCCAAAGCTAACTCAAAGGCATTGCACATCTCATATGCATAAATCAGTCTACCACTAAGAAAGTTTCCCAGAAAACAGAAATACGTAAGATTAAAATCAATTTAACTGAGGCATATCAACCAACATTAAGTTGAAGGGGATTCGGTATGTATGCTTTTCCTCAGTATGATTAGAGGTACTTTCATGCTTCCGAGGAGCTTCAAGCTACTTTTGTAATTTGAAGAAACTAAGGAGCGCTGAGTGATTTCAGATGTTGCTATTGCATCCAATAATATAAACTCTGAAACATCATAATGAGCTTCTTTTTCCCAATAGTTGAGCTATATGACTTTACGAACATGGCCTTAGGAAGGTTTCAAGAGTGGGTCAATATCAAAATGGTAGACAGGATACATATATAATCGTGGGCCTCATCGAGCACAGTCGGGATCTAGTTCGTTCTGGCAAAACTTAAGACTCAATCCGCATGCTGGTCGGTGGCACCCACCATGTTTCCTATGTAAATCTACTCCACCTGATAAAATATTGGATAAAGTTCATGTGGTGGGGCCTTTATGAGTTTGAAAACAGGTATGTTCACTTCTTGATGGTGAGATATAACTGATTAACAGGTCTTATGAAAGATATACACCATTGTAAGCCTGACACACATCCATGATTGGCATTCCATCTCCATTGTTCTACTGTGTGGCCCACCTGAATTACGGATGTAGCTGATTTTTTCCTAAATTCTGTAATCAAAGAAAGAATCTAATGAACTAAGTGGATGTTACATGTACAAAACGGTGAGTCTCATATGTTACTGACAGCCTATAACAGGGTTGCCTAAGAGGTGATGGATTAGGTGCCCCTGGTGTGGGGCCTACCTTTATGTGAATTCTATATCTACACTCTCTATTCATTTTTTTTCCAGATCATTTTATTTCATAAGCCCATAATGAAGAAGATCTAATTCTCTGATGAACAGTGCCATAGAAAATAGTGTTAAGTGACTATTGATATAACACAAGTTTTGGGTTAGCTCATATTTGTTTTTCCCTTCATCCTACATAAATATTAGGGTGAGCCTTAGGAAGTTTATAATAGTAGAGCATTCAATCACCATTCTTTTCTGTAGTATAATTAACCTGAGATTTAGATCTTATTTATTTTTAGACTTCGACCCCCAAAATGATGGCAAAATGGATGGATGGCCTGGATATAAAATACATACATCAACATCAAGGTGGGTCATAAATGCCGGTAGAACTGGAATATGTGGAGCCATTGTTGCACGGTATATGTGGGTGGCAATCTGTTATGTCCATTTAGTGGACCCCACTAGTGATTGGTTAACGATTTTGAAAACACAATGACGGGATGATTTGACGACCGATCAATGGCCTTTGAACAGATTAAAAGTAAAGGTTAGAAACAGAGATGTTGATGATCGATAAATCAGTGATTTAAAATGCAGAAAAGTGTGGGTTGGATTGTCCAATGCGTATACAGATCTCCAACCCTAGTACATACCTTACTCGGTCCGGATAGATGGTCGGTCTCGATGGCTACCTCAACAAAACACGTGTATTGTGTAGATATTGCTCCTCTATATTCCAAATCTATTGTGTAGCTTACCTTAATAAAGATATAAATTACATCCTCAAAGGAAGTCATATATTCCTCAGTCAGATTCTTGACGTTAGATGCCCTTAGATATCCCTCGGAATATAGTTCAATTTCACCTAATAGAGCAAACACAAAACATAGTTCATAATATAATGGATATAGACTAGAAATAGTGCACTAAAATGTTTGTGGGACCAATATCCATAATCACCGGAAATAATATTCGGGTCTTGTTATGGCAATAGGATAGACTAGCCTATTAGGCTCCAAGTCCCTGCCACATAGGATTGAGCTTGGGCCTAATATAGAATGAATTCTTTTTCCTGAATGATTCGGGGCAAGAGAGCATGAAATGGAAGCCAACAATCCATGACGCTAAACATCACTAGAAAAATATGAATGAATTCCCTTCTAAAAAAATATGAATGGCAATAAAATGGGGAGCCAAAGTTTTAAAAAATTAAAATTAAAAGAACAGAAGGAAAAGAAAAGAAAGTGCACTCTAACCTTATCTGATGGCTGCACCGATATCATTTCATGCTTATCAAATTGGATCTCGACAAATTTACTGAAACGACTGCACCAATATAATCAAGAGGGCAATCAATACAGCACAAATGTTCCATAATTTCCCAAAAAGTAGGATGATCATAGAGTACAATATCAATTCAAATTCTTCAGATATGAAAGATGCATATGGCATTTTGAAGAAATTCCAGAAAGATTAATGATTTAAAAAAATTTTTAAAAAAAAACTATACATCTATACCCACAACCATATGCTCAAAACTATGATGTACTAGATTTCAAAAAAGCAAAAGACATTACATAATTTCTTAATGAAATGTACACTTGGAACAGTATCTCACCTGGTAATACAAGTCCCTAAAGAAAGGAAACAAATGCCCAAAAAAAAATAAAATAGCAAAACATGAGAATAATATTGTCAAAATACAGTATTGGACTCTGAAGTTATTTACATCAATAGTGAGGAAAACAAGTTCAGCAGTTACTTCTGGCCAACGAATTTCTAAATTCAAACATAAACAAAACCATTTTCTGATGATCTTTCGAAGTGTATATGAATCATGAAAAAGAGAGTTATGGAAGCCTATGGTTTAAAAAGGCGTGAGGCAGAGGCAAGCCATAAGCCTCATGATAACTTTTTCTTTCTAATTTGATTACGAAATTGAAGAAAATTAACAATAACAAATTAAAGAAGATCGGAAATAAAGTTTAAAATAATTTGCAAAACTCTCAACCTCATGTGAGAAAGCATGCATAGCATTTCTCCTTCAAATCATTATGTTCACAAAAACTCTCAACCTCATGTGAGTCACTTTACGGCTAACTTTGACATTGGTAAGTTTTAAGGAACAAATTATTTGGCAGCAAGACACGCCTCTTACAAAACATGTGCCATTCTAAAGGAAAATGTTTGAGAAAGGAAAGCAAGTTTGACTAACATGTCATAGGATATTCTAAAGAGGAAATTTCAATAATGTTGCAATTGAATGTGAAAATAGTAATAATGAAATATCCACAAAATAAGATACAAATATCCTCAAGCTAGAAGATTAAGACCAGTGCTTTGGTAAATGTCACTAGTAAAGATTAAGACAATGTTGTGTTTACTAAAATCCAAAATGTAACCTGTAGACTTGCAAATAGGGGCAAGACCAACTTACCAAAGCACACAAAACATATATATGGGTACAAGCAACTGCACTTTTACCCAACATTTTTTAGTTTTTTTAATGGCAAGCTAATGGCAACATAACTTTTATTGAAGAAAAGAACAAAGTTGAAATGGCTCTACATGCCAGATAAAGGTGGATGATGAGAGATGATCCAAATAGGAGGACTGAATTAGGCCCCACAAAGGAACAAACCTTTACACATCCATATAGCTACTAAGCTCAAATTTTCAATTTTTTTATTGATTGAATTTCTCCTTAAGCTTGATAGAAGTATGTTTTTACCCCTTAATATGTGTTAATTTTAGCTGATTGAACTGATTTGTTTAAGTTCTGAAGGCTTCCATGAATTGGTGTGAGTGTGTTAAAAAAAAAAATGTAGGAGGGCTTTTGGAGGCCCTTACTGCTACAATACATTGTGGGAGGGTTTTAAAGTCAATGCATCAATGCTTAAATAAAGTTAATCACTATATACTGTTGTTGCAGTCATGAAGTAGCATCCATCGGGAGACCATTCCCTTGTAACAGAGCATTTTGCCTTTGTTGTTCCAAGCAACTTTTTCTCAGGATAGTCCCAAAAACCCTAAAAAAACAGAATTAATATACAATAACAAAGGAAAAGAAAAACATTGACAGATAAATATTCTGAACTGAGAAAAGAATATCCACAGTTCAGCAAGTGACACATTGCAAATAAAATCCTATAACATATAAGAGGGAAGACAGGCAGCTTTTGAGTAAAGATCAACTAATGATTTAGCACCTTCAACCAAAGGAAAATAGTATAAGGTTCACACATGGTGTTGTGGATGCACCCGCTGCTTGTTTCCATATCCCTCTTAAGAAGGCACTTTAGGTGACTAAAATGCCCTCTAGAAAGGTGATGCGGAGCCAACAATGGGCATGCAAAATGAGGCAAAAGTATTGCAAGAAAACCTCTTGGCCAAAATAGAATGATACTGATTTTATAATGTGTCCAAGATCTACGCAATAGTTAGGCAATATCCGTTTCAGGTATTAGGTAACAACAGAGAAATTTCAATAAAATGACTCAAAGCCACACCAGGAAAACTAGAATTATTTCAATTGGGCTCTGACCTCCCAGGCCTGTTAATGAAGAACTAGTAGATTCAAATCTGTTGCAGCGTATTCAAAAAAAGAAGGGAACGAACATTTTTTTTTCTGAAATCCTACTAAGGACCTCAAAACCTTATAATCTCTGCCTGAAAACTTGAAATCAACAGAATAATCAAATCTCTGTGAAAAGAAAGGAAGAAAGAGAGAAAAAAAAAAAAAAAAAAGAACAACACAAAATCACAAGAAAAATGGAGCAGCATGTTGTAACAAATCATAGAGAAATGGATACACAATTCAGATTGCAGATATTTAGATTATACCAGAAAAATATCATGGGGAAGTAAAAAAAGAAAAGAAAAACAAAAAAACATAGGGATGAAAAAGGCAATTCAGTTTCAAAATCACACAAAATCCTGCAGCTGTTGTTGAGACTGCCACAAGGTTCTGTGAAACTAATCGGATGAAATGAACCTTAGTAGGTCAGAGATGAAAATCTGGAATATGATGATCTGCTGAAATGGGGATCTACAATGAAAATAGCCCAAACCATATGAACGTGTTTCGATCACTTAGAATAAGTTATTCATATGAATGGTTTGGAACATCGAATAGGGCTCAATCACACGAATGGTTTGGGTCAATGAAAATCAGCCCAAATATATGTGAATGCATGGTTTGGATGAATGAAAATAATCCTAAATATATATATATGATTAGTTCGAATCGATTAAAATCAGCCCAAATATATCATCAGCATAGTGGATCACTACATAGGGGGTCGGTAACAAAAGAGGATCAACCTTCAAATATCATTGTGCTTGGATTGACGAAAATGACCCATACCATATGAGGAAGGGCTTATATCACTAAACATAGCCCCAATCAGATGGATGGCTTAAAACATCAAAATAAGAGACCGATCATATGAACGATTTGAAAAAATGGAAATAAACCCAATCAAATCAATAGGATAGATCACTACATGAAACGGATAGATCATTACATACGAGACCAGTTAGAAGAAAATATTTAGATCAGAGCAAAGAGTCCTAATATGGTTCAATGAAAATCAACCAAAATATATGTGAATGAATGGTTTATATCAATGAAAATCAGCTGAAATATATATGATTTTCTCGGGACAATGAAAATTAGCCTAAATATGCCATCTCGGGTCCTTGTAATTCTACATCCAGCTCACAGTTGGTATCAGAGCCACTGTGCATCAGGTATGGAGGATCAAATCAAAAAATTAGGGATTTCGGATTTCAATCCCTAAATCAGAAAATTAGGGATTTCGGATTTCGATCCCCAAATTAGAAATTTAGGGATTTTGGATTATAATCCCCAAATTAAAAATTTAGGGATTTCGGTTTATGATCCCCAAATTAGAAATTTAGGGATTTCGGATTTTGATCCCCAAATCAGAAAATTAGGGATTTCGGATTTCGATCCCGAAATTAGAAAATTAGGGATTTCAAATTTCGATTCCAAAATCGACAATTGGGGATTTTGATTCCCAAATACAGTAATTGAGGATTTTAGAATTCCCATATCAGGAATTGGAAATCTCAAAATCCAATTAGGGATTTCAGAATCAACTCGTCACAATCAAAATTTTGATCAAGGACTTCCGATTCGATTGTTCCTAAAAAAATGCTTAAAAAATGCTCAATTTGATATGAATAGATAAGGAAAGAGAGAGAGAGAGGAAGATACCTGATGTTGCAGAATGCTCCTTGATGTGCTAAACCAAAGAAAAGAAGAAAATAAAAGAGGGAGAGAGAGAGAGAGACAGAGAGAGTGAGGGAGCGGTAGATCGATTAGAGAGGGAGAGGGGAGGATTCAAGAGTGGAGAGGGAGAGGGAGAGAGAGATCAAGCGGAGAGGGAGAGGCAGAGGTAGAGAGAGAGGGAGAGGCATAGAGAGAGAGAGAGAAGGAGAGGAGGGAGAGGGAGTGGGAGTGGTAGATGAGAGGAAAGGGAGAGGTGCAGAGAGAGAAAGATAGAGAGAGAGAGTTGGCGCAAGTAGGGAGAGGGAAAGGGTGAGGAGGGAGAGGGAGAGGGAGTGGTAGATCGAGAGGAAAGGGAGAGGCGCAGAGAGAGAAAGATAGAGAGAGAGTTGGCGCGAGCAAGGAGAGGGAAAGGGTGAAATGAGACAGACATCGAGTGGTTTTTTTTTAAGGTTTTAAATGCACCCTTTGCCTACGGCCGGTTATACTAGCTGCCAGCAAAGGGTTCCCTAAGGGTCGGCAATTCATTAGTTTCTTGTAGTGTCAGTTGTGCGGGTTTGATCTACAAGTGGTGTTAGTTTCAGTGATTAACGTTCGGTATTTTCTCAACAAAGAAGAGGGTCTCTACTCCCATGAAAAACATCTTCCAGCCCAGATCTTGCCATGTTGGTTCCTCTAGAGGGGTCGAATTTATCACAGGTATCCTGGGGAGTTGTTGGATTGAGGGTACCAATCACTTCTTTTATGGGTTTAACGAAAACGTGCAAAAGGTCGTTTCTAACGCTACTTCATAGTCGAATATGAAAATCTGGAAATCCTTGCATTGTCGGGATCCTTACAATTTTCTGATGTTTGTGGTTGGAGTCGGAACTTCTCTTCCTAAAGTTTGAATGGTCTAGATTACACCAGAATCAGGAGTTTTGTTTCAAGAGAGGTGAGATTTGATCGGGATTAGTTGTTGCGGATGCTAGACGTGCAACAATGCAATTTTGTTTTACGCATTACACATATGTGATGAGGTAGGGTCCACTATGATGTTTCCTTCAGGAATTCGTTCCGTTCATCAGCGTTGTAGGATCGTGTTCTGTTATAGGTTCAAATATGGAGTGGATTCGAGCCTTGGGTGGGTCACACATTGCAAGGATGCGTGAGGGAGAGTTTTTGTAAGAAGCTACTTTTGTAACAGATTCTGTTCTCCTTTATTTGGACGTAACCTGTATATGGGCTAAGTGGGGTCCACTACGTTGCATGTTTGGGAAATTTATTCCACTCATCAGTCTAGTCGTGTCATGTTGGTCCATAAGCCCAAGTATGAGGTAGATCTGAGCCTTAGATAAGTTTATCTTGAAATCTCTCATAGTGGTTGCCAAATGGATATGATCTAAATTAATAGTCCACACTTAATGATCAGGGCCCAAATTTGGATGAATTGTGTAGTCAAGATACATAGACAATTGGACAAATTTTGGTGGTTGATCGATGATGAAAAAGGCTAGATATAAAATATCACTTTTTTGCATCAAAAAGAAGGAACCAACTTCAAGGTTCAATGGTGTAGGATCATAGATCGAGGTCCAAATTTTGTATGATGTCGTAGTCATGTGAGGCCATTGTGTGGTCAAAGTTTGAGTTTAGATGGACGGCAGGAAGTGGCTAGATTTAAAGATCTAGATTTATAAAGAATTAATAAGCCTTAAAAGGATAACTTCGCTCCTAAGGAAAAGCCTACCAAAGTGGGGTGTTCATATTTCACACTCGGTCCATATGATGGGCAATTCAAGTCATTCATATGAAGGGAAATATCCAACTACGACTACCCATGAGGTTTCTTCACTCGATGGACACCAAAATCACTGGTTAAGAGGCTGATCTGTCAATTGAGTCATTTTTACAATGATCTAAGGGCTGAAATTCGACGTGTATGGTTAATTTATTGTACAGAGGCATGATATAAAATTTCACATTGAACAGATAGTGGGAACTATGTGATCTAGAATTCAGGGGTCTAGGTTAGTGGCATTTTCATAATTATTGTTGATCTAAGAGTTTTGTGAAATCTAATGGTTCTACATAATTATATGCACATTTCCAAACAATTCTTATAGAGGAACTTACATCTAAATCTTTATGAATAAGGAGTTATTCACCAATTCATTTAAGGGAAGGTACGCACATCAAATAATATGATATATGGTCTTGTCTCAAAATCAATGGTCAGATTGCTGGATCTATGAATGGAGATCATTCCCAATGATTAGATTCATGTCAGGGAATAGATGTAAGGTTAGGATAGTAAGATTTGTATCGTACTCATGTACATATTATGTTACTTTCCATGTTAACACTCGAGAACTTTCAATACTCGGGTATTGAAATGTTCGGGGTGTTACACAAGCACAATTTAGCTTGTCAAATTTCATAGTCCTGATAAGATTGCAAGCTCTCATGAATATATGTTATCGACTCGATCAAGTGTCTCAGGGAAGACTCAACATCTCAAGATATGAACGTACATGTTTCGAAGATTGGAACACTTTGCATGAGTCAACCATCAAGTGGTATAACCTTAAATTGACCATAGGTTAGGTGTATTTCACATACGCATTATAATGATCACTTTTATATAAAAATACACTCAAGTTAGGCCAACCTGACATTTGGTTCAGCCAGCCTAACTGCTCTCGGCTAACCCTACATAATTCGGGCAAAAAAACATATCTAAAAAGATTTTCCGTAACATGTTCGACCAGCCCAACCTTGGGTTCGGCCAACCCGAGTTGGTTCGGTCAAGTTTCTAGCAACAATGCATTTTCAAATTTTAGGAATATTAGGCTAGCCAAACCCCTTAGTTGACTAGTCGAACTTAGGATTGGGCCAGCCGAATTTTTGAAAGATATTATCCCGCGAAATTCGAGTGTCATTAGAACGAGATCATTGGAATCCGGCTAGCCGAACTGACACTCGGGCCAGCCGAACTTCCAATATCCTTAGCTATAAATAGAGGCTTTATCTTACTCTTTCAATACACAAAAATAATAGATCATCTTGTGTAGAAAAGAGTGATAGTCAAAGCCTCATTAAGCTATTTGTGCTATAATTTTTATATTTGATTTAGCTAATTCTATTCTCTCTCTCAAGTTTGTTTTAAACCGTTTTGATAGAGTAATCCATACTCTACTCGAGAAATAGATAATCGAATTTGTAGCATTACGGTATCATTTGTTTCATGAAAAAATATATTAGAAACCTATATTCTTTTGGGTTGAACTCATACAAGACTTCATCTATATCCTAAGAAGAAGATTGATGCATTTAAGCTACAGCTACAACTTCAACTCGCCAATCAAAGATAAGTATTGTATTACTTTCATTTCAGTTTGGGTTTTTTCTGAAATAGGTCGGAAATCTCAGTGAGTTTGTTTATGGTGATACCATAAAAATCACAAAGTGGGTTTAATTGTGATAGCCCGTGAAAATCGAATAACTGTATTGAGTTGTTAAGGTGACCCTCGAAAAACCTTGACATAGTGAAATCCAAAATTATGAGTGTAGTAATTTTGGGAGTGGAGTAGGTTGCATTTATGCAACGAACCACTATAATTCTTTTATGCATTATGGTGATTACTTTTTATTATTTGTATGCCTATCTTGTGCTTCATTTGCTCTTGCTATAGTTTGATATTTTGATTTCAAAGACGTCGTGAAATAAGGTTGTCGTACCTAAATCCTTTAGGTGAAGGTTGTCCTACGAACTATTTGATATCATGAATTCAATACTCTAAGCAATTGATTTTATTTGATTTACTATTCCGCATTGTATCGAAATATTTGGCACAGTCATATTCACCTCTCTCTCTCTCTCTCTCTCTCTCTCTCTCTCTCTCTCTCTCTCTCTCTCTCTCTCTCTCTCTCTCTCTCTCTCTAGGACATCTATAGCTTGTCCTTTCGACCACGTTATGTTTTAACTTCTCCATCATCCGACTAGATAGGATAGGACTTCGATTCCAGTTGTGCTATTTTGAATCAAGTAAAGTAGCATTAAGATGGCTACAAGTGGATCCTTGGCGCTCTAGTTTTCCATTATCTTTGATAAATTATTCACAATTAATCCTTCATATTCTAGATTTTAGTTTAGTTCAGATTCTAGTTCTAGTTCTAGTTTATTTCAGAAAGTACACGTCTAGTAAGTCCCCGTGGATTCGACATTGGTCTCACCGAGATTATTACTACAGCGTAGCCCTACACAGGGTTGTGAACAAATAACATTATGATCGGTTGATAGATTTGTCAAGGTACCCTGTGGTGTTATTGAGGATGTGCTTATCAAGATTGATAAGTTCTATTTTCTAGTGGATTTCATTGTTCCAGATACTCAATTTGTTCAGAATCCTACTAGTCAAATCCTTGTTAACCTAGGACATCCATTTTTTTGCCACATCCAATGCTATCATAAATTGTAGTATTAGGGTTATAAAGTTTTCTTTTGGCAACATGAAAATTAAAACTCAATGTGTTCAAGGCAAACATGATTGAGAGTCTGGTTCATTACTCTTTCCTACAGTCTTTCGATGACGCATTTGAGGCCTATTTATCTCATTTTGGCGTAGATTTTGATGTAGAAAGTACAATTAAAGAAGTCAATGCATTGCTAAATGGAAAGCCAAAGTGAAATTTCTTCCACCATCTGAGTCTAAATTGGTCCCATCTATTGAGAAACCCCCCAAACTTGACCTTAAACCATTACTTGAAACTCTCCAGTATGTGTTTCTAGGTCCTTCTGAGACCTTGCTTGTCATCATAGCTTCTGACCTTGATAAGGAGCGGGTGAGTAAGTTGCTTAATGTGCTTAGAGAATATAAGACAACTATTGAATGGACAATAACGAACATAAAGAGAATTAACCCCACTGTGTGTATGCATCGTATTAATCTTGAAGAAAATGCAAAAACCTCACGTGAAATGCAAAGGAGGCTTAACCCTAATATGAAAGAGGTCATCCGAGTGGAGGTGTTTAAGTTGTCAGATGTTAATATCATTTATCTCATTTCGGATAGCACTTGGATCAGCCCAGTTCAAGTTGTTCCTAAGAAGTCAGGGACTATGGTTATAAAAAAATAATAATAATGAGTTAGTGCCAACCTGCATGACCACATGGTGGCGAGTTTGTATTCATTATCGTAAACTAAACTTGGTCACGAGGAAGGATCACTTTCCTCTTCCCTTCATCTATCAAATGCTTAAAGAGATTAGTTGGGCATATCTGCTGTTGTTTCTTGGATGGCTATTCCAGGTATAACCAGATTCCCATTGCTCCTGAGGACCAAGATGAAACCACATTTATATGTCCTTTTGGTACGTATTCCTATCGTCGTATGCCATTTGGGTTGTGTAATGCACCTGCTACTATTTAGTGGTGTATGATGAGCATTTTTTTTTATATATTTGAGTGCTTCCTTGATGTTTTCTTGGATGATTTTTCTATTTCCAGCTCTTCATTTGATGAATGTCTATATCATCTATCTCTTGTCTTGGAAAGATGTAAAAAGACGAATTTGGTATTGAATTGGGAAAAGTGTCATTTTATAGTTCAGAAAGGGATTGTGCTTAGGCATTTTATTTCAAGTAAAGGCATTGAAGTTGATAAAGCCAAGATTGATTTAATTTATAGTCTTCCTTCACCCAGGATGGTGAAGGAGATTGATCATTCATAGGGCATGTGATCAGGGTCGAATATTGCATATCAGACCCCAGTAATTACTTGATTTTACATACATGATAATATTTAATGCCAGATTTTACTCGTGTTTTTGTTACAGGAGGAAATTAGGAGCGTGTATAGCAAAATGATGTTAAAAGCATAGATTTGACGCTCCAAAATTACCAGAGCACGAGATGTACTCCAGAAAACCAATGGTGAAGAATATACACGCCTGGGATATGAGGAAAGCACGATAAAGAGGCCTGAAATTGGTGCAAAATGCAAGATCACATATTTCCGCCATCCGATCAACTCGAAACTTTATACAGGGGATTAGGGACATTAATTAACCGTACATTTCAAATTTCAGCCCTGGGATCACTATGGAAGTGCCCCAACTGACAAATCAGCCCATAAACCGTTGATTCTGGGCCCACCTACAATCTGGATATGCCTCAAATTTGGTCTCATCCTGTTTTATGAGGTGAGAAAACAGATGGTCGGATTAGATTATCGATAACTATCAAGGTGGACCCCACATGAGTTGAGAGTACACAAATGCACAGGTGCACTCGGTGTGCACTGAACCAACCCAGCGGTCAAAGTCAGCTTTGACCGACTTCTTCCGCAACGCCTTACGCTGTTAGGAAACAGCGGTCGCACACCGTCTGATTTCGGACGAGTTGTGGGCCCCACCTGTTGTCCAAACGGACAATCCAATCCGTCCATTCTCTTTCTAAGGCCCATGTTACCAAGGCGTAGGTGGCCGTTTTTCGAATAAAAACAGAGATCAGATCTAAACCGTCCAAACGTAAGACGGACGGTGGAGCAGAAATTCAGGTGGACCTCATCAACGGAAGGTGGAAACTACACTTTCCTGACCAAAATTTTCCCCTCCATCCAATGGACGGAGTGGATTTTTCAAAACATCATCACAGTGGGCCCCACCATCTTCGCAGCGGAAGGAAACCGCGTCCGCAGTTGCGTCTGCGTAACGACGGCCGCTGGCCAGTTTTGCGGCTGATTGTGGGCCCCACACGTCATCCGTACGGAAAATCCGAACCGTTCATCTTGTAGAGTGGCTCGAGCACTACAAAACCATGTTAATATTTTGTGTCCATGCGTACACACGTGTGCGGTACAGAGGCCACAAAAGGGCTGTCCTGCAACGTCCAAATCTGATCTTTTTGTGTTTTCTTCTCTGGGACGCATCAATGGACGTTCAAAACTACCTATTCTTGACTGAAATTTCGTCCTGAATCCAATGGACGGGGTGGATTTTCCAGAAAATACTTCTGTGGGGTTCACCGATCACGACAGCGAAAGGGTGCGAAAGGTTTCGCACAATTTGGAAATCCGGTTTTCCAGGCGATTGTGGGCCACCATCTTTGATCATATGGCAGATCTGAACCGTCCATCATGTAGAGGACCCAAGAAAGTCCTAAGGGACAGTGTTTGTTGGAATTTGAACGAGGAAAATATGGTATTTCGAGGTCCCAAACTTGGCTGCGAAAAGGTTTTTGCTGCGCGTGCGACAGCTTCCCAAATCCGATTTTCACCACTCCAATCACTCCATCAGCTATAAAAAGAGTTGCAAAACGTGAGGAAGGGCATTCAGATCCAGAGAATTCCAGATCTACAACAAGGGAGGAAAGAAAGTAAGAAAGAAAGAAAGAGAAGAAAGAAAGAAAAAGAAGGAAAATGGTTTTGTTATTTCAAACTTATGTTTTTATTTTCCTATCTAGATTTATGGATTTCTAAACTCTTTATCTAGGGCTGAGATGAAGCCCCTAATTCGAATAATCCTTGTTCTCATATGTTGATTTTACTTTAATCAGATTGGTTGTTTCTTTCTCTAGTGTGCTTGATTGGTTTAAATTCTATATTTCTTCATCTATGAACTTTTGAGTCTATGGATGGATGTGGTCTGGATGCTTATTCTAGGTGCTTGTATCTGATCATGAACAGGTTCCTGTAGAGGAAGAAACAGGGTGTTTTACTGAACTGCATATTCCATATGCCCGATTTGGACATGGGATATGTTATTCATGGCATTGCTTAAAGGAATTAGACAATCTGTATGCCCAATTAAGGACACAGATTGTGCTTTTTCTAGATAAGTGGATCAATCTAATTTAAGGTGAATTAACAGACAAAACAAGGGTTAGGATAATTAGGGGTGGATTCGAAAGTCCTAGTTCTCTTTCTCTGATTAAATTTTCTTCCCTATTCTCAATAGTTATTTTCCATAAATTTGTGTTAGCAATTTGATCCTTTATTTGTTGAATTAGTTAAGGAGAATCGTAAATTTGAATTGTGACGACCAGTCCTTGTGGATTCGACCTCGATCTTACCGAGTTATTACTACATCACAACCCTATACTTGGGGAGTGAACAAGTTAGATTTTACAGGAGATTCATTAAGGATTTTAGCAAAATTTCTCAACCCTTATACAGTTTACTTGCTAAGTATGTTGCTTTTATCATTGTTGATGACTATCTGAAAGCTTTTTATAAGTTAAAGCATTTATTAAATTATGCTCCAATCATCCAACCACCTAATTGGAATTTACCTTTTGGGCTCATGTGTGATGCTTCTAATTATGCAGATGGAGTTGTTGTAACATCTAAATATTGCATATATATCCTCTCAATTGCATTAGTTTCTATACATTTAAAGTGCTCAATTGATTAACTAACATATATTTTGTACATGCAAGGTTGCTTTTGGTTGATCCAAATATCAGTAGAAAAACAATAAGCAAGACAATAAAAGTTTAGTTCAGACTACTTTTGGTTGCTCTAAATATCATGAAATTTCATGATTAATCATCTAATTCAGTGCAAAATATCTTCAAATTTCATGATATTTGGTGCCGCCAAATGCACCCTTAATTACTAAACAATGATCAAAATCTTTCTTTGGTCGCTCCATTTCAGTAAACCAACCAACTAGAGCTTATTAAGATACAATCTGTGGTGAAACACCTTTTTGTTAGGTAGTGCATCTAAAGGTTTTCTAGTCTCAAAACATGATCTTTTAAACATAGTGGAGCTTGAGATAGTTTGGTTCATGAAACAATAGGCCCACAAATTAAAAGGCTGCTTCAGTTTGAGGAATATGGTGTGAAGGACATGGGCCCCCCAAAAACCAAGATTAAGCCCCTATCTAGATAGAAACTGCTGATGCTAGAATCTGGTTGGTCTTATTCCACCTCCTATGAGCCCGTGGGTAACTGGAAAGTAATAGAGACATTGGGGGTGCCGATTGTGGTCGGGAAGCCTTCGATGCCTAAGTCAGGGGAAACTCACAATGTGCATAGTTAGACTGGGGAAGTTGTGCATACCTTTCTTCCAAGGTAGAGAGTGTATTTATAAGTCCTCTAGGTTGTTTGCATACTCAGGTGGATGTGTTAGATATGCTGGAGGGTCCTACATTGTAATGTAAATATGCTCTCGGATATCTCTCCAATTGCAGCTCAATTGGCATGATCTTCGGTTGAGATCTTGCTAGACAGTCCCATTAATATACGACGCAGGATTCTCGATAGTTCCGCTAATATACGGCGTGCGATTCTCTCTAGATGTCGTTATTTCAGGACCGAAGTCGACACTCGAGTCCAAGGCCAAACTTGGTACCAGAGGTCGAGGTCGAGGTCATGATAGGTGGGAGAATAATTACACTCCATATGACCTGTATTAGAGTGAGAATGAGTATCACCCATCAGACACGAAGAAAACAATGCATGATTATATTATGGGTGATAATGCATACCAACAAACATCCAACTTTCCCACCTATGACCCATATGACTATGATCAGTGAAAACATCAACATTAGAGAGATTACCAACAAGAGATTATAGTGATTATTCTCTTGGATTCCTTACCTTTGAAATCCAACTAGAAACGATCCAAGAGGATTCACTTCAGAAACTCATGAATGCATAAGAGAAATTCAATCAATATCTCATGCAATCATTCGTAGCCATTAAAAAATCTATCGAATTGATTCAATCAACCAGGTTAGAACATCAGTCACACCTCAATGAGGGGAATGAGGCTAGTTTATCCCAGCCTCAAACCAATCTAAAAACACAATGCGAGGAAAGTGATCCTAGCTCGCTTGCTGAGGGTACTAAAATTGAGAATGAAGGGTTGGATTGTATTAATGAGCATATGGTTCAATTTTTTGAAGAGTCGATCTCGATGATTGTCCAAACGAATGATCAAGAGACATGGGTGTCTTTCAAATATAATGATACTGACATACTCCAATCACATAAAACACTTGACTTCAACGAGGAGGAAGAGGCTAGTTTATTCAAGCCTCAACTAAACCTAGAAAAACAGTGTGAGGAAAGTGATCCCATCCCACTCGTGTACTGCAATGAATTAGAAAATGATGAGGATTGGGATGACAGTCATGAGTTTACAGCCCAAATTTCATTGGAATCGACCTCAAGTTTGGCCCAGGTCAATGATCAAGAGGTATAGGAAGTTGTTGACCATAAAAATCTACTCCACCCATCTGACATGTCTAATTTAAATGTGGAGGATGAGTTCCTTTCAACCAACCCTTCTAACTCTTGTGATGCATATTTAGACCACTCTCCTAAGTTAAATTATAATATGGTTAGGGAGATAGACGAGTTACTCAATAGGACTCTGGAATTTGAAACCACCCTTCAGAGGCTAGTATTTGAGTTGTCAACCCTTGATGATACAATGCCTTTACTGAGTGGTATCAATGAACAGAGTCTTTTGTAACGCCCTGAAAATCGGGAATCGAGTAGCAACTCAACACCCGAGTTCCAAAACATCACTTATGCAACATAAATGCTTATGATTGAATGTTGTCTGTGTTAGTGCATTAATCATGAGTGGGATTATACCAAAACAGTAATTCATACTTCAAATCAAGTTATAAAACGCAAGCGGAAGGCTGAAAGATGTATATAAATGTATATAAAGCCAGAAACGGTCACAATCGGTCTCTAGAGTATGAACACCTTACTGAGTCACCATATACATGTATTAGTTTCAAAATCAAAATGTCAAAAATAGTACAACTATGATGGTAAACCTTGTAGCCCCATCATTTGAATGGCAAAACCTCCAGGGAACTGCATGAAGGGGAACTCATCCTGATCATCATAGTAATCAGGCTCAGCCTCCTGCGTCTCATCGATACTTGCACCTAAGACAGAGTCTGGTGGGTATCCAGAACACCGTCCCGTAACGTGGGAGTGAGTAGCTAACTCAGTGGAACAATAAAGCATAGGTTAACATGTTATCAATTCAGTCAAGCAGTAGTCAAAAAGCAGTACGATCAAACACTCCTAAATACTCTTATTAATGCAAGTATGGAATGCAGTCATGATGCATGCCCTCCCCAATGCTCCCTCATGCGATAACATCTTACGTCCGCGACATGCGTTCATCCCTCAGTGCTCCACATCTTCTAGGCACATGCATTGCTATGTTATGAGCGTGATTACTGAGTTATTATTAGCCCTTTTCATACAGCAGTATTGGAAAACTAAGGTACCTCCCTTATATCATTCCCAAACAATGATCCATTCTAGGGTCATCAGTCCTAGATAATCTCATATGATGATGTGGTTCAAGGTCGCTGTAAAGGGCTGTCAGGGCTGTTACACGCACTCGTTGCATCGCTCCCCCATCACCTTATTAATACAGGCCTAGTTTATACTCTGTTTACTATGGGAATGCTCGTCGCCTCTCCACAGATTCAGAGTATGCTCGAGGTCACTACAAAGGGCTATCAGGGCTATTACACGCACTCGTTGCACTGCTCCCCCATCACCTTATCAGTGTAGGCCGACAGCTCGAATACATTGTCCCATACCACCATATTCGGCTCACGAGTCTGGGTTACTCACTAGTCACTACGGGGAGGCTCGCAGCCCCAGTGTAGGCCGACAGCTTAACCACGGTATCCCATACCACCATGCCCGGCTCATGAGTCTTAGCGGATCGAGGTACCAAGGTTAAACGGGATTCCACTGGTGAGTTTGGTACCTTAGGTTCAAACAGAGGCGTCCATACATGGTAAACACACATTAGGCAGATCGGGTTACTTGACGAGCTCGACTAGCACGAGCGCACAACCAGCTGAACGACATGAAGTGCATAAGCACTTCGTGTGGCCTAACCACTGCCGCCAACCGAAGTACGACTCGGGTTCGTCAAACACATCCCACGTGGCGAATGAATCTCAGCCACGAATACAATCTCGTTACCGATTGCCTGGACTAAATCATAGTCCCAATCACATTCAATTCGTAACCAGAAAGCATGTATAGTAGTCAAAGAATAATTAACAAGTAATTCAAGCATGTTAACAAGCATATTATAAAACACAATGTAAACAGAAAATACAACACATACATTTCATAAGTGAGTGATTAAATTAAAAAACTTGCATGGAGGAAATCTTACACATCTCTAAGGTATTTGAGAATCCTATCTCAACACCTACCTAAAGCACTAACTCCTAAGTACTTACTCATACAAGCATTTTCACAAACACTTAGACTACACTTATTTAACATATATAACGTATATTATCCAAAACATGTATTAGGGCGAATCCTTTCACTGAGAAAGTGTTATACACATACATAGCATATACACATAGTAATTAATCATGGCAAACACACTTTCATATATTGTACGTATACGGTATTTTCTACAAATATACGAAATACACTAAACGCCACAATTTGCATACGTAACTAAATCGCAAAACAAATAGTACATTTTGCATGTGAAATAACATCCAGATCATGAATCTATCATTATCTGACATTGAAAGCATTGAAAACCATAACCTATACATCTAAAGTCTGCACCTTATGCCGTAGAAGCGTAACGAACGCGATAGAATTGCTAAGTCTTCGTCCACGATAGTATAACGACCTAAATCACGAGTTATGTTAGCTATTTCGCTACTTGTATCAATTGAAACCCTAAAACAGGTTAGAGTTAGGTTTTTCTTACCTAAGAACGAAGCCAGAATCGCCGGAAAAGCGATTAGATAGCGATGGTTAAACACGTATAGCACTAGGGTGAGATTCTCCCACTTCTCTCACACTTTCTCTCTCTTTTCTCTCTCTTTTCTCTCTTCTCTCACATAGGGTTTCTCTCAAACTCGTTTGGACTGAATGAGAGAGGGTTTAAGGTCTTATATAGGCTCAAAACTCACTAAATTAGACTCAAGGCCAAGGTATACTTAGGTTATAGCCAAAGTAGATCTGTTCTGTCTCAACGGAGCACTTCTGGAGCCTCCCCCCCCCCTAGCCAAAGGTCGGACTTAGGCTCACTGACCTTGGATCTAGGTCGAGTTAAGTTTTCATTCCAGTCGGGTTCCCAGATCACACGTGGTGGACCAGTTTCAGTTCAACGGTCACTGGAACTCGATCAGGCTTACAAGTACACGGACATGTGTATGAAATTTCTCCTGATCCGAGGGTGTATTTGGGTCAGATTTTGACGATCTGATTGCTTATATCAAGCCCGCAAGCGACAAGTCTCAGATTACTTAAATTAGATTTAATTTCTAAAGAAACCTACGCTTTCTCACACTCTTCACTCCGGGCTCAAGCGAATAGCCGTGGAACACTATCTGGATTTGATCTCCGAGATGGTTATCAAGCCCAGCAAGGCGGTCCTAAACGCTTAATCTCGTGGTCATCGGTCTTTCAACGTGCGGTCCAGATCTAATACAGAGTTTCAATGTGCTCCCGAGAGCAGCTGGGTAATGAGGTTGATCCTAGATTTTAGGGTAACCTAGCGTCAATGATTCTACAATTTTGGGTCTTGCAGATCGTATTTAAAAAGATTAGTGCGGATTTCATATGTAATCTAGTTTAACACTAGTTAACCCTCGTCTAATTTCTAAAGGATTTGGTCCTGAGTGATTTCTTCCTGAGGTAGTACTCGGGCCTTTGTACGGGATTTTCTGAGTAGTTACAATCTACCCCCCTTAAAGAAAAATTTTGTCCTCGAAATTAGTACCTTTTCATACTCAGTGGGATGACCTTACTACGTAACACTTGTTCCTTCCTGTCTAGGATACGTGTCGGATGCAGTACATACGTAGCATCTTCGCTCAACTGCACTTGCTCCCATTTGATGATATGAGAAGGATCGGGAACATACTTCTTTAGCATGGATACATGAAATACGTTATGCACCCACGCAAGTGGAGTGGGCAAAGCATGATGGTATGCCACCACACCCACTCTCTCTAATATCTGGAATGGGCCAATAAACCGCCGTGTAAGTTTCCCCTTCTTGCCGAACCGAAGGACTCCCTTCATAAGGGAAACTCGGAGGAATACATGATCTCTAACTTCAAACTCCAGTGGTCGCCGCCTCATATCGGCGTAGCTCTTCTGCCTGCTCCGGGCCGTTAGGAGTCGACGCCTGATAATGTCGATCTTCTCTGAGGTCGCCTGTACTAACTCCGGGCCAATCAAGCTGCGCTCGCCAACCTCAGCCAAGCATTGCGGCGCTCTACACGGGCGACCATACAAGGCCTCATAAGGAGTCATGCCAATACTCGCTTGAAAGCTGTTGTTGTACGCGAACTTTGCGTATGGGAGGCAGTCATCCCAACTGTCCTTGAAGTGCAAAACACAAGCCTGCAGCATATCTTCTAAAATCTGATTCACCCGCTTTGTCTGCTCGTCAGTCTGAGGGTGAAACGTGGTACTGAATTTTAAATTCACACCCATCGCTTCCTGGATACGAGTCCAGAAGATAGATGTGAATCGCGTGTCTCGGTCCGACACGATCTCCAAGGGAACTCCATGCAGACGCACTATTTCTTTGATGTACAACCTAGCCAAGTCGTCTGCAGAGTTTGTGACTTTAATCGGGAGGAAGTGGGCTGATTTCGTTGGCCGATCCACAATCACCCAAATAGAGTCATAACCCTTTCTCGTCTTCAGCAGTCTCGAGATGAAGTCCATAGAAATGAAGTCCCATTTCCATTCAGCTATGGGCATGGGCTGAAGGAGTCTAGGAGGTCGGCGATGTTCGGCCTTAACCTGCTGACACTTGAGACAACGGGAAACATACTCTGTTATATGAACCTTCATATTGTCCCACCAATACGACCGCTTCATATCCTGATACATCTTCGTGCTACCAGGATGCATCGCAAGCTTCGATCTGTGGGCAGTCTCGAGAAGCTCCTGTCTCAAGTCCTGAACATTTGGGACGCATAGGCGGCCAAGGTATCGTAGGCCCCCATCTGTGCCAACTCTCCACTCGGAGTCCACATCATCGCTAGCTTGCTCTCGAAGCTCAGACAACCGCTCGTCGCCCTTCTGGGCCTCGATAATCCGATCATCAATAAGTGGCCGCACCCGAACGTGTGCGACACTCTCGAATGGCTCCTCCACTGTGAGTTTCTGCTCGAAGTCCCGCACGAACTCCAAACATATCTCACTCTGTTATCATCAGAGAAGCCGCAAATGTTATAGCCTTCTTGCGACTCAAAGCGTCTGCCACAAGGTTGGCCTTGCCAGGATGGTAGGAAACCTCGAACTTGAAGTCCTTCAAGGTCTTCATCCATCGGCACTGCCTCATATTCAAGTCCCGCTGAGTGAATATATACTTAAGGCTCTTGTGGTCACAGAAAATCTCAAACTCCTCTCCGTAGAGGTAATGTCTCTAGAGCTTCAATGCGAATATGACCGCTGCTAACTCAAGGTCGTGCATAGGGTAATTCTCCTCGTGCTTCCTTAATTATCTCGAGGCATACGTAATCACCCTGTCCTTCTGCATAAGGACACAACCCAAACCAATGCGAGATGCGTCAGTGTATATAGTATACTTAACCCCTTACTATGGCAATACTAGCACAGGGGCGGATATCAGTTTGTCCTTCAGCTCCTGAAAAGCTGTTTCTGCCTTCTCATTCCAGGCGAACTTTAGATCCTTTCGTGTCAACTGTGACAACGGTCTGGCTATCTTCGAGAAGTCCCGGATGAATCGTCGGTAATAGCCTGCCAAGCCCAGAAAACTCCTCACCTCAATAACTGAACCAGGCTGTTTCCAATCCGGAACTGCGGTTACCTTTGCCAGGTCCATTGATATTCCTTCCTTAGACACCACATGTCCCAGGAACTTGACTTCCTCCTGCCAGAAGTCACATTTTTTATACTGCGCGAACAATTAGTTCTTCCTCAGAATATCTAAGACTGCCTGTTAGTGTTCCTCGTGCTCTTCCCGACTCGTGGAGTATATCAGGATGTCATCTATAAATACGATGACGAATCGGTATAGAAACGGCCGAAATACCCGGTTCATCAAGTCCATGAACATGGCCAGTATGTTCGTGAGACCGAACGACATCACAAGGAACTCGTAATGCCTAAAACAGGTCCTGAAAGCCGTCTTCTGCACGTCTTCATCCCTGACGCGCAACTGATGATACCCTGACTGCAAATCGATCTTTGAAAAATACTTTGCCCCCTTCAACTGATCAAACAGGTCGTCTATCCTGGGTAAAGGATATTTGTTCTTCACGGTCAACTGGTTCAACCTGCGGTAATCAATACATAACCGTAGCGACCCGTCTTTCTTCTTGACAAACAACACAGGTGCTCCCCAATAAGACACATTGGGTCGTAGGGAGCCCTTCTCTACGAGTTCATCAATCTGTTTCCTCAGTTCTTCCATATCACGTGGAGGCATCCGATACATGGGTAATGAAATGGGGGTTGCACTGGGAACAAGGTCAATAGTAAAATCGATCTCACGCCGAGGAGGTAATTCAGGGATCATCCTGAACACATCCTCAAATTCTCGAACTACTGACATGTTCCCTAACGTCGGCCCATCAACATGCTCAAGTATAGCAGCGTAACATCCAACACGACATGACCAACTAACCTGCAATGGAAAAGTGAAGACCGTGCCATCGGGTCCATTGGCTGTCACGACCCGATTATCGCAATCAATCTCTGCCTTCATCTCGGTGAGTCATTTCATGCCAAGGATAACGTCATAGTGCCATAGTGGAGTGACAATGAGGTCAACAAATACTATCCTGCTACCCGAATCTACTCAGCAACCCTCGCACATCCGCGTGACATCCGAAAAAGTCCCAGTAGTAGTAGTGAGTTTCACGCCCTTCGTGGGAGTAGTATGTAATGCTAGATGCTTAACTATGAAAAGGCCAAGCTATATGTCCTAGAGGGGGGGTGAATAGGACTATGCCAAATTAAATGAAAATCAGCGGAAATAAAATAAACCAATAGCCTTACAACATGAATCAATTCACAAAGCTAAATTTAAATCACTTTGATAAAAAGATATCGAGAGATTGATGCAAATTCAGTTCTAAGGACAACCTTACACCATAATCAACAAGGGCTTATGGTAGGACAACCTTATTTCTAGAACCTCTTTTGGATCAAGGACTCAATATTAATATAAGTAAAAGAAATAGCAAGGAATTGAATTTAAAAGCAGAAGTAAGATCTAAATTATTACAACAATCCCCACACTTGCTTGAAATGTAAATAGTTACAACATTCACATCCACTTGTACATTCCACACAATCGAATGATAAAAGATATGAAAATTAAGCAAGCATTCAAACCACAAGTCAAAGAGTTATAGTGGTTCGCTTGTGTGTACACCAACTGTTTTCCAACAGCCACACAAAAAGCTACTCCACTCCTAATATCCTCACACAGGGGATATTAGCGTTCACTAACAAATAGGTTTTCACAGGTTCACCAAAAACCTTTACAATTGTGTCTTTTTCACTTGAGCTTACACAATTCAAAAACCCCTCTTTTCTGAGTTTTCTGGTTTTCCTCAGACAACCAATACAATGAGATTTTTCTGGCTTAACCTCAAACAAAACCAAAAGTAAATGAATTTTACAGAATTGTAAAATACCTGGATTTCTCCTTTTTCGTAGCAGCCCGATAGAACCAATCGGAGTAGATGATTTGAATGTCAAAGTTCAATTTCCAATACTCACATTCATAAGGTTCTAAGTTCTAATTGATTTTAGATTTAACTCGTTGGGCGTAGCTAAATTTGATTTTGATTCCAAGAAGAAGGAATAAGATAATTCCTCTTTTCAAATAAGATTGGAATATAGAAACAAAATCAAATTAAATAAGCTAGCAAAAAGGAATATTAAATAAGCACAATCTAGCTTAAAATAAACACAAACTTATCTCAGAGTGATCACTTGAAAATTTCTTGAATTGAATAGCGTTGAAGTTATCAAAACTCTGAATTTCGTGTTCAATTTATAGAAGCAGAAATCGCTCCTACGACTGGTCTTAGAAACCTACGACTGGTCGTAGCTCTAACAGATTTTTGAAAAAATAAGCGCGATCTTTAAAAGCCGTTCTACGACTGGTCGTGAGTACCCTACGACTGGTCGTGGGTCACCTACGACTGGTCGTAGATTCCTACGACTGGTCGTAGAACCAGTGATTTCGTTGCTGGACTTTAAGTCGTAGCTCCACGACTGGTCGTGGACGAGTCGAAGCCACACCTACGACCGGTCGAAGGACCTCCAGGACTGGTCGTGGGCGTACCAAAAATTCTGAAAAATCTTCAACTTCTTAGGACTGGTCGTGGAATTTCTTAGACTAGTCGAACCAATGCTAGGACTGGTCGAACAAGAGCTAGGACTGGTCATAGAATAGACCAACCTTGTGAAAAATAAATATTTGATTAATGTATCCAAAGTGACCTACTTAAAGGGTCAACCTAAGGTCATTCAAACCTGAACCATGTCGTATGGACATTGAACTTCAACCATTCAACGAATGTAGATAATTTGAATTATATCAGGCTTGAGATCTTGAACCATATCATGCTTGAGATCTTGAACCATATCATGCTTTGTTTCTTTAGATTTGAACTTCAACATTGTAGCTTCTTGAGGCTTCAACATGTAGCTTTTTGAGGCTTCAACATGTAGCTTTTTGAGGCTTCAACATGTAGCTTCTTGAGGTGTCTTGAATTCCAATAAATGATCATACAAGTACAGAACACCGATAGATGTTTTGGCACACAAAATTTGACAACCAAAGGAGCATGAGATCATAACACTTACAAACTACCGCACATGAAATGATGGAGGTAGTGGACCCAGTGTCCACCAATAAGAAGACAGGAGTACCTTGGACATGTGCAGTGACCTCGAAGGCCATAGGTGTTGTCTCTGGTTCTTCTGCTGTAAGCGCATGTACACGTGCCTGTTAAGGTCGATTGGGCTGAGGCACCATAGGTCGTTGTGGCAGCCTAAAACGAGGTGTAGGTGGTCTGAAAGATGGATATGCAGGTGTTGTCCGTAGTGGTGGAGCCGATAAAGCCTGAGGGTGAGAACGATCAATCCTCTGCTGTGGTACAAACCCGCTGTCTCTCATCCGTGCGAAGCAACTCTCTGCAAGGTGACCCGGTTTCCAACAGTAAGAACAAGTCACACCTGGACGCCTCATCGGAACTACTGGCACCGCAATCCTGGGAGGAGAGTCAACACGAGGCCTCTTAGCGAGGAATGGCCTGCCCTGGATATCTGGTCGTGGCCTAGTAACCATAGAGCCACGAGAGCATGTCAGTCGCTCTACATCTTGCTCTGCCTGCATAGACATATGTACCAGCTCGGCATAGGAGGGTATGCTGACACAGCACATCTTCGACCGAATGTCAGGTCGCAAGTCCTCAGAAAAACGTCATATCCGTACCTGCTCGTCAGCAAGTATCGTAGGGACGTATCTACCCAACTCAGTAAATTGATGCTCGTACTAGGTCACTGTCATGCCTCCCTGCCTGAGGCGTAAGAACTCATTCTCCCTCTCATGTCGGTAGGTCTGAGGGTAGTACTTTTCGTGAAAATGAAACTCGAAAGCTGCCCAAGTCCATACGTAGCCAACTGTGACTGTCCGTAGGACACTGGCCTCCTCAAACATTAAGGTGGCCAACTCAACCTGCTCTGACTCGGTACAATGTAGCATCCGTAGCATTTTGGAGATGCAGTCTAGCCAATATTCAGCCTCCTCGGGTCTGTGAGAACCCGTAAAAGTAGGAGGCCTCAAGCGCTGGAATTGCTCGAGAAGGCTACTAGTACCCAAGTTCCCCGTAGGGTATGCAGTAGGTGCAGGCGGAGGCACATCCTCAGCCTGAGCAGAAGGCTCTGCAGTCTCAACAAGACGTACAGATGGTGAAGGTGGAGTCGCACTCCCACCCTGAGATAAGGCCCTGCAATAGTGGTCAAGAGCTGGTGGTACTACTGCTACATCAACATCATCATCTGCTCAAACCTATCAGTAGGTGGGGCAGGCTGAGGCACGTACTGCATCGAGGAAGACGCACGGTTCTGCTCATGAACCGGTGGTGTATAAGGTGGTAGTCCAGCTGTAGAACCAGTAGAAGGCTGAGACGCAGGTATAGTCTCACAATTCGGGCCCAAACCAGGGTCCGTATGACCATCTCTATGAGGAAGAGCCTGGTCCATTATATCCGTGAGCATGAGGTGTGCCGTACTCCGCGTATATTTCTGTGGCATGCCCTATACAACATAGGGTACAATGCATGTAAGATGAAGCATGGCAACACAATACTCAATCACTTAAGCATTTCACACACTTCATAGCAAAAGAGGCTGCATGCATTTCATTTACCAAAATTGTCACAATACATGGAATACAGAGTTACATGAATCATGACAGAAGATGCATGTGAGCTAATACAACCAAAGCCGCAAACACTTAAAACATACTACTAACTACTACACCCATCAATATGAAAACATAAACATATCCTAAAGTAGTAACCAAAATAAACTACAAGACAATAGTATGGATGACTAGGCATCCGAGTCTGGCGATGGAGAAGGGGCACCCTTATCCTTCAGGCAGCACATGATAGTTTTTAATGCGCGAATTACTTTCTTAAACTTATTCTTCACAAGGCCCCGAAGATCCATAACATCCTATCGTAGGACAGCCTGGCCTTGTCGTAGCTCAGCATGATCCTCCTCCAGTCGAGCTATACGAGCATCCCAAGCAGCCCGATCAGTGCCCTGCCCCGGTGGAGTAAGAGGGGAGCTCTCCTCCATATCCTAGGCCTCTTCTTCCTCTTCTTCTTCTTCCTGTTCCTCCTCTTCTATCTCAGCTCCATCTTCTTCATCACTCTCTTCTTCCTCGCTCTCCATCTCATCATCGCTCTCTTCAAGTCGAGCTTGGCGTTGTCGTGGCCCGATCTTCATCTGATTGAGGGTAGCCTCGTTGATGTGATGGACCGGCACCGGCATCTCCGCCCCAAGACTGTAGCCAAACTCATGTGCAATCTTGCATATGAGTCGGCCGAAGGGGAGTGAATCAGTCCTTCTAGCGGAGCATGCAGTAGTAATTATCTGTAGCAACATGAATGTAGGCACACACAGGTTTGCTCTCTACTCCACTTGATACAAGAAATCTACCATGAGGCGCGTACACTCACTGCGATTACTCCACCTAGGGTAGACGTTGAACGTGAAGATGTGATGGAGTAAACGGAAGTCCTCAGACATCTCGGTCACTAAAAGACGTTTGTTCAGCTGCCACTGGACTAGTCGACCACCACAAAGGAAATGTATGCTGCGATCCCTTTCGCATGCACTCCTCAGATTCATCACTAGCATGCACCTCTCCAAGGGGCACATTCAGAAGTCGAGATATCAATCTGACATCAACTGTGGCCAACCGATCCCTTCCACATGGGATCTGAAACTGCAATGGTTCAAGTGTAGGCTCGTGAATGTTGGCATAGAAAGCTCGGACAGAGCTCGCATTGGTGCGATACCCGCCATCAAATAGTGGACCCCAATGGGCCCCTTCCACGAACTTGAACAGCAGATATTCTCCAAAGAGTCTCCCATCCACCTGAGCTTCAAAAAGGACCCTACGGTCCTCATAAACTCCATGAGACAGCTCCGCCAACCGAGCCCTTTCAGCAGGAACCCGGGGATCAAGATCCTGCTTCGTCCGAAACTCCCGAGCGGCGCTTGTGCTAAAGGAGGAGCCTCTTGGCCTCTTTGAACGTGTAGTACGACTAGGCCCAGCCTCATCCACGTCCTCCTTTCTCTTTTCCATGAGAGAAAGGACGGTGGAAATCGAGAAAATGGTCGTAATGAACTTAAAGAAGGCCATGGAATGTGAAGATAAGGGGGGATAGGGGCTGGAGCTTTTAGTTCTCCATGGATTTGAGTCTCAACAGAGATTGTAAAGGCCCAAATGACAGGGTTTGAAGAAGGAAAATGAAGAGATGGGATGGGTTGAGAGCTTACACGATTTTAGCTTCAAATGGGGGTGTAGGAGCTCAAACGAAGGAGAATGGAGAGGGTAGGGGAGTAGGCATTGATGTAAACGATGGAGGTGTGTGGATTGTGACAGGAAATGACGGAATGAGCGATTGGAGGGGAGGTTTGAGAGAGAAAACAGTAACTTTGAGGGAAAGGAAGAGCTTGGAGGTGTGTTTTGTGAAGGAGGGGCGACTTTTGAGGAGTTTTAAACGAAAACCCATGTATCAGTGGGCCACCCTAGGCCCCAAAGATGATCGGCCCGAGCGGCCCGCCCGGCCGAGCCCGCTGACCGACGAGGTACTCACCACTCCCTGAACAAACTGGTGAGGACTTGCCATTTGGGCTAGGACATCCTGCCCCCTAGGCCCCAAAAAAGTCTGGGTCCCACCCTGGGTCCCTTGGGAATGGTGTGGGTAGGCCCATGACTCCGTTTCGAGTCATTTCGGGTCATTTCGAGAAGTTTCTGATACATAGTTGTATTTACCAATTTCTAACGGCTGGGATGGGGTGATTTGTGATCTACACTAGTCGTTTGACAGTCTAGAAGTGGTTTGGGGTCGACTCGTGCGATCACGGTTGAATACAGACTTAAACAAAATGACCGATTTCAGTGAACTTCGCCAATTGGCGAAATCAGGATACCTATGACTGTTTCTACATTTTTCTCACGCCAACCTAAGTCGAAAGGCGACAGCATACGTCGTGTGACCATAACCCAGGTCCGGTTTAATCCAAATCATGCTTTGACACCAACTTGTAATGCCCTAAAAATTGGGGGTCGAGTAGCAACTCAACACCCAAGTTCCAAAATATCACTTATGCAACATAAATGCTTATGATTGAATGTTGTCTATGTTAGTGCATTAATCATGAGTGGGATTATACCAAAACAGTAATTCATACTCCAAATTAAGTTATAAAATGCAAGCGGAAGACTGAAAGATGTATATAAATGTATATAAAGCCAGAAACGGTCACAATCGGTCTCTAGAGTATGAACACCTTACTGAGTCACCATATACATGTATTAGTTTCAAAATCAAAATGTCAAAAATGGTACAACTATGATGGTAAACCCTGTAGCCCCGTCATCTGAATGGCCTAAGTGAAGCCTCCAGAGAACTACATGAAGGAAACTCATCCTTATCATCATAGTAATCAAGCTCAGCCTTCTACGTCTCGTCGATACCTGCATCTAAGACAGAGTTTGGTGAGTGTCCAGAACACCGTCCCGTAACGTGGGAGTGAGTAGCTAACTCAGTGGAACAATAAAGCATATGTTAACACGTTATCAATTCAGTCATGCAGTAGTCATAAAGCAGTACGATCAAACACTCCTAAATACTCTTATTAATGCAAGTATGGAATGCAGTCATAATGCATGCCCTCGCCAATGCTCCCTCATGTGACAACATCTTACATCCGCAGCATGTGTTCATCCCTCAGTGCTCCACATCTTCCAGGCACATGCATTGCTATGTTATGAGCGTGATTACCGAGTTATTATTAATCCTTTTTATACAGCAGTATTGGGAAACTAAGGTACCTCCCTTATATCATTCTCAAACAATGATCCATTCTAGGGTCGTCAGTCCTAGATAATCTCATACGATGATGCAGTTCTAGGTCGCTGTAAAGAGCTGTCAAGGCTGTTACATGCACTCGTTGCACCGCTCCCCCATCACCTTATCAATACAGGCCTAGTTTGTACTCTGTTTACTACGGGAATGCTCGTCACCTCTCCGCAGATTCAGAGTATGCTCGAGGTCACTACAAAGGGCTGTCAGGGCTGTTACACGCACTCGTTGCACCGCTCCCCCATCACTTTATCAGTGTAGGCCGATAGCTCGAATACAGTGTCCCATACCACCAAATTTGGCTCACGAGTCTGGGTTGTTCACTAGTCACTACGGGGAGGCTCATAGCCCCAGCGTAGGCCGACAGCTCGACCACAGTGTCCCATACCACCATGCCCGGCTCATGAGTCTTAGCGAATCGAGGTACCAAGGTTAAACGGGATTCCACTGGTGAGTTTGGTACCTTAGGTTCAAACAGAGGCGTCCATACATGGTAAACACATATTAGGCAGATCAGGTTACTTGACTAGCTCGACTAGCACAAGTGCACAACCAGCTGAACGACATGAAGTGCATAAGCACTTCGTGTGGCCTAACCACCACCACTAACCGAAGTACGACTCAGGTTTGTCAAACACATCCCACGTGGCGAATGAATCTCAGCCACGAATACAATCTCGTTACCGATTGCCTGGACTAAATCATAGTCCCAATCACATTCAATTCGTAACCAGAAAGCATGTATAGTAGTCAAAGAATAATTAACAAGTAATTCAAGCATGTTAACAAGCATGTTATAAAACACAATGTAAACAGAAAATACAACACATACATTTCATAAGTGAGTGATTAAATTAAATAACTTGCATGGAGGAAATCTTACACATCTCTAAGGTATTTGAGAATCCTATCTCAACACCTACCTAAAGCACTAACTCCTAAGTACTTACTCATACAAGCATTTTCACAAACACTTAGACTACACTTATCTAACATACATAACGCATATTAGCCAAAACATGTATTAGGGTGAATCCTTTCACGGAGAAAGTGTTATACACATACATAGTATATACACATAGTAATTAATCATGGCAAACACACTTTCATATATTGTATGTATACGGTATTTTCTACAAATATACCGAATACATTAAACGCCACAATTTGCATACGTAACTGAATTGCAAAATGAATAGCGCATTTTGCATGTGAAATAACATCCAAATCATGAATCTATCATTATCTGACATTGAAAGCATTGAAAACCATAACCTATATGTCTAAAGTCCGCACCTTACGCCGTACAAGCGTAACGAACATGATAGAATTGCTAAGTCTTCGTCCACGATAGTATAACGACTTAAATCACGAGTTATGTTAGCTATTTCACTACTTGTATCAATTGAAACCCTAAAACAGGTTAGAGTTAGGTTTTTCTTACCTAAGAACGAAGCCGGAATCGCCGAGAAAGAGATTAGATAGCGATGGTTAAACACGTATAGCACTAGGGTGAGATTCTCCCACTTCTCTCACACTTTCTCTCTCTTTTCTCTCTTCTTTCACCTAGGGTTTCCCTCAAATTTGTATGGGCTAAATGAGAGAGGGTTTAAGGTCCTTATATAGGCTCAAAACTCACCAAATTAGACTCAGGGCCAAGGTATACTTAGGTTATAGCCAAAGTAGATCTGTTCCGTCTCAACGGAGCACTTCTGGAGCCCCCCTTAAGCCAAAGGTCGGACTTATGCTCACTGACCTTGGATCTAGATCGAGTTAATTTTTCATTCCAGTTGGGTTCCCAGATCACATGTGGCGGACCAGTTTCAGTTCAACGGTCACTGGAACTCGATCAGGCTTACAAGTACACGGACATGTGCATGAAATTTCTCCTGATTCGAGGGTGTATTTGGGTCAAATTTTGATAGTCTGATTACTTATATCAGGCCTACAAGTGACAAGTCTCAGATTACTTAAATTAGATTTAATTTCTAAAGAAACCTACGCTTTCTCACACTCTTCACTCCAGGCTCAAGCGAATAGTCGTGGGACACTATTTGAATTTGATCTCCGAGATGGTTATCAAGCCCAGCAAGGCAGTCTTAAACGCTTAATCTCGTGGTCATCGGTCTTTCGACGTGCAGTCCAGATCTGATACGGAGTTTCAATGTGCTTCCGAGAGCAGCTGGGTAATGAGGTTGATCCTAGATTTTAGGGTAACCTAGCGTCAATGATTCTACAAGTTTTGGGTCTTGCAGATCGTATTTAAAATGATTAGTACGGATTTCGTATGTAATCTAGTTTAACACTAGTTAATCCTCGTCTAATTTCTAAAGGATTTGGTCATGAGTGATTTCTGCCTGAGGTGGTACTCGGGCCTTTGTACGGGATTTTTCGAGTCGTTACATCTTCACATCAATTTTTTGCCTACTGATCCTAAATCTATCTATGCAAGGCAAGGCAAGATACATCTGGTGACGATTTATTCTCACCAAGATGAAGAGTAAGAGAACATGTTTCCATCTACTTTCAAAGACGATGGAGTTATTGGGCATATCATCACAGATCTCGATGTGGAGAAAGAGTCTCTCTCAACTGAATCTCCCAGCTCTCAGGAAGATTGCTTGGCACATTGGAAGATCCAAATGATAATATGATAACAGAAATAGTGAATGTCGTACAAGACAATATCTCGATAGTTGTTACTAACCGAGAGAACCCTTATTCTGAAGCCTCTCCTTCTACAGACCCTAAATGTTTACCATTAAAGGAGGAGGAGCTGGAAATTAAACCGGAGCCTGAAACTTCAAAATGTGTTGAGACTACGTCACCTACTAAGAATTTCTCTGAATTACATCTACTTGTAGTCTTTGATTCACCATGGTGTTCTAACATTGAAACTTTTTCTATCACAGGTGAATCATATATACTTTGGACACCTCAAGAGATTAAAAGGAAACTTTATGCTGAGGTTCATAAATTTCTCTGAAAATTCATGCTCTAGGACATCCAAGCCTATTGCAAAAAGGGCTTTTGGATGATCTTGTTGAGAAACCTATTGAGAAATTTATCAAGATATTGGCTGGAGGAGGAACCTTGCAGCATGACTGAGTAGCTTTCCCTTGTTTTCCTAATTACATTTACTGCTTTCAAAAAATTGAGGATTAGGATAGTTTGCTTTCCGTTGCTTTAGGATAGTTTGCTTTCCGCTATTTAGGATAGTTTGCTTATTGTCTTTTGAGTCTTTTATGCTAACCCGTCTTCACATTGAGATCATTGGAAAACCTAAAAAATTTCTTCTTCAGGTATTATCCTTTCATCACTTCCCTTTTCTTTTCATTGCTTCTTTTGCATTACATGCTTATTTCTTTTACATTGAGGACAATGTAGATTTTAGGTTGGGGGGTGTAGATTAGACAAGCTAATCAGTGTTTTCTTAGTATTTGAGCAAAATTTGCGAAAAATTGGAAAATTGTTGAAAAATTAGAATTACAAGATACTTAATGTTGATGCCTTATGTCTCTTGGATTTTAGTCACTTGGGTGATCTCAAAATTAAGTTAAGTCATTGATCCTTAATTAAAAGTTTTAAACATTAATTGAGTCATGATTTCACATGTCACATCCAACTTACACATTAAATTGTCAGTTTGATATTGCATTGTAAACTTCATGATTATTAATCATGGAAGGAACCAACCTGAGGAATTTGTCCATCATGTTCAGTGGGAAGAATTGAAGAGAAAGAAAAAGAAAATACCCAACTAAAAAAAATAGTTGTCGTTGAAAAGGGCTACCTATTAAAGATCTTTAAAAATGTTGACATAAAGTGAAAGCCATCGATGGAAAAATCAAAAGCTGGAGGAATAAAAGAGGGAACTAAAAGATGAACTATAAGGCAAGTTTTAGTTTAGGTTTTGGTTGTCCTGAATGCTCTTTTAATTATCACTGTTATCATGAAAGTGACGAATTGAACCTTTGATTGTGATAAGTCTAGACTTCATTATATACCCATGGAACTCAATGTTTGGAAGTAATTAGAGGACTAATGTTTTAAACTTGATTATGAAACTTACCGAGTGCTAGAGTTTAGGAGAAGGCAATGCACAACATTGATGTATTTTAGAATTCTATTATCTGGATTATTTTTTTAAAACCACTTGAGCTTATAGAAATTCTTTTGTGGTTCTCAAAATATTTTTCGCATACTTTGCTTGGGAGTAGCAAAATGCTGGTTGGGGATTGTGTTGATTTTGGTTTTATGAACATGATAATGCTTAATGTTCTATTTTACTCATCTTTATATTACAAGGTGAATTTAAGAGCTTGAATTGAAAAGGGTGCTAAAAGCATGGATTTGATGCTCAAGAATCACCAAGGCAAAGGATGGATCTTAGGAGACCAAGATTGAAGAATTCACATGCCAAAGATCCAAGAAAACCAAGTGAGGAATAAAGAAAATCAAAGATTTGAAGTGAATAAAAGGAATCCTAAAATCATCCTGAAAAAACATATTCTGAAATTCTGGGTCATTTTGTGAAATTGCTCAAAGTGAAGTATATTTTGAAAAACTGCGCAGAGTGAAGTCGATTTGAACAAACTGCGTAAATTTGAGGTGGTTTCTAGAGTTTTCCAACTAGGTACGAAAGTTGGAGTTCCACCACTATAAATAGGACTCCATAGGATGTTCCTAGGCATCTTCTGGGTTTTAAGTAGAGGAGTAAAAGGGTGGAGAAGTCATCGCCAAGAGTTTTTCTTCTTCTTCCGTAGTTGTTTTCATGCTTTCTTCTAGTGTTTTAGATCCAATCATGTCTATGGTTGACTAAACCTCTTAACTAGGGCTAAGAGGTGAAGCTTGTAGCATGATGGGATGCTTCTCTTGCTTTAATTCATGTTTATGTTGAACTCCATGGATTCTAATTTGATATTTAAGGAATACTTTCAGTTTTTAATGGTTTATTGTGACTCAAATTACAGTAGATCTACAATAGCTTTGAGTATCTTCTTTTCCTGATTAGAGATTGTGAAATTAGTAAGTTCTGTTGTTCACTATCATCCCTTAGGCATGGTAGGGTGATTCACAATTCTCCCACTTTGAGGTTATGGGATTGGTAAATCCTGTTGTTTGCCATTGTCTCCTGGGCACGGTTTGGTGATGCAATCCCTGCCAATTATCATAGTTCTCCTTTATTGAGAATTAAGTCAATGGAAGTTTAGATTTGGTTTAATTGATATATTTTTCAATTGGATAGGATAGGACTCCAATTCTAATTGTGTTACTTGAATCAAGCAAGAGGGCTCCCTGATCACTACAAGTGGATCCTTAACACCCTAATTCCCACCTTTAAATTCTTAGTTTTAATTACTCTATTCACAATTACTCTCTCAAATACTTTAGAATTAGTTTCACATCTTCTTCTAGTTCTACTTCTAGTTAATTTCAGAAACATACAAGTTTCAGTCCCTGTGGATTCGACCTTGGTCTTACTGAGATTATTACTACACCGCGACTCTACACTTGGGGTTGTAAACAAGAAGGTCGAGACTTAGAGTCATCTTCTTAGCATTTTTGTTTGGGTTGAACGACTCGAGGCTTACTGTTGACATTCCGACCTCGACCGATATGACGTCCTTTGTGCCAAAGGCCAAAGAGAACAAAGTCTCTCCGGTCGAGATTTGAGTTATTGTTCGATATGCCCAGAGGACATGTGACAGCTCATCGGCCCAAGCTCCTTTGGACTTCTCGAGCTTAGTTCTGAGATGGTTCTTTATGACTTTAATGATCACTTCTACTTGTCCATTGGCCTGGGGGTGCCGGGGTGATGAGAATGTATTGCGGATGACGAGTCTCTTGCACAGTCCTTGGAAATGGGTGTTGTCGAGCTGCTTATCGTTGTCAGTGACGATTGTGTGCGGGATACCATATACGCAGATGATGTTCTTCCAGATGAAGTAAGTAGTTTCTGCTCGTTAATTTTGTCGAGTGGCTCGGCTTCCACCCACTTAGTAAAGTAGTTGACAGCTACGACAACAAACCCGGTCTGTCCTTTGCCCACTGATAGGGGACCTATGATATCAACGCCCCACTGAGCGAAGGGTTAAGTGGCGGTCATTGGGGTCAACTACTCGGGTGGCTGATGGGGTATCGTGGCAAATCACTGGCACTAATCACATCTTCTTGCATATTGCTTTGTGTCATCATGGATGGTCGGCCAATAGTACCTCTGTTGAATTATTTTGTGGGCCAGGGCTCTTCCTCCTGAGTGATTACTGCGAATGCCTTCATGAATTTCTGTTAGGATGTACCCGGCTTCATCAGGTCGGAGGCATCTCAGGTATGGTAGCGAAAACCCTCTTTTGTAGAGCACGTCTCCTATCATGGTGTATCGAGCTGCCTGGTTTCGAATTCTTCGAGCTTATCATCGAGCAGTTTGTTCCATTTGAGGTAGCTCATAATCAGATCCATCCAGCTCAACGATGGGGTTATTGGCAATGCTCTCTTTAGGTTAGGTCGGTCGATGGTGGGTTAAGGGAGGAATTCGATTGGCACTGTCTTGGCAATGTCGTCATCAGTTGATGTGGCCAATTTTGCCAGTGTGTCAGCCCGAGAGTTTTCTTCTCTAGGGACCAAAATGACTTCACATCTATTAAACTCGCCAATAAGGTCTCTTGCCTTTTGTAGGTAAGCGATCATTTTTCTCCCTGGCTTGGTACTCTGTAGTGACCTGGTTGATAATAAGTTGGGAATCATTGTGGATCTTCAAGGCTCAAGCTCCCATAGTCTTGGCTAGCATGAGTCCGGTAAGGAGAGCCTCATACTCCGACTCATTGTTAGAGATCGAGAACCTGAATCTCAAGGCGTATTGTATACAGGTTATGTATGAAGATTATTCATGCCCCACTGCCCTTCGAATTTAAGGATCCATTGACGTGGAGAATCCATTCTTATGGCCTGGCTTTTTCCTTGTTCTCAATATCCGGCAAGGGTTCGGTGTAGGTGAAATCAATGATGAAGTCAACCATGGCCTGACATTTGATCGCGGCTAGGGGTTGGTATATGACGTCGAACTCGCTGAGCTCAATCACCCACTTCGTCAGTCTCCCATATACCTCAGGTTTTTAGAGTACTTGGTGGAGTGTCTGATCAGTCGAAACAATGATGGTGTGAGCTTGGAAGTATGGTCGGAGACCCGTGCGACACAATTAGGGCTAGTGCTAGGTTTTCTATGTTGGGGTACCTTGTCTCGATTGGCAGTAGGGCTTTATTGACGTAGTACACAGACAAAAATTTATTTCCAGCCTCTCGTACTAGTTTTGAACTTACTATTGTGGCAGAGACAGCCAAATATAGCAATAATGGCTCTCCCGAATCGGGCTTGGAGAGCAACGGGGGTGACCCCAGATAATCTTTAGGCTACTTTAAAGCTTGCTCGTAGTCGTCCGTCCAAGTCGGCTTTAACTTCTCTTATAGTAATTTGAAAAACGGTAGGCATCTATCTATGTCCCGAGAAATGAACATGTTAAGGACTGCCACCCTGCCAGTGAGGCTTTGAAAATTATTTTGTGGTGCTCGGGGACTTCATATCTAAAACTGCTCGAATCTTGTCGGGATTTTTTTCGATTCCCCTTTGATTGACCAGGAAACTGAGGAATTTTCCCGAGGCGATGCCAAAGGTGCACTTGTTTGGGTTCAGTTTCATCTGATATTTTTTGAAGATCGTGAACATCTCCTTGAGGTCGACCACATGATTTGTCTTAGCTCCCTTGACCAGCATGTCATCGACGTAAACCTCCATCATGTTGCCAAATTGTTTAGCAAAAATCTTATTGACGAGGCGTTGGTGTTCACAACCCCAAGTGTAGGGTCACGATGTAGTAATAATCTCGGTAAGATCGAGGTCGAATCCATAGGGACTGATCTTGTGCGTTTCTGAAATTAACTAGAAGTAAAACTAGAAGAAGATGTAAAACTAATTCTGAAGTGATTGAGAGAGTAATTGTGAATTAAGTAATTAAAACTAAGAATTTAAAGGTGAGAACTAGGTTGCTAAGGATCCACTTGTAGTGATCAGGGAGCCCTCTTGCTTGACTCAAGTAACGCATTTAGAATTGGAGTCTTATCCTATCCAATTGGAAAATATATCAATAAAACCAAATCTGAACTTCCATTGACCTAATTCTTAATGAAGGAGAACTATGATAATTGGCAAGGATTCCATCACCAAATGTTGAGGGTCAAATATTGCATATTAGACCCCAGTTATTACTTGGTTTTCTGTACATGATAATGTTTAACATTCTATTTTAATCATGTTTGTGTTGCAAGGTGAATTTAAGAGCTTGGATTGAAAATGGTACTAAAAGCATGGATTTAATGGTTAAGAATCACCAAGGCAAGGGATGGATCTTAGGAGACCAAGATTGAAGAATTCACATGCCAAAGATCGAAGGAAACCAAGTGATTGAAGATAAAGAAGCTTGAAAATCATCCTAAATGCAAGATCATAAGGTTCCCACCATTCATTTGGCACGAAACTTTATATCTGGCCTGAGTATCGTAAAGTAACCGTACAAGTAAAATTGCAGCCCTTGGATCTTTATGGAAGTAGTCCAACAGAAAGATCAGTCATAAATCACTGATTTGCAGCCCACCTGATCTCTAGATATGCCTCAATTTTGGACTCAACTCCTTAAACCATCTGGAAAAATGAATGGACGGTGTAGATCTCTCAGAAATATCATTGTGGGGCCCACACGAGTGTTGCACGTGCACCATAGGGGTGCACTCGCAGTGCAATGTACGCCAAGTCAGGTCAAAGTCGGTTTGACCCGACAGAATCCAAGTCCAAGAGAGATTTTCTCTCTCTTCTCTCGCAACGTGCGGGCGAACGTCCGCTGTGATGATGGGTAGCCCACAACCATCATCCGGAATGATGATCTGACCCGTCCAACCTGTTCGGACGAAAATTTCAACCAAAACCATGTCATCCATATACAGCCATGCACGCGCACATAAGAAGATCACGTTCAAATGCAAGATGGACGACAGGAAAAAAAAAACCCATGGACCGCATCAACGGACAGCCAAAAAAGTCCATCTCCGACCAAAATTTCGAGGTGAATCAAATGGACGGAGTGAATTTTCTTGCCTGCTCCAATCATGGGCCCACCGACTCTAATAGCATAAAACACGCGAATACAAAACACACTAACAACATCCGAGAAATCTGGTCACTGTGGGCTGTTATGTGATCACGGTCAGGATCGGACCGAAGTCCAGACCATCCAAAAGCTGGAGAAGGGGATTTCGACCATACCCATGTGGTCGGATCGAATAATCTGGACGATTCCTTCCCCTAAACCAACTTCAAACGCAACTTATCCTTGCGTTTCACTGCGCAGAAGCTTCCGGTCTCGCTGCGTAAACAGGGAGCTGTGTAAGCTCCAGCTGACTTACGGATGCACTCCTATAAAGAGGGGAAGTAAAGGAAAGGAGAGGGACGGACGTGTGGAGGATTGGACGTGAGAGCAAGAGAGAGAAAAGGAGTCTGGAACGGCCGGCCAAAGAGTTTTTCTTTCCTCTTTAGTTTTTCTTCCTTTGATGTTTTTTTTTAGAGATTCTAGTTCAAGCATGTCTATGATTGGCTAAACCTCTTAGCTAGGGCTAAGAGGTGAAGCTTGTAGCGTGATGGGTGGTTTCCTATTGCTTTGATTCATGTTGATGAACTCTCTTTGATTATAGTTTGATTAGAAGGAATACTTTTAGTTTTTAATGATTTGTTGTGACTTGAATTACAATGAATCTGCGATATCTTTGAGTATGTTTTTTTTCATTATCGAGATTGTGAATTTAGGAAATCTTGTTGCTCACCATCATCCCCTGGGTATGTTGGATGATGGAATCCTTCTTAAATCTCACAAATTTCTCAGATTGGTTGTGGCTTGGTAAATTTCGTTGTTTGCTTTGTCTCATGGGCATGGTTTAGTAATGGAGTCACTTCTAGTTCTCACACCTCTCATCCATTGAGAACTAGATCAAAGGAAGTTTAGATTTGCTTTTTAATGAGATATTCCAATTGGATGAAGATGAGACTCTGATTCCAGTTGTGTTTGTGAATCAAGCATAGATCTCCCTGATCTCTACAAGTGGATCCTTGGAAACCCTAGTTTCCCACCTTTGAATTTACAAGTTTTAGTTAAATAATTCACAATTACTCTCTCAAATATTCCAGATTTAGTTTTTCATCTTCTTCTAGTTCTAGTTCTAGTTGATTTCAGAAGACACACAAGTTTCAGTCCCTGCGGATTCGACCTCGGTTTTATCGAGATTATTACTATATCGCGACCCTACACTTGGGGTTGTGAATACCAAACCATGCCCAGGAGACAATAGTAAACAACAAAATTTACTAATCTTATAATCTCAAAGTAGTAGAATTGTGAAGATTAAGAAGGATTCCATCACCCTACCATGCCCAAGGGACGATGGTGAACAACAGGACTTACTAATTTCACAATCTCAAATCAGGAAAAGAAGATAGTTAAAGCTATTGCTGATCTATTGTAATTTGAGTCACAATAAACCATTAAAAACTGAAAGTATTCCTTAAATATCAAATTAGAATCCATGGAGTTCAACATAAACATGAATCAAAGCAATAGAAATATCTCATCATGCTACAAGCTTCACCTCTTAGCCCTATCTAAGAGGTTTAGCTAACCATAGACATGATTGGACCAAAGTCTCTTAAGAAAAATATGAAAACAACTAAGGAAGAAGAAGAAAAACTCTTGGCGACGGCTTCTCCACCCTTTTACTCCACTCCTTAAATCCTAGAAGATGCCTAGGAACATCCTAGGGAGTCCTATTTATAGTTGTGGAACTCTAACTTTCGCACCTAGTTGGAAAACTCTAGAAACCGCCTCAAATTTATGCGGCTTGCTAAAATAGATTTCACTCTGCGCAATTTTCCAAAATAGACTTCACTCTACACAATTTCACAAAATGACCCAAAGTTTTAGAATACGTTTTTTCAGGACGATTTCAGGATTCCTTTTCTTCACTTCAAATCTTTGATTCTCTTCATTCATCACTTGGTTTTCTTAGATCTTTGGCATGTGAATTCTTCAATCTTGGTCTCCTAAGATCCATCTGTTGCCTTGGTGATTCTTGAGCATTAAATCCATGCTTTTAGCACTCTTTTCAATCCAAGCTCTTTAAATTCACCTTACAACATAAAGATGAGTAAAATAGAACATTAAACATTATCATGTTCATAAAACCAAAATATAAATGGGGGATGATATGCAATATTTGAACCTCAACAGCTGGTAAGTTGCTCCAGTATTTTTTAGTATGAAGGGTATAACCTTGTAGCAGTAGAGTCCCTTGTCAGTAACAAAGGTTGTCTTATGCTTGTCATGCTTATGCATGGAAATCTGAGTGTGGCCTGAGTATGCATCCATAAAGCTGAGGAACTCGTGCCCAGCCTTGTTGTCGACTAGCTGGTCGATCCTCGGGAGACGGAAGCTATCCTTCAGGCATGCTTTGTTTAGGTCAATGTAATCAACGCACACTCACAATTTGTCATTAGACTTCTTCACCAGCACGACATTCACTAGCCAGTCGAGATTGTAAACTTCTTCAATGAACCTAACCTCGAGGAGCTTGCTGACCTCCGCACCGATAGTAGCATAACATTGTGGGTCGAATGCACGTCACTTTTACCTTATAGGCATATGGTCGGGGTCAACGTAGCTTGTGGACCATCACCTCTGGGTCAATACCGAGCATGTCCTGGTTTGACCAAGTGAAGATGTCAGCGTGTCTCTTTAGTAGGTCAATGATTTTGTCTTACTACCTCGATTCCTGTAATGACCCGACTTGAATAGTGCGGGTCAAATCTGCCTCATAGAGGGGCACAGGGACGAGGTCTTCTACCGGTGATCCTCTCTTAGCATATTCCTCTCGTGGGTCCAGGGAGGTGATGGTCATCGTTTGTTATGATTTTTCTTGGAGCGTTATTGAGTAGCATTGTCGGGCTTCATATTAGTCGCCTCTGACCTGGCCGACGTCGTGCTCAATAAGGAACTTCATTGCAAGGTGGTATGTGGATACCACGACTCTCAAGGAGTTAATAGATGGTCTACCCAAGATCACAATGTATACTAATGGGCAGTCGACCACAATGAAGTTGATCATGGCAGTTGTCTAGTTGACGCCATCTCCGGTGGTGACGGGGAGCAGTATGCTTCCTTCATGGATAATCTTTCCTCCCATGAATATGAGCAAGGGGGTGTGAACGGGTTGTAACCTTGACCTTCGAACACCCATTTTATCCAAGGTGGCAATGAATAGGATGTCGACCGAGCTCCTGGTGTCGATTAGTATGCGGTATACCTTGTGGTTAGCCACAGTCATAATGATTACTAAGGCATCGTCGTGTGGATGATGGAGGTTAAGTTGCACGAGCTCAGTCTCTACTTATTTGCGATCTTGTTGGTGAGATACAGGTAGTGTTCTATGTAGCCACTACTGATGTTTTAGGCATGAGCTCTGCATACCTTGTTCGAGTCTCCACCTACAGCCGGTCCATCGAATATAATACGTATCTCGCTAGTCTCTTCATTGTTGTACCGCTCGTCACGTTGTTCATTCCATTCGTCTTGTTGGTTGTCTCTTCCTCTCTTAACGAACTCTCACAGGTGCTCGTTTTAGATATGGGACTCAATCTCCTCCTTGAGGTCGAAACATTTTGCAGTATTGTGACCATGGTCGCGGTGGAAATGGCAGTATTTTTTATTGTCCCTTTCTCAATGTTGGCCTTCATCTTGCTCAACCACTATAGCATTCTCTTGTTGTGTATCTCCATGAGCACCTGTTCGGGCATGGTGTTCAAAGGAGTATACAAGTGGAATTAGCTTTTCGGTCGTCGACTTGCACGTTGGCTTCTACTCCAGTCATCATCTATTTTCCATTTATTGCTAAGAACAAGTGGGTCCTCTTCCCCTTTTTATTTCCTTCCCTTAGTCGAGTTGTTGATGCTTCGAGTAGCCTTCCATGAACAAAAGAGTTCCTCGATGTTTGAATATTTCGAAGCTCAGTTGAGGAGCTCGACTAAGGTGGTAGGGCGATTCTTGCCGATTGAAAAGAGGAACTTTCCTTGTTTGAGACCAACTATCATGGTGGCAAGAGCTATCTTGTCAGATTAGTCATCGACTTGTAGTGTCCCTATGTTAAAACGGATGATATTGTCTCTTAATAGCTCGTCCTCCCTCTGTGTGATAGTGAGGAGGTGAGTTGAAGTCTTCCTCTTATCTTTGTCACTGATGAAATGTGTGATAAAAGTCTTGTTGAGCTGGGTGAAAGAGTTGATAGACTTTGGTTTCAGCTGTCTATACCATTTTTGCGCCGCCCCTGATAAAGTCAAGGAGAATGCTTGGCACATTATAGAGCCCAAGGCGCCATGGAGCTCCATCCAGGCTCTGAAGGACTTAAGGTGTTCAGCTAGGTCCCCAGATCCAGAGTAAGGAGTGATTTAGGGCATCCGGAATCTGGACGGGAGTTAAGATTTCATGATGTCATTAGTAAACGGGGGTTCGGCCTCTTTTAAATAGCTTTGACGAAGGTCAGGCCCTGGGCCCGACAGGCCTGCTAAATGTCACTGAGCTGGCCTCATATCTCTTTCGACTTTGCCTCCCAAGGGACCTTGCTTTCTGCAACAACTTTAGCGGCCTTCTCATGCCTCCTTTTCTCTAGGGTATGACGTATGTCAAAGTTTACGAACATGGTCGTTCCCACAGTATGCGTGGCAGCTTGACCATATTGCCCCTGTCGCTACTTCAATATGTACAAGTCGTGGGGTACCTGGGGAGGCTGAGACAGTTCGATCCCCACACATGCTTCCGCACCCTAGTCGAGGAGCGACTGCTACCTCTTTAGTATCCGCATTATCTGGTCTATGTTGCCGGCTTGGGCCTCGACTTGGTTCTCTAAGGAGATGAGACAACCCGCCTATTGCAGGACCTTTATGCAGCCACCACGGGAGGAGGATCACTGTGGTGTTTTGAATGCGGGTCCTGAGGATCCTTGGGCTGTTCATTTGGTGCAGGGGATTGGTGTAGTAATGGCGGCTAAAGCCCTTTTTCTCCCTTTAGCCATTGCGAGAGGAGGTAAAGGGAAGGTATTCGAGTAGCTTGGAATATGACGGGAGATTCTAAATGACTTTACTGTCGCTTCCCACAGACGACGACAAACTGTTGATGCTAGAATCTAGTCAGTCTTGTTCCACCTCTTGTGAGCTCACTGGGTACTTGCAAAGTAATGGAGACACTGGGGGTGCCGGTTGTGGCCAGGGACCCTCTGATGCCTAAGTTAAGGGAGGCTCACAATGTGCGTAGTTGGACCAAGGAAGTTATACATACCTTTCTTTTACGATAAAGGGTGTATTTATAAGTCCTCTACGTCGTTTACATACTCGGGGTGGATATGTTGGATACCCTAGAGAGTCCCGTATTGTAATGTGAATCTGCTCTAGGATATCTCTCTAATTATGCCTCGATTGGCGTGATATTCGGCCGAGACCTCATTAGCAAGTCCGACTCATATACGGCGCAAGATTCTCTCTAAATGTCATTATTCTAGGACCGAGGTCGGCACTCGAGGCCAAGGCTGAACTCGGTACCCGAGGCCGAGGTCGTACGGCACCTATGGCCAGGGTTGATGTCAGCCGAGTTTCGGGGTCGACCTTCCATCATGAGATTAGCTTGGGGGCCAAGTCCGACCTCCTAGGTCGGTGGTCGAGGCCGATTTCCAAGGTCGGTGGTCGAGCTTGGCAGTTAAAGTTAAGATTTGTGGTTGCCAGTCAGGATGGTCCCAAGGGCCTGGTTAATACCCGAGGTCAGGTCGATACCCTGACCTTTCTTAGGGGGCTTCCTTCGAATGACGCTTGTGGCCAGGGTTAAGGTCAACACCTGAGGCTGAGTTTCGAGGTCGACCCTTCATCAGGAGATCAGCTTGGGGGGCCGAGGCTGACCTCCAAGGGCGGTGGTCGAGCTTGGCAGTTAAAGTTGGGATTGGTGGTCGCCAGTCGGGCTGGTCCCGGGGGCAGGGTCGATACCCGAGGTCAGGTAGATACAGGCTTCCTTCGACAACAACCTCGTTATGTTCCAAGCATCAGGTCAGTTCAATTTTAATCATAATAAAAACTAAGGCTTTTAATTTAATATTACATTGTAGTCTTATGTGTCTTTGTTTTATCTTTTGATGCATTGGACCCATTAAATCCTATATTTAAGGTTATACAACATAAGGACCTATCGAGTCCTACTTTAGGGCTTTCAGGTTCCCTCTAGGTCATTATTTTTTCTTCTTCTGAAAATGCATAAACATAACAGTAGATGATATTGTCTTCCAGGGACTTATTTTACAACAATTTTACTAGGTCTGCTCCATAAGGAAACTTGTAAGAACGATAAATTTTCACACCATCTAAGAGTATTGTTGATGTATAAATCTGGTTAGCCCTCCCTGAGCTCGTGAACCTACACAAAGAACAAACAAAGAAGACCCTGGCTCGTGTCGGGGACCCTCCGATGCCAAAGTTGGAATCTGGGTCTAGTTGAGTGTCGACGATTTAGGGCTAGAGATTTGTGTATACCTCTCACCATTTGGGGTGTTCTTATTTATAGGTGGGGAGAGGCGGTGGCGTATAAAGCGTTAGTCCTTGTTTTGGTGGGGACAAAATCCTTGTAGGATTCTAAGTTTACACACAATGATCCTTCCAGATTTTTCGCTAGGATATCGAGGAGAACCGTGTTAGAGTTGTTCTCGCGATCTTTGGCCCGAATATCGGGCCGACCGAATATTGGTTAGGTCAGGCTTGGCTGACCTGAGGTGGTCTAACTTGGTTAGGTCGCATTGTTATTGCGGGTGGTGAGCCTGGTCGACCCGAGGTGGGTGACCTCTTTCAGATGGTCCTCTGGCCTGTTGAGATCGAGCTCGACATATTCATTGAGGTGGGGTTCAGCCTAACGCTGGGGGTCGAGCTCAACCTGATGCTTAGAGGTCGAGCTTTATCTTCCTAGTTGGCCGAGGAACGAGTGTTGGACCGCTGGGTCGCACCTGCTATTGTATGATTACTTGATCTGGCCTGTTGACGGTAGGTCGGTATATTTTCCCAATAACAGTAATCCCCCCTACTTACCAGTTCGTGTAGTAGACTAGATGAGTAGCATGAGTTTTCGACTTGTCAGACCTAACAGTAGATCGAGCTAGGACTTGGATCAAGGTCTTTGCATAATAAGTCGGGAGGCCGAGGAATGTGGATCGCCCGCATGTTACTACAAGTGATGGGAAGTCGGCAAACGTGAAGCTCGAGGCGAGAGTCTTATGATGGCAGCTTGAGGGCGAACCTCAATCTACGGTACCTAGTACGTGCCAATTATCCTTAGAACGGGGCTCAAGGCAGCCGTACGCCACGTGTCCTGCAAAGGGAGAGTTATCGTGCGACGTTATGACTTCGTATGTTCGGGCACTGATGGGGCGCCATCAATGCTCCGAGCATGATGTGTATAGAGGGGAGTGAGGGCGCCCAGAGCCCTCCACTCCTTCCCATTTTCCTCTACCTACTTCTGGAGCAGGCGATTTTCGGTAAGTCGGAAATCCCTTTGTTTTTCTTCTTTCCGGCGGCTTTTCCCTTTTCCAGCTAGTTTTCTTCCCTTTCCGGCGTAGTCTTTTCTTTTCCTCCTTTAGCTCGGCCAAGATGTCAGATTGTCCATGGTCAGGTTGGTGTCAGGGGCTTTTCACAATGACTCTGATTATTCCCCCGAGGATAATCGAGCAAATATCCCAACCCCCCATTCGGACATGGGGACAAAGAGGTGGGATTTCAAGGCCTGAGCGATGAAGGGGCTCGGCCGGGGCCAGGGGGCCTAGCTGTCGCAACTGAGGAGTTAGGTACTTTCACCTCTACCATAACGAAGGCCTATCTCCTTAGGGTAAGGGAGGATTACCAAATCCCCGAGTTTATAAGTATCCGGGCTCCGGAGTTGGGGCAGGTCCATGGTCATCCTCGCGTAGGCAAGCTGGCAGTTTATGTCGTGGTCCTTTAGTGCGACCTCCGCCTGCCTTTGTATCTGACGATATAGAAATTTCCTGCGACGGTGAGATTAGCCCTGGGCCAACCGATCCCAAATGCCTAGAGGGCTCTGGTTGATACTTGCGTCCTCCGGCAGCATCTCGGCTTCCCGGAGCTGTCAGTGACCGAGTTTTTATATTTGTATAAAGTTAAGCCCAACCACGCCCATCTAGGGTGGTACTATCTCTCCGTCTAGGCTGATCAAGGTCGGGCACTTATCACCGTCAATCCCTTTTCTGATAAGAGATGGAAGGACTAATGGTTTTTTGTGTTTGGGGAGTGGGCGGACCCAGCGATTGGCGTCCTCGTCGAGTTCTCAACTCAAGGTCGGGTCTTATCAAGTTGCATTCTGGTTGAAGGTAGTTCTGAACTTGCACTAACCTTCTCTTTTTATTCTTTGTAATGGCTTCCTCACGTGTACAGCCCGAACTCTCTCCTACTCAGCTTCAGCGTATAGCTCACGTGCGGCTGTTGGATTCTGCCTGAAGGAATTAGAAGGCGTTAAATACCCATCAGTCCCTTTTCCATGTTGGGATCTCTCAAGTCTCCCCTGAGCTAGTAGGTATCAATGTGTTTTTAAGTTTGATGAGTTATAATACTTTTCCTTATTGACATTTTTAGACCCACAGGTATGTCAGGTCTTCCTCGTCCTTTGAAGAAGCAGAAGCTCCCTTCCGAGGCCAAGGTGGATCGGTTTAAGAAGTGACTGGAAGAGGGCTCCTCGCAGAGCTATAGGGCAATTTTGTCCAGTTACTTAGCCTCTGCTCAAGATTCTGCGGCCAGCTGATCCTCTCAGGGAGGAGGTTGCTACCTCCATTGTCGCCACAACTCCTGAGGTGGAGTGAACGCCCGTGAAGGAGATTCCTGACCAGGAACCCGAGGAGGTTATTCCCGTTGCTCCAGAGGTGGGGGGAGCTCGTTCGGCTCCTGTTGTAAGGACTTTCGCTAATGAGGCGGAGGGCAGTGGTTCAAGTTCCGAGTTGGGCTACTTGGCGAGGCTGGCCGTGTGGACCTCTCGCCATGTGAAGGAGCAAGACGTACCGTATTGGCTGAGCAACACCCGTTAGATGTGCTACGTGATTCAGCGATTTATTTTCAGAGGGTATTTCCTTAAGTCTTTTTTAGATCGGTATTCATGCCTTTACTTCTGGTGCTTTAACTTTTCTTTCTACTTTAGGTGGCTCCTGCTCTCCTATCGGCCCGACTAGTTTTCAAGGAGGTCGGCTGTGATAACAAGAAGCTCGAGGCCGACCTTCTAAGGATGACTTCTGAGCTTCACACCATAGTTGAGGCTCGGGATGTTGTCGTGGCCTAGTTGACAGATCTATAGGAGGCCTTGCACATGGTGTAATGTCACAGATTTTTGTCAACTTAGAGTTAGACGTCCATGGGCAATGGGTCTATCATAACACCTTATCGACTTCTCAAAACTCAATCCCAAAGTCTCAAATTCCCCTTTCAACCCATCTCCTTCAAAAATTTCACCTTCCACTACCCTATTCTTCAAATATTTCTAGGTACTTTCATATTAGACACAAATCCTAAAGTTTAAATGATGAAGAACAATAATTAAACTAAAATTTACTATAAATAGTAAAAATACAAATAAAATGGACTTTAGACCATTAACCCGACGGAATATTGGGAAATAACCAGGTTATTTGGATAACTTAGCTTCTCCTACTCCAAAATCATATATTGCATGTCGAATAACTCATTTCGGTTTACAAGATATACTCGTTTCAAGAATCGAGGGGCAGAATCACCACCAGAGGTGCGCGGCGCCACCTCCCGGTCGGCGGCATGCCACCGGTGCACCAAATTTCGGTGGACCCTCACAGGAATTTTCTGCATTTTCAAGCCAACTTCAAAAAGTCATATCTCTCTCAATATAACTCCGATTTAGGTGATTCAAAAGCTAAATTGAAGCTTGATAAGTATAGTTTTATATAAAAATAAGTAAAAAATTAAATAAAAATTTTAATATAGTTAAATCTAGGCTAATGTGACAACTATCCAAAAATTAGTAGTTCGGATAGCAGCTACTTCCAGAATTTTTAGAATTTTTCTAAAATACGAAATTTAATGAAATTTGGTGAAGAAAAAGTAAACTTGATGCAAACTACTAAAAAAATAATTAAAATAATATACTAACTAAAAGTGCCAAAAAAAACATAGAACTACCTAAGGACCTTATCATGTCGTAATTAAGGCAGAATTTAGTTAAGTACTAAACTAAATAATTGGTGGATTTAACTCGAACCACCATTCCCACAAATGGTAAGACCCAAAACCATAAATACCATTGACTCAACGTCCCTTTAAAACTTAGGAGAAATCCCAAGAGCATATCGTTCTCGAGAGTACATTGAAACCCCATATCAGACCTAGACCGCACATCGAAAAGCCGCTGACCGCGAAACTATAGGGTTATGTCCGTCTTACTGGGCTTGACAACCATCACGGGAATCGAGCCCAGATAGTATCCAAAAATGCACAACTTGAGCCCTGAATGAAGTGTGTGAGAAACGCGAATATCTTTAGAAAATGAAATGAAACTTAAGTGAATTGGGTCATTCACTCACGCACTAAATTAAGGATTTTGGACCATCAGTTTGTGACCAAACTTCACCCATGGGAAAAGAAAATTTTCCTGCGCATATCTATATACTTATGGCCCTGATCGAGTAAGCATGACCATTGATATGACACGGGTCTCCCACGGTCGATCTACTTATCAGATCGTACTGAAATCACATCCTGCCATAGATCCATTGTCAGGAAACTTACCCTATGACATAGGTGAGTAATGGACCTCCCGATGAGCTCCGTTCGTCAGAAACAGTCGCCTTTTAAATATAAATTAAGTATACCATGGCCCTGGGGCCATTTGCATCACTTCTGGACCTATATATAGCCCTTAAACCACCCCATTTCTATTTCATATGAATTTCTCTAACCCTAGGAGAGAGAAGAGAGAAAAAGAAGAGAAAAGAGGAAGGAGAGGAGAGACTTTGTGAGATCATTGTTGGGATTCTCCCCCACTATTCCACGCACTGAATCACCTTTCCACTTCACTACACAATCATTTTCAGCTTCAATTTAGATAAGAAAACCTAACCCTAATCTTGATTTAGATATCCAAATCGAGTAATCGACGAAATAGCTAACCTATTTCATTGCTTAGGTGCCCGACGTTCCATTTTTGGGAACATAGGATTTGAACCACGTCCGAATCGAGTATTCCGACGAAAGGTGCGGACTATAAACATTTAGGTTATGGTTTTTAATGCTTTCAATGTCAGCTAATGATTTATGTCTGACTTAATTGCTACTATATTATTTTAGATACGACGTATCCAATATATTATGCATGTGTGAACTATGTTGAATACAAGATGCATCCCATATGTTTGTTGAAATGTTTGAATGAACATGAAATTGTGATTTGTGCTTGTCATGACGATTAATCCAGGATACATGTTTGTCGTATGCATAATGATCTCTTGGAGTAAGGAATTGTCATAATATATGTCGTAACTAAACTAGTCTATGTATTTGGTGAAGTGTAACTTAAGTGTTTGATAAAATGTCTGAATGAGAAAATATTGATGATTTGTATTTATTAAGTGTATTAAGATAGGATTCTTAATTACCTTAATCATATGTATAGTTTCTTTCATGTAATCATATTTGCCGCTACATAATTTATGGATAAAATGCAAGTGCTTGGTGACATGTTCAATGTGTTTGATGAAATGTTCAAATGAGGGATTTATCTAGATTGTTTGTTAAATGCTAATATGATTATCACATGTGTCTACGTATTGCATCTGAGTAAGATTGAGATTACAATGTGGCCTAGGCAATCGGTAATAATCCTTGTATAGGTGGCTGAATTAATCTTGCCACATTGGGTAACTTGACGAATCCATGTCACACAGCGATTGTCGATAGTGGTTAGACCACAAGGGGTGCTTATGTGCTTCATGTCAATTAAGTCAACGTGTGCTCGTACCAATTGAACTTATCGAACAAACCGATTGGCCTATTATATGTTTACCATGTATGGACATCACTGCTTGAATCTAAGGTACCACTTACTGATGTAAAGGTCCGTTTCAACCATGGTACTATGATCCGCTAAGAATCATGAGCTGGGCATGGTGGTATGGGACACCCTGGTCGAGCTATCGGCCTACGCTGGGGAGACGATTCTCCCCGTAGTGATCAATGAGCAACCCAAACTCGCGAGCCGGGCATGGGGGTATGGGACACCATGTTCGAGCTGTCGGCCTACGCTGAGGTGACGAGCCTTCCTGTAGTGACCGCGAGTATAAACTTTTGAATTTGACTATCGACTGCTTTTCATTGGGGGTGAAGCCCTACAACTTGCCTATTGTATGTGGTTAACTAGGATTGACGACCCAGATGGATCCTTTATTTGGGTTAATGATATAAAGGGAGGTACCTTATCTTCCTGAACTTGGTGTATGAATAAGCTTAATTAAGTACTCAACTAACATCACCATGCACCGCATTGCATGTGCTTTAGCGATGAAGGTGCACTTTAGGGAGGTTGTCATGCGCGAACTTGGTTGTCGGAGTCGCTTGTGAGGGAGCTTTGTGCGAGGGCATGCAACATTACTGCACTCCATTCCTGCATTAACAAGAGTAGTTAGGAATTTATTGTTGTATTGGTTTATCATTACTGCTTGATTGACGTGATAACATGTTAACCTTTACCTTACATTACCACTGAGTTGGCCACTCATTCCCACTCTAGGAAGGTGTTTTAAAACACCAACCAGACTCTAGTTTAGATGCAGATGAGGATGAAGTCTATGCAACGGAGCAGGACTTTATGGATGAGGAGGAAGAGTTCTCCTACTTTTGGCTCTCGGGCGGGTCTATGTAGACCTCGTGCCGATGCGCAGGGACTACAGGGATATTTGGCTTAGTTGGACACATCTACTTTCCCGCATTTTGTTATTTTGAAACAATACATGTATATATTAAACCCGGTTATATAATCATACTCTAGAGGTTTGTGAAACTCCCACATGCTTAAATACATATGGTTCAGACTTTCGCTTGCTTAATTTAATTATATCTGCAGTATGATATGTTGTTTTAGTATAATCTCACTCATGCTTAACTCTTTAATATGGACGAAATCTGAACATCATCATCCATACTGCATAAGTGATGTTCTGGATCTCGGGAGTAGAGCTTTTCTCGACCCTTGAAATTTAGGGCGTTACACATGGTGGAGGCCCGCTGGCCGAAGTCTTTGTGAAGAATGCATCAAAGGAAGCAGCTTCGGAGGTGGAGAGGAAGAGGTTGGCGGCTGCCCTCGCGGAGGCAGTTTCCAAGTTGTCGGAGACCTCAGCTTGATTAGCCGAGGTCGAGGCCTCTGTTCCTAAGCTGAAGCTGGCCGCCGTGGAAGCTTTCAAGGCCTCCGAGGAGCACACAGAGAGGTTCGAAGATTACTACAATTTTGGCTTTGCTCGGTGCCAAGAATTTGTCAAGTCGAGGTATCTAGGCTTGGACCTAGACAACTTGGACGAGGATGTCGCGAACGACCTTACTACCGACGCCCTTACTACTGATGCTCCTGCCTCCACTGGGGCCTTTACTCCTGTCGGGCTCCCCGCTCCTGCCGAGGCTTCTGCGGATGCTCCTTGAGAGCTTTATCTTTCCATTTTTCTAATTTTCCCCTTTTTTTCAATCTTAAACTTTTATACTCTTTTAACTTTACTAATGAAAAGACCATTTGTCATCTATCTGTGGAAATGCGTTGTTCGGTTAATGGCCTGACCTTTATTCTAAGCGTCGAGCGTTTTGGTCATAGACTTCTTTGTTTCAAGAATTCTTGCGTTAGTCAGCTTGTCTAGATGCCCTAACTTTTTCACTTAGAGGTTGGGTTACTTAATAAGGGCGCTTTTTCCCTTGTGAGGGGAGCCCTTAGTAGATTTCATAGGTCGAGCATCAGGATTCGAAAATGTAGATAAAATGAACTCCCTTAAACTGGGATTTTTATTATAACTCTTTTAAAAAGGTATGTAGATCGTAGACAATGTCAGAAAAGTAGGATTTGAGGTTGTACTCGACATATTTAGGCATGGTAGATCTTCAAGTGCTCGGCGTGCCATGGATGAGGTAGAGGTTGCTCTTCCATGTCCTCAAGTCGATACGTTCTCGGTCGACTTATGCTAGTCACCATGTAGGGGCCATCCCAGTATTCTAGAATGTCCTTCAGAGGACCAAGTCCCCAATTTGGAATCTCCTGACTTTCACTCTGGAATTGTAGAAACGTACGACTTGTCGTTGCCAAGCTGTGGCCCTTAGTCGGGCTTGCTCTTTTTTCTCCTTGATCAAATCCAGGTTTAGCACCATCAGTTCGGTATTCAGATCCTCATCATAGGACTGGGTCCGACGTTCACGATCGACTTATGTTAGTCACCATGTAGGAACCCGATCTCCACTAGGATGACTACCTCAGCACCGAAGGCCAGGGAGAAAGGGGTCTCTCCTATGGCTATTCAAGTAGTAGTCATGTACGCCTATAAGGTGAGAGGGAGTTCTTATGCCCAAGATCCTTTAGCCTTTCAAGCTTAGTTCAAAGGTGGCTCTTGATAATCTTGTTGACATCTTAGGGTTTTATGGTGAGAAAACTTTTGGCAAAACAGGAAAATCTCTAAGCTTTTCTCGCCCTGTCGATTCTATCGAAGCACCCTCGATATGATCGACAAGCACTATCGATGTCCTCGATACCTTAACGATACAATCGATAAGAGGACCAAAATGTCCAGCAACTATATATTCATCTGGACAGATTTATCGATATATTGATACACCTATCAATATCATCGATAAAAGCACTAAATATGTCCAGCCACTTCATAATATATCTGGACGAATTATCGATGTATCGATACACATATCGATATCATCGATATTCAAATCTCGAGACCATCGAGAGTGGCTTGATAAGATCGACAGGCTGATTTTCGGCGCCCCTATTTTTTTATGAAAATCTCAAAATTCTTTGATATATCGATGGATGTCCGATATGATCTGAATTCAAACATCGATAAGATCGGAGGTCCATCGATGATACCGATAGTGGGCACGCATTTCTTACAGCAGTAATTTCAGGTTGTTTTTAACTATGATCGGGGGCCCTTCGATTTAATCGATATTCAAATATCGATGATATCGACACCAGAACGATTGCATCGAACAATGCCATAAACTGTCCAGCAAGTTCGAAGATAAATCAGCTGGATTTATCAATGCCTCGACTCTGATATCGATGTCATCAACATTTAAATTCCGATGACCTCGACGGTTCCCTCGATCATTCATGAAAACCTGAAATATCTCAAGTCAAGTCTCTCTCGTTTTTCAAGTGTCGATGGATCGAACCTGTCATCGATGGAATCGGAGTTAGAAATCCGATGACATCGACAATAGCTTCGATTCATCGACCAATTGGCAAAGAGTTTCAAAAGCGTATGACATCGAGTCCGAGTCATCGAGTAGCCATCGATGCTATCGAGAGTATATGCTCGATGATATCGAACCTGCTTGATGATATCAAACTCTGTCATAAATGTGACGTTTTATATCCGTTGGAACTTTTTGCCTATTTATAAAGGACTTGTCTTTTGTTGCTGTGAGAGAAAGTAGAGAGAGCTTTTGAGTGTTTCAACTTATATCCTATACCTAAAGCCCTTTCTCTCAAGGGAGTTCATCCTCCAATCCACCCTCATCATTGATATTCAATAGAGTGGATTGGGGAATGAACTTCCGCGTTCAAGGATCCTCCAGCTACTACCTTAATGGCAAATCATTATGCTGGGATGCCTTGAATGCATAAGATTGAAACTACTCTACCTTCCTTATAGGAAAACCTTTAGAGAGTAGGATACCATCTTCACCTTGACCTAACCCTAAGCCTAGTCTTGGTATATCTTTTATGTTGTGGATCAAGGAAGCAGAAGACTCTTCGTCAACAAGGAGTAGGAGATCTTTGGCGTTGTGCTTAACGGGACTCATCAACTTATCTGTAAGTATCTAGAGTCCAGGAGGACACTTGCGATCTTTCCTTTCTAGGACTGGGTCTTAAGTGGTTCTCACCCTTTGAAGTCCTCAAGGAGGCCTCCGGCGGGAGTGTACGTTGTGGGTGCGTTGTGTAGACCCTTGCTCTGTGGAGAGCATAAACATCTAGTTAGGAATGAACCAGTGAAACTCCAGGGTTAGAGGTGAACTGAGTAGAAACCTCTGGATGCGTTGTGTGGACCCTTGCTCTGTGGAGAGCATAAACATCTGGTTAGGAGTGAACCAGTGAAACTCCAGGGTTAGAGGTGAACCGAGTAGAAACCTCTGGGTGCGTTGTGTGGACCCTTGTTCTATGAAGAGCATAAACATCTGATTAGGAGTGAACCAGTAAAACTCCAGAGTTATAGGTGAACCGAGTAGAAACCTCCGTGTAAGGATTGAAGGTGAACCTGATTTAAAACCTTAGGTTGGAGGTGAACCCTGGAAAACCTCCTTAGTGAAATCCGGTACACTCAAGGGTTGAGTGCGATAGCCGGGAGTGGAGTAGACTTATCGTCAAACCACTATAAAATGACTGTATTTGTGATCGCTTTTCTATATGTGTGATTCATGACAATGCATTCATATTCATATATCTGATCACATCTCACACACATATACAGTCACATCCAACATAAACTAAGTTGCATATTGCTATATCTTGATTAGTTTGTGATTGGATCCTCTACCTGGCTTGGAAACTAGTAGAGTTACATTTGAGTAATCTTGAAAATTGCATACATGATAGGATTAGAGTGATAGGATTTTTAATATAACTCATAAATCTTTAAAAAGTCCTATTCACCCCCCTCTAGGAGATATTGGCATATTCCGACTTCAACTCAAGCGGTCTTCACCGCTATTTCAATTGGTATCAGAGCGGGTCTCTCTTTAAGGGCTTCACCGCCTAGAGAGTGATCTTGACTAAAGTTGGGAATATGGCCAAAGGAGAGGGCTCATCAGTCACCAGGCCACCAGTATTTGATGGCTCAAATTATGCATACTGGAAGGCAAAATAAAGACCATATGAAGTATTCGTTCACAAGAAAAGACATGCTTCTTATGTTGAAACAATTGTTAGCTATTAAGAGTATTGAATTACCTCGGCTAAGACACCTCAAAGAAATTGAAAATACAAGAGGAATGGATTATTGTCATTATCACCATACATTTGGATATCATATAGAAAATTATAATGCCCTCAAGAAGAAGCTACAGAAAATGGTTGATAAGGGAGAAATTGTGATGGTAGAATATGACAAAAAAAATGGCAAAAATGGCGATTCCAAAAATTAATAATCTTTCAAGAAAGGGAACGGGATTTTAGTATTAATATGGTTCATCATGCTTATGCGCAAGAAGAAAAGAAGAAGAGCTATGTAAAGCACAATAGGATAATTAATCTTGATACAGAGTGATCTTCAGTTATATATTTTCACGGTTTTTCATCTCTCAGCAAAACAAAAATGAAGAATGATTAGCAAACGGAGGTAATTGTTGATTCCCTTATATGATAATTGTCGATATCAATTTTTGTAGGTCAAAATTGGGGCAAGAATTATTACTACGTTTGAATTATTATATATTAAAGCTCAAGCCCAGGATTGTTATTGCAATTGGATTATTATTACGGCCGATGAAAGTGGCTCCAAAATTATATATATTCTGAAAAGGAGGTCATTGCAAGATCATTTCTAGCCATTTATCTGCAAGATTTATGAAGCGACAATTATATCCAGATTATCGGCAATTATCAGGCTTATAATGTCAATCAAGACATAAAGGGACTTAATATTCAAGAAAGGCGATATACTGCAGTTTATTGAAGGACTTATCGGACCATGGATCAAAATAAATAAGACATCGGAATGCTTGCAGATATTTACTCTCTTAAAATTATTATTGTCGAAAGATAAAGAAGTTTTGATGGTAAAGATTCTCAGAGAAAATCTTATCAAATCAAAAGGGGGTAGATCAAGCAACAATTATACAATAGCTGCAATAAGTATACTATCACTTGAAGCTCTATCAAAATCACAAATCCATATAAGCAATGATTATTCGCAACAAGGCATCACCGATTATTGAGATGGTCATTACTAATATTGGTGATGATTACTAATTAAGAGATATTCGAAAGATCCATATAAAAGCTCCAAAAGATTCAATCATTGATAAAAGCAAAATCGCGATTAAAGAAATATTAAGATAATATACTATCGTCGGGCAAAGTCATGAGAGCAAAGCCACCTTGATAAAGTCGCCAAGCTGATATATTTCTCTATTATCATCATCATTTATATATGGTAGCAGTGAGTGCCTGAGCAGGTTTATATACAAAGCTTCAATGACTTAAAGAGCCCAAAATTGGCAATAATTTATAATTGCTTTTTGAGCCCAGCTCGAAATTGGCGATAATCTATAATTGCTCTTTGAGCCCAGCTCAAAATTGGTGATAATCTATAATTGCTCTTTGATCTCAGCCTAAAATTGGCGATAATCTATAATTACTCTTTGAGCCCAGCCTGAAATTGGTGGTAATCTATAATTGCTCTTTGAGCCCAACCCGAAATTGGTGATAATCTATAATTGCTCTTTGTGAGACCCGACCCTAGTTCTCATATGTGCATGTGTGTGTGAGTATGCATCTTGTTCATCATGGTCTCGGGGTCCTACCGGTCGAATTCCGGTGACCCGCGACCCTCGGATTGTGTTTGCTGTCATCCTTGAGTCCGGTCACGTAGACCCAACTCGGATCGACCCGAAACCTATGCCATCTTGTTCGCATCGTCGCTGCGATTCCGACGATGTGTATTGTGCGTCCATCCAACTTATGGATCAGAAGTTATGAGCATTACATGATATGGCCCTTGATCATATGGCCCACTTTTGTGCAAATGCATGAGGACCACCTCCATGGCACAAATCCACATACACACTACACACACACCACACAAATTGTATGGAAACACTACCCATCTCAACAAACACCACCCAAGCCTAGTCTAAAAGCCTAAACATTGTAATCTCCTCCCTATGCTATGATGGCTTCTCTTACAAAATAATGATGGCATTTTTCCCTCTCTCCCTCTCATTTCCCTCCATTGCTAGAATTTCTAGCAACTTCCCTTCCATCTCCCTCTCTTCTCCAGCCCCCTTACCCCCATCATACTCCCAATCCCTCCATTTGAACTAGATCTCCACCATTGAAATCCATTCCTTGCTCCAAGAGCTTCATGGAGTAGAAGTTTGGGAGTGAGATCACAAGTGGGTAACTATGATCTTGCTGATCTGATTTTCTACCTTTAAATCTTCTTATTTCTTTTGTGTTGATCATACGGGGCCTACCAATCCATGGTGGGGACTTCATTTGACCCCATGGATGTGGCCTTTTGGCCCATCCTACATGCATATCATAAAACATGATGGGGTCATTCTCCATGTACCCCATCATGATGTATTGTATCATCCACCTTATTTCAAGGGCATCTAGACCCTAGAAGTCATGTTGGGATGGCATCCCAACCACCCATTCTAGTCATAGATCATGCATGCATTAGTTTAATATTGCATGTTCAAGTAACATTGTTGTATGGTTGAGATTAACTCTTGGGAGGACCCATTAGTGGTGGGGCCCTACCCCCATGGCTGGATTACTCTCTTTTCTTCTTCTCTTTTCTCTGATGTGTGGATGATGTTGTGTGTGTGGCCCATTTAGTGGGCCTAGGATGTCCCAAAATAAATAAAAATAAAAATCCAGCAAGGTGGGACGCCCTTACCACCCAACTCCATGATCGTTGGACACCTTAATCAATGCATGCAACTGTCCTAGTCTTAGTATGTGATGTGGACTTATGTGGGGCCCACTGAGGAAGGCCACACACCCTTTTTCTGGCTGAGATTATTGAGATATATGCTGATGTTTCCAGCCATATATTGTTGTCCAGAAATTTCTAGACAGATTTTTGCTGGACTTGGGCTTGAATTTGGGACTGATTGGGGAACCTTTTGTACCCATAAAATATACTTTTTTGAAAGGTGGGGATCTCATCTTGATGTCCCCCAAATTTCGGCCCCATCTGACCTTCATTGGGATCCCAAAGGTGTGGTCCAAGTGGGGTGAACAGTCTGGATTTTCTACACTGTTCCAGCAACATTCCACCCTGGAAAGGTTGAAATTCTAAAATTTATTAAATTACCTTTGGGAGTCTAAAAATTCTAAGAATTTATAGGAAGGTAATACACCCATGGTAGGACCCACCTGCAAAATTTTGGGGCTAATGGACGCCTGTACACACCATGGTGGTGGTTGGACCGGCCCACTATAATATGGTGTCCAAATCAGTCCGATTTTCAGGATAGATTGATTTCTTTAAATGAATTAAAATAATTATAGATCTCCAAAAATTTTGAAATTTTTTATGGGTCTGGTCCACCTATGGTAGGACCCACCTACCAAATTTCAGGTCCAATGGACACCTGTACACACCGTGGAAAAGGCCGGACTGGCCCACCACGTTGGGACATCCAGGTCAATCTGATTTTCTAGATAGTCCGTTTCATTTAAATAAATTAAAATATTTATAAGTGTCCAAAAATCCTAAAATTTTGTGGGGGTGTGGTTAACTTATGAAAGTATTACCCTGTAAAATTTTAGACCCAACAGACATTTGATCTAGCCGTGGTACAGCTGGAAGTGGCCTGCTAGGCAGGGACACCCAGGCTGGTGCGTCAAGCCTGCTTCGTGGGCCCACCTTGATGTGTTGTATATCCCACCACCCATCCATGTGGGGTCCTTAGGGGATTGATCATCCTCCATTTTTTTATTCAATTGGGGCCCATTGGGTGGATTTTTGGGCCAGATACCTCGGGCTCATAGGGCTACCTACACATGGGACATCTCTTAGGCTACTGTTGGGCCTGCATTCCAACAGCCTAGCCCATTCGATATATGTGTTGCATATCCTCTCTCATCTGGTGGGGTCCACAGTGATGTGTGTGGGCCTTTAGGGATTAATTATACTAAGAATTACTTCTATTATTGGACTTCAACCAACCCAGAAATTTGGGTGGGCCGGAATTTGGCATTGAGCCTAATAATTGTTGCCTATAGATGTTCTTTTGGTGTAATGTGGCCCACTAGATTTCAGGAGGATTTAAGTCAGAATCTTACCATCTTAATTTTATATTTTTTTGGGCTTAATTAGTGCATGATTAAAGGCCCATCTCAGATGGGATTCTTCTTGGGCTAGTCTCTTAGTTAAGTATGGGCCTTATAGCCTTGGTTGGGCTGGAACTTTTGATAAGCCCATTGAACCTTTGGGTCCTATATTTACTATGCCATTGCGATGGGTCTTATGGGCCAAATACTCAAGTAATTGGGCCCTTGTTTGCCCACTATAATGAAATACATACTTGGGCCGAGATGTGAGGCCCAACTTACTTGTGTTAAAAATATAAGGATTTCCCATATGTTGGGATAATGGGCTACCTATTAGGCCCACCACAATGAGTGAACCCATGACCCTTATGGTTGGGCCCTAACCATGCTCAAGGGCTCACTAGGTTGCCCATGTTTTGGGCTTAGGGTATGGCCCACTAGGCCATGAATTGATTGTGCTTTGGACTTTTCTTTACAAACGTAGCAGGCTACCTTTTTGGGACCCAATTGAGGTTAGACGTCCTCCTTAGCGGCCCTAAGGTAGGCCCATAAATACCTGATAGGTGGTTGAAGGCCCACCTTGGACCTTGTTAGGCTCGTTTCCTCCTTGAGGTTTTAGGACTCCCCTAGCTTGTGGGTCATCCCAAATTATTGGGCCCCCACTAAGAGAACTTCATTTCTCCTTAGAGTACTTGACCATAGATCTTGTCCTTGCCCCTCCTTGGGAAGGAGGAATACATTTTACAGGTAGCATACTTACATCATCTGTATGAATTGATTGCATTGTATGGTGGTCATTGAGAGACGGAGTTTCTTCCCTTGTGCACGTTAAGTGCCTGAAACTTGTTCATGATCTGTATGTATGACTCATGCATTGGCATCGTATTTCATGGTGATACTGCCCTTACTTTATCAGGGCCTTGCCTCCACAGGGACATTCGTGGATGGTAGTATGTGTGGACACCGAAAATATTACTTGAACATACCGGGTGCATAGGATGCACATGGGTGAAATTCCCAAAACTTCCATGGTAGTAAGGATCTGCTCCAACGTCGTGACCGAGTGGAAACTATGAGCGCACAAGGGCCTTATACCGTTAGGCCGCGACTCCATCTGTCGTGTAGTCGGTTGGATAGGGGTGTGGCCTTACCTGCCTTGTGTGAGGAGGCATTGCTAGGCTAAGTCTGACCAGCTCATAAATGGGTCTGCTACCTTCAGGCCTTGTTGATGATTGGTTGTCCACAAGTAGGTAGTGAGGTCTCTTACACTCGTTTAACTGTGCGGGGCCTATAGAGCGGAAGTCATTCAGCAGTGTAATGGACCCCGGTGATTTCCTTATGATTGGAAATGTACTTGACATATGGTTTGGATATAAGCACTGGCATTACTTGCATCACATTAGCATTGGTTGTGTAAGCCCCTTCATCCATTACCATGATATGGCGCCCAGTACTCATCGCATCGTATTCATGATAAGCCTGGGTAAGGCTGGTTATACCCTCATTGAGCATGTTTCCTTTCTTGTACCTCCTGCTATTCTTCTGTGCACCTATGGTCACACACTTACACCACCCTCTAAGCCTCTATAAGCTTATGCACGATTGATGTGTGCAGGTGATCCTAGGCAGGTGTCGTAGCGATAGAGCTTAGAGTAGAGCTGAGCTTGAGGACTCCAGTTTTGCTGACCTTTCTCTCTTTTCCTTTTATCTCATGTATGTCCTTTTAGACCTTATGGATGATTGTAAAAGTTCAAATTCTTAGTGGATTTTGTGATGTGTGCCTTGTTATTCTCAGATATACTTGTAGTGATCTTGGGTATGCTCGTGTTGGAAAGGATTATATTGTAACGCCCTGAAATTCAGGGGTCGAGTATGAACTCAACTCCCGAGTTCCAACGCATCACTTATGCAACATAGATAATGATGGTTAAATGTTGTCTGAGTTAAAGCAATAAACATGAGGGAGATTATACCAAAACAGTAATTCATACTCCAGTTCAATTTTATAAAGGCAAACGGAAGACTGAAATTGTATATATAAGGTATGTAAGGAAACAAAATCTTCATGAACTCCAGAGTATGAGCACTAACTGAGTACCCGTATACATGTATTGTTTCTGAGTCAAAAGTAAAACAAAATACAACTAGAAGATGAATACTAAAACCCCCGCGATGCAGTCGGCCTAAGCAAAGCCGTCAGAGTACTGCATGAATGAGAACTCATCCTGGTCCTCATCGAAATTAAACTCTGCCTGTGGGGTAAAGAAGAATTCAGGACACGGGGTCTTTGGACTGATCGTCCGTATTACAGCACGTGGACCAAGGCAATCTTGAAGAAGTACGAAGATGTTCTTATTACAGCAAAGATATATCACGCTATAGAAGCCACCTCAGAGTTCTTTGTAAGACCCGTAGCCTAGACCGTACCATTCTGTAGGACTTCGCGATCCTTCCGGTTGAATTTTGTCAATCCTCGACCCGTTTCTGACGTTGCGCGCGATCCTAAGCCGAGTCCTGCATGCCAAAGTCGGCTCGACCCGAAACCTGTATCTTGGCAACTGCATCGCCGCCGCAGTTCTAACACTGCGACTCATGCACCGAACCGATACCCTGTCCAGGAGATACGGGTTAGCGTTCGGTTAGAAGAAATGCCACACGTTGCGAATCTCGAGGGAATCTCTACGAGATGTTCCATCAATCAACCATAAATGTACCTCCATACCTAAGTACAAGCAACCCATGCCTCCTTTACTTAAAGTCAACTCTCTCTCTCTCATTTTTCAAAGTCACCCTTACCCATGACATCATCACACCACTCCCTTTATCCCTTCTTTCTTTATTTTATTTCTTTCTCTCTCTCATTCTCTCATTCCCTCCCTCTCACACGTCCAAGCCTCCTCTAAGCAACCCAATCTCCCAAAAATTTCTAAGTGTGGCCCACCTCCTCATCTTCCATCTCGACCGTCCAATCATCATCCGCACCGTTAAAACCCGATCGACGTCCATAAGAACCGTAGGTGAGAAGTTTTCAAGCCAAGGGAGCAAGGAGGATCGCAACAAGGTGGGTGATCCACCGTTATTTCTCATATTTTTGGGCCACATGTGGTGGGACCCATTTGATGTATGCATGTATGAAATGGAGGGCCCATAGTAGCAGGGTCCCTCCTCTATCTCTCCGTATCTCTCTCTCTCTCCCTTTTTGGTGTGATGTCTTGTGGCCACTATGTGCAAGAGGATCTTAACCGTCCGATCGTGCGGCCCACCTTGCAATGGGTCAATTGGACGGTCAAGATGAAGGAAAACACAAATATCTGGTTGATCCAAAAGGTGGGCCACGTCCATGTGGAACCCACCTTGATGTGCGGGCCACTAACACGTGGGGCCCACACTGATGTCTGTGTTTATCCACGCCATTCAGCGTCCCTGGACGCTGGACGAGCGAGTTGGCTAACGTGGAGTGTGGTGTATTAACACGGTGTGTACTTGCAAGCAAAAAAAAAAGAGTTTACTTTTGGGGTGGGCTGCCCATGCAGGCCCCACCTTGATGTTTGTGGATGATCCACGCCATCCATTATGTTCTCAAGCTCATTTTAGGCGTTGAGCCAAAGTCTTAAGGTGATCTGATCACCAGGTGGGCCATACCCTCTAAAACCATGTGAAGACATGCCAGAACATATAAAAGTACTTGGTGGGACCCACCTGAAGTTTGGATGCAGCTGAAACTCGGTCTGGATGGCCAGACAAGTGGGACACACATAATGGGTGGTCTGGATTGTGAATCACATCTCGGTGGGCCCCAAAAAACAAAAAAAAGGGGCGGGCAGCGGACGTTACAGCTCACGCCGCAGGCGTGCTGCCTACGCCCGCTGGTGGACTGGCGTGCAGGACCCACGGCTCCTGTCGTGGGCCCCACAATGAAGTATGCATGTCATCTACACCGTCCATCTATTTTGTCAGATCATTTTAAGGCATGAGCCCAAAAATGAGGTAGATCCTAATCTCAAGTGGACCACGTTACAGGAAAACAGTGTTGGTTGGAGGCTTAACCGTTTTCACGGTTGAGTGACAAATGAATATCACGGTGGGCCCTGGTCCTATGACCTTATGAATAGGTTGGATTTCAAATAAACATTACAGTGAGCCCCTAGGTCTGTGTGACCTCATCAACAGGTGGATGGAAAATAAATATTATGGTGGGCCCCCTATCCATGCGACCTCATCAACGGGTGGATGGAAAATAAATATTATGGTGGGCCCCCTACTCATGTGACCTTATCAACAGATTGGATAGGAAAATAAACAATATGGTGGGCCTCACATGAGGCCCACTTGGATGCATATGGGCTGATATATTTTTAGGCCCATTATGGAGGCCCACTTAGATGCATATGGGCTGATGTGTTTAGGCCCATCTTGATGTATTTTTAGGCCCATTATGGAGGCCCACTTGGGTGCATATGGGCCCATGTATTTAGGCCCATCTTGGCATGTATATGGGCCCAATATTGAGGCCCACTTGATGAATATAAGGCCCATATGATTAGGCCCACCTTATTATATTTAAGACCCCATGTGTTATGTGACTAATGTGATATACGGCCCATGGGTTATGGCCCATTGCAATGTACGTAAGGCCCGTTGGTGCGGTCCAATGATATGGCCCACTTGATGAATATAAGGCCCATATGATATGGCCCAATTAATGTACTTAAGGCCCAATCGGGTGCAATTAGGTGCATTGCAATGCGTGATCCCTCCGTGGTGTAGATAATGATGTTTATAATAAGTAGTGCCTTGGGAACAATGTTGGTTTGACGTCCACATTGTAAGGATAATGTTGGTTAAATATCCGCATTATCACACTCCCTAAGTGTAACATCCCGGATTTTTGCCAACCTGGGATTAGACGTCCTTAGGCAATGGGTCGATCCTAACACCTTATCAACTTGTCAAAACTCAGTCCCAAAGGCTAAAATCGCTTGTGAACCCATTTCTTTCACAAATCCCATCCTTCACCACCTTGCTCTTCAATCTTTCTAAGTACTTTCATCCTAGACACTAACTTAAACAAGCTAAGTAGTATAACTCGGATCACTTTATATACAAACTACAAAGGCCCAGGTACCACCTCAGACAGAAATCTTACAGGACTAAATCCTTTAGAAATTAGGCGAGAATTAGCTAGTGCTAAACTAGGGTGCCTGTGAAATTAGCACCAATCACTTTAAATGCGATCTGTAAGACCCAAAACTGGTAGAATCATTGACGCTAGGTTACCCTAAAATCTAGGATCAATCTCATTACCCGGCTGCTCTCGGGAGCATCTCGAAACTCCGTATCAGATCTGGATCGCACGTCGGAAGTCCGATTAACACTAAGCTAAGGACTTAGGACCGCCTTGCTGGGCTTGACAACCATTTCAGAAATCAAATCCAGATAATGTCCCAGCGCTATTCGCTTGAGCTCGAAGTGAAGTGTGTGAGAAATGTGAAATAATTTCAAAATAAAATATCTTGAATAGTAATCTAGCACCTCTCGCTTGCGGATCAGTATTAGGCAACCAGACCGTCAGAATCAGACCAAATTACACCCTCGGATCAGGAGAAATTTCATACACATTTACATGTACTCGGAATCTCCGATCGAGATCAGCTGACCGTTGAACTGAAACTGGTTCGCCACGCGTGATCTGGAATCCCGACTAAAACAAAAACTTAATAGAACGTAGATCCAGCGTTAGTGAGCTTAAGTCCGACCTTTGGCTCAAGGAGGCCCGCCAGAAACCCTCTATTGAGCTGAAACAATGCTGATTTGGTTATAATGTAAGTATACTTTGAACATAAGTCTATTTCGGTGAATTTTTAGGCTATATAAGGACCTTAAACCCTCTCTCATGACAGCCATACGAATTTGAGATTGAGAGAGAGAAAAGAGAGAGAAAAGAGAGAGAAAGTGTGGGAGTGTGGGAGAATCTCCCTGCCGCTATTCGGGCTCCACCGCCTGATTCTCATCGCTTTCCCGGCGTTTTCGACGCCGTTTCTAGGTAAGAAACCCTAACCCTAATCTGATTTGGGGCTTGGGTGGTTGTAGGTTATGAAATAGCTAACCTATTTCATTCTATAGGTTGCCAAACTGCCGAATACGGAAGCTTAGCAAACCTATCGACTCCGTTACGATTCTACGACAAAAGGTGCGGACTTTAGGTGTATAGGTTATGGTTTTCAATGCTTTCAATGTCAGATAATGATAGATTGCATGTAATTGCACATGTACAAAGTGTTTTCCGTTTTCTGTTTAGATTAAAATTGTAGAATATGGAATTTCACATATTCTAGGTATTCGTATAAAATACCGTATACGTATTTTTTTTGGAAATGTGTTTGACATGTTTATTTGTTATATGGATATACGATATATGGATAAAATACTTATTTGGCAAAAGGATTCGCCTAAATACATGTTTTACTTATATACACTATGTATGTTGAAATTGCGTATTCTAGAAAATACTGTATACGTATAAATTTTGGAGATGTATTTATCATGATTATTTGTTGTAGTAATATATTATACATGGATAAAATACTCGCTTGGCTAAAGGCTAGCCCTAATACAAGTTTTGCTAACATACACCATGTATGTTGTAATAGTGTATTCTAAGTGTTTGTGAAAATGACTGAATGAGTATAGAATTCTCATTCGTGCTCACCATGACTAATTGTCATGGATTCATGATTGTTGTATTGGCGATACCCCTTTGACGAAAGGATTTGCCCTAAATCACGCCACGGCCCATATACACTAATATTAAAATGTGTGGCCCAAGTGTTTGTGGAAATGACTGAATGAATATGGAACTTGGATTCCTGCTTGCCATGACTATCTGTCGTGGGTGTACACGTGTTATGATTGGGGCAACTCCCTAGTGAAAGGATTTGGCCTAATGCCTATGTGATCGACATATGTCATGTATGTTGATGTATGTTTGTTTAAGTGTTTCTTGAAATGTCTGAATGAGTAGTAGTTAGCAAATTTGTAATGTATAAGGGTGTTAAGATATGATTCTCAACCTCTTTTAACTATGTGTATGATCTCCTTAGATAGTTGTGTGATTAGGAATTGAACATGTACAAACTCATGCTTGTGTTGTGCTTCATAACATGCTCAACTGCTTTATAATTTTAACTATGTAATGTATATGTAAATTTATATTTACGTTGTATGATCCGTCATGGGTGATGGGGGAGTGGAGCAACGAGTGCGTGCAACAGCCCTGGCAGCCCTAAATGGATAATACCAGACCTTGATTGTATGAGTTGAATCTTGATCTACTACTGCTTTATTTATCTGCACTTGATTATGTTTGGGGCTATGATTATAGTCCAGACAATCGGTACCAGAATTGCATTCGTGGCTGCGATTCATTTGCCACGTGAGATGTGTTCGACGAACCCGAGTCGTACTTCGGTTGACAATAGTGGTTGGCCACGCGAGGTGCTTATGCACTTCATGTCGTTCAACTTGTTGTGCGCTCGAGCTAGCCGAGCTCGTCAAGTAACCCGATCTGTCTTATGTATGTTCACCATGTTTGGACGCTACTACTTGAACCTAGGGTACCAAACTTACCAGTGAAATCCCTTTTAACCATGGTACCTCGATCCGCTAAGACTCATGAGCCGGAAATGGTGGTATGGGACACTGTGGCCGAGCTGTCGGCCTATGCTGGGGCCACGTGCCTCTCCGTAGTGACCATTGAGCAACCCAAACTCGTGAGCCGAATACGGTGGTATGGGACACTGTATTTGAGCTGTCGATACTTACGGCGAGAGCCGAGTACGGTGAGACCTGTACTCATGCTGACGGGCGACGAGTCCTCTGTAGTATCTTCGAGTATACTCCAAGGTCTGTGATTGGCGACGAGCCCTTCACAGCAACTAGAGTATGAGTTGAGCCGAGTACGGTGAGACCTGTATTCGTGCTGACGGCCAGCGATTGAGCCGAGTACGGTGAGACCTGTACTCGAGCTGACGATCAGCAATTGAGCCGCATACGGTGAGATCTGTATCCGTGCTGACAGGTGACGAGCCCTTTGCGATGCCTTCGCTATGCCTCTCAAACCATAATATCGTATGAGATTAACTAGGACTGACGACCCTAGAATGGATCATGTTTGGGAATGATACAAGGGAGGTACCTTAGTTTCCCAATACTACTGTTTGAAATGGACTATTAATAACTCGGTAATCATGCTCATCATCGTACCGCATGTGCCTAGTAGATGTGGAGCACTGAGGGAGGTATGCATTCGCGAACGTAAGATGATGTCGCATGAGGGTGGTTTGGCAAGGCCATACATCATCATGTCATTTCATACTTACATTTAATAAGAGTAGTTAAACTTGTTTAATTGTACTGCTTTATCATTACTGCTTGATTGAATTGATAACATGTTAACCTATGCTTTACTGTTCCACTGAGTTGATCACTCACTCCCGCGTTATGGGACGGTGTTGTACACACCAACCAAATTTGTTGAGTTTCAGGTGATGGCGATGCTTGTGAAGCAGAGCCGGACTACTTCTATGATGATAGGAGGAGTTCTCCTATCTGTATCTCTCTAGCAGGTCAATGAAGACCTGATATTGTATTGACGGGGCTATGGTACTTGGGATAGGAGACATTACACTTCCTCACATTTGGTATGTTTTAAAACTGTACTTGTAATTATTTAACCTGGTAATGTTATCACACTCTGGAGACTCATCATCGTTTATATATTATATCTATCTATCACAGTCTTCCGCTTGCAAATTTAACTGTCTCTGGAGTATGATATGCTGTTTTGGCTTAATCTCACTCATGTTCAATGCACGAATACAGTCAACATTCAATCATCATTCATTTTGCTGCATAAGTGATGTTCTGGAACTCGGGAGTTGAGTTTATGCTCGACCCCCGATTTTCAGGGCGTTACACTAAGGCCCATGGATGGGCCCATACTTGTAGTGAGTAGGCCGTCTAGGCCCATATCTGTTATGCACAAGCCCATCACTATATAACATGTTTAGTATAGATACATGATTCATGATCATACGCATCATATGTATGCTTGGTATGAGGAGTGACTGATCATAGCATATGCCTTCAGGCAGACTGTTTATGGGCTCCCTGATAGGTGGAGTTGCCTACATGAGCGCATGCCATATGCAGGATGGTTGCATGACTGATAGTGTGATACATGCACTTGCATTCGTGTGATTGTGATATGCCCTAGCGACATCAGGGCCATAGCCTCCACAGATATATCGTGGGTGGTTGGTTGGATACCGAAAAATCTTGTTCTAAGCAATTGGGGCGCCATAGATGTCCCTGGGTGAGAGTCCCTGAACCCGATGGTACCAGAGGATGACTCCAACGTCGAGACCGAGTGGATATACGAGCGCACGAGGGCCGAATACCAGAAGGCCTCATCTCCCACTGTGTCATGGTCGGTTGGAAAGGAGTGGTAGCCTTACTCGCCCGAGAGCAGGGGGCATTACTAGGCTGAGTTTGACCAGCTCAGAAATGGGTTCGCTATCGACGTGCCGGATATGTATTGGCTGACTATTGTCCAGGCGGATAGTGAGGTTTCTTACGCTCACTTGGACTGTGCTGCTTGGAGAGAGACAGTGTCATTTGGAGTGTACTTAACCCTGGTGATTATCCATACTGAGAACCGTACTGGTTTGGTGCTCTAGTGAGGAGTTGCATTGGTATGAGGATTGGCATGCTCGACCTACATGTTGCATCGCATGGCCTTGTTATGGCCGATAGCATTCATATCTTGTACTGCATAGCCTTGGTACGGCTGGTTGCATTTACGTACTCATCAGCATGGTTCCGCATTACTCTGACTTTACATTCTGAGCACGTTCGCACACACATACACCGCCCTCTAAGCTTTTCATAAGCTTATGCACGATTGATGCGTGCAGGTGACGCCAGGACGCAGCCGTAGCTTCGCCACAGTTGGAGCGTGCAGTCGAGCTTTTGGAGTTTTTGTTATTTACACTATTTTGTATTTCCTTTTATACACCTTGTACTCAAAGTTTTTGATCATAGTAGATTTTGTGGTGGTGTTCTTGTAGTTATTATTCGTGGGTTATGCTTGTGGTTATGCTCATTACGAATCAAACTGATTATTAGAAATCCTCCTTGTAGCATCCCAGGATCGGAACCTAGTATATGGGTACCGGGGGCCGAGAATGGGGTACTACGGAGGCTGTCGGCGCCGGATTCGGCGATCGGGAATTTTGTGAGCCCGGTTTCCGAGTTCGGGGCATGACATTCTTCCAAAATGACACGATGATTTATAAAGGCTTTCTAAAGTATTGGTCCTCCACTACAAATTTTTTCACCTTCCGATAGGGGAAGTGAGTATCACCTTGTGGGATCTATATAGGATGGTTGGCCTGCCCATCTCCGGATCTTTCCTAAATGAATACTTTCCTACGAATGATGAATTCACTTATGTTGCTCCCAACAAAACACCTAAGATTTCAGCATCAACAATCAAGCTCTTTTGTGAAATGTCTTATTTCCTTGATGTCCATAAAATACCCCCTCTTCATTGGCTTGCACATTTTTCTAGATACTTGATGTAAGTGTTTTAACATTTTTCTTATCTTTAAGATGACATCTGCCTATAGATATAAATTATTAATTCATCTTTCTTCCTCCTCCCTTTTTTAGGTTCCCTAACAGCCATTGTGCCGAACTAGAAGCTTATCGTAAAAAGATAAAGGGTCCGGCCAAATTCACCATTGAAACTAAGTTAGCTACTTTCTTGGCCTACTGGTTAAGCTTAGTCGTGCTTCCTAACTCGAAAAGCTCAGACTTTATTCAGCTGACCTTATTTGTGGTGGTAGGCGCAATGGCGGAAGGCAGAAAAAATATTCTCTAGCCCCTCCTGTGTTATGCTCGTTATATAGAGCTTTTGGTCATGCAACGGCGCACTGCTCAAGCCCAGCAATAGGAGATTCATCTTCTCTCACTCCATGGCACTATTTCTTCAATTGGCTCGGCATTTATTTCCCCTTGACTTATGGTGAATCGGAGAAGGCCTATGTCCATCCCAATTATCTACCTTTATGGTATTTCTTAAAGCAAAAGATGATAAAGAAGGGGTATAACTGGATCGTGGATAAAATTGACAACACTGAATCCATTGATTTCTTCCCTTTTTATTTGGATTACCAAGCTAAAGACAGGGATGTTGAAGATAACAACGACTTGGAACCTGTTGAGAGAACCTTCTTTCTTTGTATTCGTTCTTGCAGCCTTCCCCTGTAAGGAGTAGAGTTCTGGTGAGAACCGTACTATCCAAGTCGATTTGTCAAACAATTTGGGTATGATCAAGCTATGCCCCAAGTAGGGGAGGAAGTCACACAGACAATGAGAAGTTATGGAGTCAGCCCCCATAATTGGGCTCTAATATGGAAACAACTCTTAACAAGAAATTTTGGCTCTCGATTTCTTCTCCCAGGGTATAATCATCGAGTGACGGCTTCATATCTGGTGGTGGATACATCATTACTACTTGGTACGCAACTATTTTCCGGTGGATCGACATATCTAGGTTCCTCCTCCATGCTTGAGAAACTATAGGCCAGAGTAAGGAATCGGATATTTTAACGAGAAAGACCAGGCTGCTGTTCCGGGACAACTTCGTCGCAAAATTTCCATAGAAGAGCCCATTAGAGAAATAAAGTCGTCGAATACTTTAGAATGATGGATTGCTTTTGGTTCTCTTTTAGATTTGATAAAATGGGAAGAAAGACCAACCACTCCTCGCGATGAATTTGAAATTGCAGGCAATATTCTGCCTTCCCCTACTCCTAAAGGAGGAGATCAACCAACGCACCCTGCTCCTGTCATTTCTCCTGCTACAGAGCCCATTACTTCTACAATTTCTCCCACTATTGAACATGCAACTACCATAATTGTCTCTGTCATGGGTCATGCAGCAACCACTGCAAGTCGTGTGACAGTCATAGCCTCTCCTGTCATGAATCGGATTACTATCACTCATCTCCTATGACTCGCTCGTGTGCCAAGCCATTGTCTCCTAAAGTTTTAGCACAACAGATCCCTTCTCCTATTCAAAGTGCACGTCTTCTCCCCGTAAAGACTACTTATAAAGGAAAATAAACTATATTGGAAGAAGACAGTTCGTCAAAATATTCAGCCAACAATGCAAGTGACGATACATCTTCTCCCACGAGCTTAACTGATGAGGGAGACGCTTTGTTAAATGAAGATACTGATGCTGAAGTGGATATCAGAGAAGAAGGCGATGTTAGAGTTGAATGTCCACTTCCTGATGCCCCAATCACTTGTCTGGATGCCTCTCGTCCGATCATAGTGACCTCCCTAGAAGAGGAGCAACTTGATTATGGAGAATCTGGCTATTCTCCCGACACGAATATCTTCCTTTCTTTTGACGCCTCGTATTCTCCATGTATCGTGGAAACAGCCAATGTAGTTGCTCGTGAAACATCAACAATAAGGGATACAGAGGTTCAATATCAGAAATTCAAGCAACAATGGGAAATGTACTTCTTCCTCACAACACAGGAGAAACTTTGCCAATAGTCACCAAAACATCTGATGCCCCCATTCAAACTGATAAATCTCCTACTGTGCATCCTCCTCCTATCCAGCCAGTAGCCTGAAGTTTAGAATTCTTCTCCGATCCAGTTGATGTCCCAACTCCGACTACTCTTGACTCGAGTACCGTAAGGGCTTAGGACCTTTCTTTCAACGTTGCTGTGACTACAGACGCACCCAAATCAGTAGCGCCCGAAACCTGTCTTGTTCAAGCTACTTCCACTGTTGCCCCAGACAGGGTGTGTATCTTCTTTTTCTTCTTTTCTTACTTTATATCATTATACATATATCTTCTTTTGAATTCATAATCTCTTCTTCTTCTTTTTTAGCCTTGGTTGTGCCAACTCCAAACAAGACCAAAGGGTCTAATTCAGTAGCCACAGTCTTTTATAGACTCTCATTGGAAAAGGTGTCCCCTCTTATGCTGAGATTCTTCAAGAACGCAATCTCTGTCATCATCAGTGCTTTTAAAGATCCAACCCAATGGCCCTTTTTGGACAGTGCTTTAGTCGTTCTTACCCACTTAGCTCATATGGCGCACGTCAATGTTCAGTCTCTTCACAACTCCTTGTCACAGTTTTACGACTCCACCAAAAACTTAGAAGCAGCGCGAAGTATAGTCATAGCTCCAGAAATTCTGAATCGTTAGAAAGAATTGGCACTACTTAAGGAAAAACTCTCTCGTTCAGACGACATCCTTACTAATTGTGATACTGTTAATCAATTTCTTCATGAGAAGTTGAAAGTTTTTTATAGAAATAAGGCGATCATTGATGATCAAATTGCTATTCTTGAGAGAGAGATTCTACTTCTCAAGGGTCAGAAAGAAGTAGAAGATTTAACTATTTGTTAAATCAAGGAGGAGCTTGAAACAAATTCTTAAGTTTTCGATATCGAGCAAGCTGAACAGATGAAGAATAGGGAAGCTACTGCCTTTTTGGAATCAAAACTAGTTGGCATTCCTAATCAAGCCAGGATCATTCTTGAGGTTGAACGCACTACTACTGCAGCACAATTTTAGTTAAAAGAAGAATTACAACGCTACGTAGCAGTATTAAGCATAGCTGAAGATCTGTAAGGATTATATTTTCATATAAATTCCTTTTGCGTTATGATACATAGACAGATTGTGGTGTTTTATTCAGAGCAAATGCATTCTTGATAATACAATCATTAATTTTGGGATATATGTTGATGCAATACTTTCATACTCATGCTTCATCGTTTTCGCTATTTATATTCATACATTGTATGGCGATCCTATGTGATGTTTTATTTCAATAGGTGGAACTATTTCATTTCAAAGATAGTTTAGTTAGCTTTGCACACAGTTTAAGCTCTTGAGTAATGAAGCAATCACAGTTTTTTATACTCTTGAGTAGTGAAGTCGAGTCTTACATGATAGTCTCTGTAACTCCTAGGAGTTCACTAGACTTCTCACAGCCTAGTGAGTTCACAAACCACGATCCATCAGAGGGGCCTAGTGAAGCTATCGGGGCTGTGAACTTGGTTGGATTTATGCACAGGGTTGGCCGCAGTAACTCTCTAGAGTTCACGGGGCGCACAAGGTGACCTTTGGGGTACCAAATCTAGTGTCGTCAGTCCATCAATGAGTAGGTTTAGGCCCTTCTTCATGAGTTATTACTGAAATCAAGCAAAAGATCTGGGGGTCCTTACGAATGGTTGGCCTATCTATGGATAAGGCCAAAGAGCTCACACTACAGCCCGCGTTTTCTTTGCCTGCAAGGTCAAACCCAGTCACTGGCTTCGTCCACAGCCCGCATAGGTATGCATATGTAGCTGGCCATTTTTAGGGCTTGGCTAGGCTGCCTTAAAAGATAATAGTTGGGGGTAACAATTGTTGTCGCGAGAATGATAGATATCTTTGATTGAGATTGATATAGCACCACTTCTGCTAATATCTTCAACGATATTCATATGTGTTGTTGTAACACCCCGAATTTTTGCCAACCTGGAATTAGACATCCTTGGGCAATGAGTCGATCATAACACTTTAATTGACTTCTCAAAAACTCAATCCCAAAGTCTCAAATCCCCTTTCAATCCATTTCCTTCAAAATTCCTCCATTTCACCTTTCACCACCTTGTTCTTTAACTGTTTCTAAGTACTTTCATATTAGGCATGAATCCTAAAGTTTAAGTAATGAAGAACAATACATTAGAAATCCGTACAAAGGCACGAGTACCACCTCAGGCAGAAATCATACAGGACTAAATCCTTTAGAAATTAGGCGAGTTTTAGCTAGTGCTAAACTAGATTAACTACGAAATCCGCTTGATCCACTTTAAATACGATCTGCAAGACCTAAAACTTGTAGAATCGTTGACGCTAGGTTACCCTAAAATCTAGGATCAATCTCATTACCCAGTTGCTCTCGAGAGCACATTGAAACTTCGTATCGGACCTGGACCGCACGTCGAAAGTTTGATTTTCGCAAAGCTAAACGGTTAAGACCACCTTGCTGGGCTTGAAAACCATCTCGGAAATCAAGTCCAGATAGTATTCCGAAGCTATTCGCATGAGCCCAGAGTGAAGAGTGTGAGAAACGTGGTTTTTTTAGAAATTAAATCTAATTTAAGTAATCTGAGACTCGTCGCTTGTGGGCTGAATATAAGAATTCAGACCGTCAGAATCTAACCTAACACCCTCGGATCAGGAAACATTTCATACACAGATCAGTGTACTTGTGGCCCTGATCGGTGATTGTGGACCGTTGAACTGAAACTGGTCCGCCGTGGTCGATTTGTAAATCCGATCGAACTGAAAACTTAACTCGACCTAGATCCAAGGTCAGGGAGCTTAAGTCCGACCTTTAGCTCAAGAGGGGATCCGGAAGTGCTCCGTTGAGTTGAAACAGACGTCCTTTGGCTATAACCTAAGTATCCCTTGGCCCTGGGGCTATTTCTATCAATTTTGGGCCTATATAAGCCCCTTAAACCCTCTCTCTCTCTCTCTTCCTATACGAATTTCCAACCCTAAGGAGAAAAGAGAGAAGGAAAGTAAGAGAAAGTGTGAGAGAGAGTTGGTGTTCAATCCAGGGCTTCTTCCCTGCCATTCCACGTACTCAACTATCGTATCTGAATCGTTCTTCCGACGATTTCGATCCCGTTCTTAGGTAAGGAAACCTAACCCTAACCTGTTCTAGAGTTCCAAATAGCGCAAGTGATAAAATAGCTAATCTATTTCATGATATAGGTTGCCGTTCTATCATAGATGAAGACTCGATATACAAACTAAGTTTAAAATTCGTTTATCGGCGTAAGGTACGGACTTTAAACGTATAGGATAAGGTTTTCAAGGCTTTCAATGTCAGTTAATGATATATTACTGACGTGGATGCTATTGCACATGTATAAAGTGTTGTCCGTTTTATTTTTCAGATATACATTAACTATGTTGAATATACTATATTCTTCGTATTTGTAGAAAATACCGTATATGTATGAAATACAGATTTGTGCTTGCCATGATTAATTGCTATCTATGTATGCTAGATGCATGTGTATCAATTTTTGGGTGAACGGATTAGTCTAATACCTGTTATATTAACATACGTCGTGTATGTACAAGTTGTAGCCTAAGTGTTTGTGAAAATGTCTAAGTGAGTATAAACTATGCATTAGTGTACGCCACGACTAACCATCGTGGATATGTGATTGTTGTATAGGCGGCACTCCTTTGACGAAAGGACTTGCCCTAATACGTATTCTAACTACTACATACCATGTATGATGTTATGTGCAGACTAAGTGTATGTAAAAAAAATGTCTGTATGAGTAAGTGCTTATACATTCTTCTCTAATTGGGTGTTGAGATATGATTTTCAACTCCTTTAACTATGTGTATGCTTTCGTCCATGTACCGTATATTATAGTGTTTGTTTATCTATGTAATGCATATGTATAAATCTATGTTTAAGTTGTATTCCATAAAATGCAAAAACAAAGCTGTGAAGGATGATGGGGGAGTGGTGTAACGATTCCGTGCAACAGCCCTGACAGCCCTAAAGCGGACAATATCGGACCTTTGATTGTATGATTTGAAATCTTGATCCATAACTGCTTTAACTCTCTTCTAGGCTATTTTATTGTAATTGAATGTGATTGGGGCTATTGCATAGTCCAGGCAATCGGTAATAGGCTTCAAACAGGTGGCTGAAGTTGGTTCGCCACACAGGATGTGGTCGACGAATCCAAACCGTACTTGGGATGTTGACAATGATTAGGCCACACGAAGTGCTTACGCACTTCATGTCGATCAACTCAACGTGCGCTCGTACTAGTCTAGCTCGTCAAATAACCCGATTGGCCCGATGTATGTTAACCATGTTTGGACGCTATTGCTTGAACCTAGTGTACCAAACTCACCAATGAAAACCCCGTTAACCTTGGTACCTCGATCCGCTAAGACTCATGAGCCGGACATGGTGGTATGGGACACCGTGGTCGAGCTGTCGGCCTACACTGGGGTGACGAGCCTCCCCGTAGTGACCAGTGAGTAACCCAGAATCGTGAGCCGAATATGGTGGTATGGGACACTGTATTCGAGCTGTCGGCCTACACTGATTTGGTGACGAGCCCTTTGTAGTGACCTCGAGCATGCTCTAAGCCTGTGTAGAGGCGACGAGCCTTTCTGTAGCATTAGAGTATGAAATAGGCCTACCCCGGTGCAGCCTGGTTGTGGTCCCCAGTCGGGTTGGCGACGAGCCTTCGAAAATAGACTGCCAGTTGGTAGGGCATTGGTGGTAGTGACCTATAACTTTCTTATCGTATATGATTTACTAGGACTGACGACCCCAAAATGGATCATTGTTTGTGTATTGATATAAGAGAGGTACCTTAGTTTCCCAACCCTGCTGTATGAAAGGACTAATAAGAACTTGGTAATCATATGCATGCACCGCATTACGCTTGCGTTCAGGCATAGCAGGTCAAGCACTGAGGCAGTGTTGTTCATGCACGAACGTGAGATGAAGTCGCTGAGGGAGCGTAGGCGAGGGCATGCATCATACATTCATACCATTCTTGCATTAACAAGAGTACTTAGGGATGTGTGATTAACTGCTTTATCATTACTGCTTGATTGAATTGATAACATGCTAACCTTTGCTTTATTGTTCCACCGAGTTGATCACTCACTCCCACGTTACGGGACGGTGTTGTACACATCAACCAGACCCTGTCTTAGTTGTAGGTGGTGGTGATGCCTACGAGGCAGAGCCAAACTTCGAGGATGACGAGGAGGCATTCTCATATATGCAGTTTTCAGGCGGGTTCATGTGAGCCATGTCCTGATCGACGGGGATTTCTGGGATGTCGACTAGATGACATTACACCTTTTGTATGTGTTGGAATTGTACATGTAATTATTTAACCTGGTAACATTATCACACTCTGGAGACTTACCACAGTTTCTATATTTTATATATCTATCACAGTCTTCCGCTTGCAATTTCACTTGTCTCTGGAGTATGATATGCTGTTTTGGTATAATCTCATTCATGTTTCAATGCAATCATCATAATCATCATTATCTATGTTGCATAAGCGATGCGTTGGAACTCGGGAACTGAGTTTTGTTCGACCCCCGATTTTCAGGGCATTATAGTTGTTCATAATATATCAGCTTGGTGATGGTACCAATTTCAGCAAAATTCTGTAAAGCTCGCTTGAGGATGATAACGATGGTCACTTTCCCTTTGTAACACTCGTTGATACGTAGGCTTGACATGCTCGCAAATTTCTTCTTTATTCATTCATCTGACAGTACATGGTCATGGCCTTGCTTATTCTTGCCCCCTTTTGATACAAAAGCATTATTCTGATAATATTCTGGATCAAAATCAATAGTATCTTCAGGGTCGATATCTTTTAATGAAGCCAGCATTGACCGGTATACCGATACCTTGTCTATGTTGGTCTACGACTCTGTAAACTCCATTGGAGTATACCTCTTTTATTATGTACGGCCCGTCCCATTTTGGTTCGAATTTGCCCCCTGTTCTGTGGGTGACCACTATCGGCCTTTTTAGCATCTTTTGAAAGAGCTATACTTGACTCATTTATCAAAGGCGACCGATGTCCTTGCCTGATATGATTGCAACTGCTGCTGAGCTGCCAAGCGTTTCTCATCAATCAAATCTAGTTGTTCCAACCTTATTTTTGCATTTTCATCATCTGTGATTGACTAATGTACTGCCACTCTGAGTGATGCAACTTGTATTTCGATCGAGATGACTGCTTCTACCCCATAAACTAGTGAATACGGTGTTGCTCTCGTTGTTATCCGGTGGGTAGTTTTGTATGCGCACAATGCTTCTTGCAATCCCAATCACGCTTGTTTTCTGTCATTATTTTCTTCAGTATCTTGACTATCGTTTTATTAAACGCCTCTACTAATCCATTGGCCGGTGGATAGTAAGGTGTTAAAAATGAATGATGAATGCTGAATTTCTGACATAGCTTTTCCATGCCTCTGTTTTTGAAAGGAGTGCCATTATCTATGACAATTTTCTTTGGGATACCATGGTGGTATATTATTACGTGTCAGATGAAATTGACCACATCTTTCTCCTTAACACTACACAGTGCAATCGCTTCCGTCCATTTGGAGAAGCAATCTATCGTTGCCAAAATATACTGTTTTCCTTTGGACGAAGGTGGATTTATAGGACCAATAACGTCAAGTCCCCAGGCAGAGAAAGGCTAAGAGGTGACTGACTGATGTAGGTCTTCAGGAGGAATGTGTATAACATCTCCATAAATCTAACATTCATGACACCACTTTGCATAATTATCACATATTTGAACATGGTAGGCCAATAATACCCCATTCGATGTATCCGATGAAATAAATTTCGGCCAGCTTGATGTGCCCCACATTCTCCAGCGTGCGCTTCTCGCAACATCAGGCCTGTTTCTTGTTCATGTAGGCAACATAGTAGCATCCCGTTGTAAGATTTTTCTATACAATACTTTGCTACATATGATGAATCTGCTCGATCTTTGCTTTATTTGTTATCTCTTCGTTGAGTCTTCTGGCAAGATATCATATTTAAGATAATCTATGAAAGGCTAACGCCAATCATCTGTCGTCACCTCCAAACATGATATAGGAAGTGTCTCAACAATTTCATCAATGACCTCTAAAGAGGGTAAAAATCTTCTTTCTTCTATAGTCACCTGGAGAGGACTTCAATTTGGGCAGGATAGAGCCGCTGCCAAGATGGCAAAAGCATCTGCTTTTACATTTTTAGACCACGGTATATGCTTGACTTCAACATAACAGAACTGCTCCAATAACTGTTGTGCTTTGCGATAGTATGGCAAGAGTTCTTGCTTTCTTATCTCGAATTCAGTCGTCAATTGATTTATGATTAATTTAAAATCTCCAAAAATATGCAGCGTTTTTATCTTCATTTTTTGAGCAATTTCCATTCCAATGATGAGAGCTTTATATTCGGCCTCATTGTTTGTACACGCAGCACCCAATGTGAAAGAGTAAGGTAACAAGTCACCTTGAGGAGTAATGAATATCACCCCGGCCCTTGCCCCTGATGTTCAAGAAGCACTGTCAAAATACATCTGCCATGTGCTTTGCAACTCGGCCAATATAACCTGTTCATCGGAAAAATCATCACTAATGGTCTCGTACTCGGCTACGGGATGTGCTGCTAGGAAATCCGTCACTGCTTGCCCTTTTACTGCTTTTGTCGGCTCATACATAATCGTATATTTCAAAAGTAACAGCATTCATTTAGCCAGTCTTCCAGATAACATCGGTCTTGTCATCAAAAACTTTATCGGATTTACTCTCGAGATCAAAGTTATGTCATGGGAGAGACAATAATGTCTCAATTTCTGCACCACAAATATGAGTGTCAAACATTCCTTTTCAATCGGGGAATAACTACATTATGTGCCCATCAAAGTTCTGCTTAAATAATAAAGAGCGGTCTCTTTTCCAGATTCGTTCACCTGTGCCAGCAAAGCTCCTAAACAATTCTCGAGTACAGATATGTACAAAATGAGAGGCTTTTGGGGCTGTCAATATCGGTGGTTGTTTCAGCAATTCCTTTATTAAATCGAACACATTCTGACAGGCTTTGTCCCATACAAAATCTGTACCATTCTTCATTAAATTGGAAAACAGCTGACATCTCCCTGCCAGATTTGAAATGAAACGGCAAATGTACGCCAACTTTCCTTGCAAACTTTTCAACTCTTTTAATGTCTTCAAAGGTGGCATATTTTGAATGGCTTTAACTTTTCCTAGATCGATCTCAATGCCCCTGTGCCTAATAACAAGACCCAGGAATTTTCCTAATGATACCCCAAATGCACATTTAGCTGGATTCATTTTTAGTTGCTTCTTCCTAAGTCGACGGAAGACCGATACCAAATGTTCGCAATGTTCCTGATAATTACCTGACCTGACCACCAAATCATCAACATAACACTCAACATATTTGTGCATCACGTCTTGGAAGATATTCTGCATTGCCCTCTGATACGTCGCCCCAGCATTTTTGAGACCAAATGGCATAACTTTATAACAGTAAATCCCCAGTGAAGTTCTAAATGTTGTTGCTTCTTCATCTTCAGGTGCCATTCTAATTTGATTATAACCCTCATAGCCATCCATGAAAGACATGATAGCATACTGAGTTGTACTGTTAATCAACAATTCAGTTATTGGGAGAGGAAAATCATCTTTTGGATAGGCTTCATTCAAATCCCTGAAGTCAACGCACACTCTGACTTATCCATTTTTCTTCTTTACCAGGACAATGTTCGAAGTCCACTTGGGATACTTGACCTCCCTGATAAACCCAACTTTAATTAACTTGTTCACTTCTTCTTCTATCAGGGGAACCAAGTTCGGGTGAAATCGTCTTTGCGCCTATTTAACCGGCCTTTTCTCCTTAGAAATGTTCAACCGGTGCATTGCTACTAACGGCTCCAGACCTGGCATCTCTGCATATGTCCAAGCGAAGACGTCTCTATTTTCTTTGAGAAGTTGAACGTATTTCTTGGCCTCCTGCTCAGAAAGACTGGTGCTGATGAATGTGTTCCTTGGCTCTTCTTCTGTACCCAAGTTTACTTCTCGTAAACTGTCTATCGTTGGCTGCCCCCGTCTTCCATTTGCTTTGGGGCCATCTCGGGATGTTCGACTATTTTGGGATCTTTTTCTGATAACTGCCCAGCTGTGACCATGTTCACCGATGATTCTGCCCCCAATCCTTGAAATTTCCCTCGCTTTTCCTGACCAACTCCAATAAGAATCTGAATTCTTTTCCCATGATTTAGGCCGATGGGTTCTTCATAATTGAAACCCATATTTTTCTTGATTTTCTTGCTTGCCGGGCTATATTTTTTAAGATCTTGCAGTGTCAACTTGCCATAATACACATTATTCTTGGCCTCTTCCCCTATCTTTGCTTCTACTGGGGCATAGAATTCTATTGGTTTCCGGTATTTTGCGCTAGCCTTGACCTAAAACCTTCCTGGAATAGCCGAAAATGGCTTATTTCTTTCAGCATATGGCAATGGCACTGTATAATTGGACTGTAAAATTTTCAACGGTTCAGGCGATAACAGAGTTAGCAGTGGCTATCCTGGTTGTCTCAGATGTTTCGGCACAAAATAGAATTTCTTCTTTGTCTCTGCAGTTCTGGATGATTCTGTCTTTTCTATTTCTTCTTTCATCATCTTCACTTGAATGTCCTTTAGGACTCTGTTTTCATCATTCTTTCCTTCTTCTTTAGCGAATCCCTTATAATAACTAGCGTCCGCAAAGAAGGCTTCAGCTTTTATAAAGGGCTTCGCATCGGCCATTACTTTATATTGTATCCTATTTTTACAGTCCTTGAAGCATTGATGCAGAGTAGAGGGTACAATGTTGTACTGATGTATCCATGGCCTTCCTAGGAGAAGATTGTATATCATTACTGCGTTTATAATGTGGCACACAACATCAGTAGTTAGCTCTCCTATCTCCAACATCACTATAATTTTACCGAGTGCATGTTGCCCATCTTTATTGAAGCCCTGTATCATCATTCCACTAGGGCGTAGATCAGAATGACAATAACCCAGTTTACATAACATTGAGAGTGGTAAAAGATTCACTGCAGACCCATTATCAAGCATAATCCGTTTAACATTTTTGCCACGAATATGGCCCTCTATCATTAGCGGCCTATTATGTCATGTGTCACAGACTAAATCATCATCAGAGAAGGAAATGACTAGCAGGCAGTCTTCTTGCTCTTTATATTCTTCGCCTTCCATCTCTGTCAGCAGGGTTTTGAAAGTGCCCTGGTTTGTCAAGTTACGTGAGTGGTAGGTCAGACTGTCTACAGAGCTCAATAAGAAGATCAATTCAAGCGTCTGCCTCAACCAGATATGTACAAGCTCGTCACAGGTGAATCTAAAGCCTCACATCCCATGACCCAAAACACCAGGCAAAGAAAAACCCTTAAAAACGAGTTAGAAATCATAGGGTTTTAGGGTGAGAAAACTTTTTGCAAAATAAGAAAATCTCTAAGTTTTTCTCGCCTTATCGATTTTATCGAAGCACCCTCGATATGATCGACCTGCACTGTCAATGTCCTCGATACCTTAAATGATATTATTGATGAGAGGACCAAAAGTGTCCAGCAACTAAATATTCATCTGGACGGATTTATCGATGTATCGATGCACCTATCGATATCATCGATATAAGCACTAAATATATCTAGCAACTTCATAACATATCTGGACGAATTATCGATGTATCGATACACATATTGATATTATCGATATACAAATCTCGAGTCCATCGAGAGTGGCTCGATAAGATCGACAGGCAGACTTCCGGCGCCCCTGTTTTTTAAGGAAAATCTCAAATTCCTTTGATATATCGATGACCGTCCGATATGATATAAACTCAAAAATCGATAAGATCGGAGGTCCATCGGTGATATCGATCGAGGGCGCGCATTTCTTACAGTAAATATTTCAGGTCGTTTTCTAACTATGATCGGGGGGCCTTCGATAGAATCAATATTTAAATATCGATGATATCGACACCAGGTCGATTGTATCGAACAAAGACATAAATCGTCCAATAAGTTTAAAGTCAAATCTGCTGGATTTATCAATGCATCGACTCTGGTCTCGATATCATCAACATTCTAATTCCGATGATCTCGACGGTTCCCCGATCACTCATGAAAACCTAAAATATTTCAAAGTCAAGTCTCTCTCATTTTTCAAGTGTCGATGGATCGAACCTGTCATCGATGGAATCGGAGTTCGAAATCCGATGACATCGACAATAGTTTCGATTCATCGACCAATTGGCAAAGAGTTTCAAAAGCGTATGACATTGAGTCCGAGTCATCGAAGAAATCATCAATGCTATCGAGAGTATACACTCGATGATATCGAACCTGCTCGATGATATCGAACTCTGTCATAAATGTGACTGTCTTATATCCGTTGGAACTTTTTGCCTATATATAGAGGACTTGTCTTTTGTTGCTGTGAGAGAAAGAAGAGAGAGCTTTTGAGTGTTTCAACTTATATCTTATACCTAAAGCCCTTTCTCTCAAGGGAGTTCATCCTCCAATCCACCCTCACCATTGACATTCAATAGAGCGGATTGGGGAATGAACTTCCGCATTCAAGGATCCTCTAGCTACTACCTTAATGGCAAATCATTAAGCTGGGATGCCTTGAATGCATAAAATTGGAACTACTCTACCTTCCTTATAGGAAAACCTTTAGAGAGTAGGATTCCATCATAACCTTGACCCAACCCTAAACCAAGTACTGGTATATCTTTTGTGTTGCGGATCAAGGGAGCCGAAGACTCTTCAACAAGAAGGAGGAGGTCTTCGTCATTGCGCTGAATGGGACTCATCAACTTATTTGTAAGTATTCAGAGTCCAAGAGGACACTTGTGATCATTCCTTTCTAGGATTGGGTCTTAAGTAGTTCTCACCCTTCGAAGTCCTCAAGGAGGCCTCCGACAGGAGTGTACATATTGGGTGCGTTGTGTGGACCCTTGCTCTGTGGAGAGTATAAACATCCGGGTGCGTTGTGTGGACCCTTGCTCTATGGAGAGCATAAACATCTAGTTAGGAGTGAACCGGTAAAATTCCAGGGTTAGAGGTGAACCGAGTAGACTTCTATGTAAAAGTTGAAGGTGAACCTAATTTAAAACCTTAGGTTTGAGGTGAACCCTGAGAAACCTCCTTAGTGAAATCCGGTACACTCAAGGGTTGAGTGCGGCAGCCGGGAGTGGAGTAGACTTATCGTCGAACCACTATAAAATGACTATGTTTGAGATTGTTATTTTGATTGTGTGATTTGCTTTAATACTTCCATATCTGAATATCTAATCACACCTCACACACCTACACAGTCATATCTATCATGAACTTGGTTGCATATTGTTTACTTCTTAAGCAGTTTGTGATTGGATCCTCTACCAGGCTTGGAAGCCTGTAGAGTTACATTTGAGTAATCCTGATAATTGTATATTGAAAAGGATTAGTGAAATAGGATTTTAAATAAACCATAAAAACTTTTTAAAAGTCCTATTCACCCCCCTCTAAGACATATAGGCATATTCTGACTTCTACTAGTGCGGTCTTCACCGCCATTTCAAGTTTCTCTGACATCATGATTGGACAGCGCTTGAACCAAGCTCTGCTGAAATTCTTCTAACAATTTAAGCGCATCGTAGACGCTTAATCGAGCCGATATTCACTTCAAATGACTTACCACATCGTAGGTCACTTTTGCTGTCTCGCTCTATTCTTCTCTTCATCACTATCGTTGTAAGGCTCGTATCCTAGTCCATACCATTCCATAGGCTTCTGCGGTCCTTCCAATCGAATTCCAGCAACCCACGACCTATAATCAATGTTTGCACGTGACCTTAAGTCGCATCCTGTGATTCTAAGTTAGCTCGACTCAAAACTTGTATCATTACGAGAGCGTTCCAACGCCGCGTCTCATGCGCCAATGTGATACCCAGGCCAAGAGTTGTGGACCCGCATTTATTTCAAGGAAAACGCCACGTGTTATGAATTCTGAGAGAATATCTACAACCTATCACATCAATCAATCAACTACACATCCTATCACAAGTACAAGTAAAGTACAAGCAACCCATCCCTCTCCCATTCCCAAAGTCAACTCTCTCTCTCTCTCTCTCTCTCCACCCATCCCTTTCTTACACTCACCCATCACTCATCACTCACTCTTACATCACCTCTCTCTCTCTCTCTTTCTCAAACCATTTTCTCAAGCAACCCATGAGAGCCAACGTCCAAGCATCCCATGGAGAAGCTATGGCGTGGCCCACTTTCTACCCCTCTCATCCTCATCCTAGCCCTTCAATCTCCATCATCCTCCATCAAAGTTGAAGCCTAGGATCCAAGGAGTCCATGGAGCTTAGAAGAAGCGGAATCGGTGGGTGTTCATAGCCCTAGATTTTGATTTTGATTTAGGATCCACGCGATTTTTGGGACACATTTTGATATATGTACTTGCATGGCTCACCTAGGGAGGGCCCATAGTGTCGGGGTCCCTCCATCTACGCATCCCTCTCTCTCTCCCTCTCTTGCATTTTTATGATGATGATGAGGGCTTGTGGCCCACCCGGATGGACCCCACCACGAAGTATGTATTTTACCCATGTCATCCACCAAGTGGGCCCACATAGGTGGTGAAATTCCACTATAAACATAAGTGTGGGTGTGTAACGGACACTGCTGCTAGCATCCAGAGGACGCTACAGCAAGCAATGTCCCATGTTGTATGTATTTGTGAGGAGTGTGGGACCCACAACAGGCCCCACCCATGATGCATGTATTTAATCCACACCGTCCACCCTATTTCCCAGCTCATTTTAGGCGTTGAGCCAAAAAATGAAGCTAATCAGAAACTTTGGTAGGCCACACCATCTAAAACATTATTTTAATAGTGAAAAAATTGTTAGGGCCCACTGTGATGTTTCTGTGAGTCAAAAAATATTGAATATTGGGCTTATTAGACCCCTCATGAGCCATAAAACCTAGCTGATGGACTGGACCTTCTTGATATGGGTCCCACCTATGAAAAACTACACAAAAAAATAAATTAATAATAATAATAAGAGGTGACGCTGCTGCTGCTAGCGTCCAGAGGACGCTACAGCAAGCAGCGTCCTGCTGCTTGTAAAATGGACAAGGGCCATTGGCCCCACCACAAGCCCTACCATGATGTATGTTGCACATCAACACCGTGCATTTGATGGGACCCCTTTAGGAATTGGGATCCCCCAAAAATCAGCCGTTCTCGAAACTCAAGTGGTCCACACTACATGAAGCAGTAAGGGGATTGAGCGTCTACCATTGAAACCCTCTTTTGGGTCCCAGAAGTTTTGGAAAAATATGAAATTTGTTTTTCCTCTTTATTTAGGTCTGTATGACCTTATCAACAGATGGGATGGAAAATAAACGTTATGGTGGGCCCCACGTGAGACCCACTTGTGAAGGGGATTGGCTGGTGTACCCATACACCAGTTATATAATTGTTATATTGACGTCCCAAGTTCTGCCGGTCCCACGCATGATATATGGTTATCCACACCATCCATATGTCAGATGGTTGGGCCCACCTTGATGTGTATATTATATCCACACCATCCAACTGTCTGGATGGTGGAATGCCACCATGATGTATTTGTTTTAGCCATGTTGTCCAGCGACTATGGGGCCCACATGAGGTATGTTTCAACCGTCCATCTGTTGGATGAGCTCGTCTTAAGGCATGAGACTAAAAATGAGACAGATCTACTTATCAGGTGGACCACACCGTAATACCAATGAGGGATTGAACGGCTACTATTGAAATCCTTTTTGTGATCCCAGAAGTTTTGGATCAGTATGAAATTTGTTTTTTCACTTAATTCAGGTCTTTGTGACCTTATGAACAGATTGGATGGAAAATAAATGTTATGGTGGGCCCTGTGAATTTTTAACGATGAAAATCATTATCTCTACTGCCATTTGTGGTATGGTCCAGATGACCTTCCGATATAATTCATTTTTTGGGAAATACTCTAAAATTATCTCTAAAAATAGATGTATGGTGTAGATAGTTCACCTAGAATGGTGGGCCCCACTTGATGTATATGAGGCCCATTGGTGCGGCCCATTGATGCGCCCCACTTGATGTATATGAGGCCCATTGGTGCGGCCCATTGATGAGCCCCACTTGATGTATATGAGGCCCATTAGTGTCGCCCATTAATGCGCCCCACTTGATGTATATGAGGCCCATTGGTGCGGCCCATTAATGCGCCCCACTTGATGTATATGAGGCCCATTGGTGTGGCCCATTGATGCCGCCCACTTGATGTATATAAGGCCCAATGTGATGTATTTGTGGCCCATTTGGCGAGGCCCATTATGGTGTATTCACGGCCCATTTGGCGAGGCCCATTGTGGTGTATTCATGGCCCATTTGGCGAGGCCCATTGTGGTGTATTTGTGGCCCATTTAGAATATGCAGGGCCCACCTTAATGTGATATATTTGCGACCTATTTAGTGAGGCCATGGGTCCACTATACATTTGGCTCTATGTGGGTCACCCCTTGAGAGCAATGTTGGTTAAAGGTCCACATTGATGGGCAATGATGGTTAAATGTCCAAATTTTGACCTTCCCTTAGGCCTTTGTTAGGCCTATTCTCTTCATTCTCTAAGTGGGTTGACCCTAATAATTGGGCCCCATTGATGTTTGCATGACCCACCTATTCATATTGTGTTAACCCATAACGTTGGGCCCCCATTGGTTGCTCGTAGGATTATTTCCTTTTAATCTTGGAGTCCATCTGGACTTATTTAGGCCCCCTAGGGCATCTAGCGAGCCATATGATAGTATGGCGAAAGAAGCCCGCTCCAGATCCTTGGGAATATAGGTAGGCCACCTAGGCCCAACCTTAATATGAGGAGAGTACAACATCACCGTAGATGGAGGGATCTGTGCAATCTGATTTGGTATATTCACTTTCGAGGACTGATCCTCATATTATGGATAAGATCTGTTGTCCTTCTATGGACCCCGCCATATATATAGACCGATCATCGATTACAACTATGTGGGTATACACACTGAGTATGTGTTAGCATAACATTGTGATTATATGAGGTCCATCGTGACCATGTGAGGCCCATTGTAACCATGTGAGGCTATTGTGATTGTATAAAGCCCATCGTGACCATGTAAGGCCCATTGTAATGGTATGAGGCCTATTGTGTATGTATGAGGCCCATTAGATGTGTGAGGACCATTGTGTTGTGATGGTATGAGGCCTATTGAGAATGTATGAGGCCCATTGCGATGTGTGAGGACCATTGTGTTGTGATGGTATGAGGCTCATTGTAATTGTATGAGACTCGTCGTGACTAGATGAGGCCCATTGCAATGTGAGAGGCCCATTGTGATTGTGTGAGATCAATCATTATTATGTTCGATAATCATGCATAGCATCATGTTACATGCCCATATGCATCATCTGCATGTTTGATATGAGATGCGGTTGACCATTGCATATGTCATTGAGCAGGTTGTTTATAGGACTCCCTGATAGGTAGAGTTGCCCCACATGAGTGCACAGTACGCGTAGGTTTGATGCATGACTGGATGGTATGACTCATACATCTCATATTTTATGATATGACTACCATATGCCCTAGCGACATAAGGGTCGTGGCCTCCACAGGCATATCGTGGATAGCCAGATGGGACACCGAAAATCTTTTCTACATGGGGTGTCATAGATGTCCCTAGGTGAAAGTCCCTAAACCCTCTTGGTACAAGAGAACGCCCCAACGTCTAAACCAAGTGGATATATGAGCGCATGAGGGCCGTATACCAATAGGTCGCGTCTCCCACTGTGTCATGGTTGGTTAGGAGAGGGTGTAGCCTTACCCGCCTGAGGGAGTAGGCAATATTAGGCTAAGTCTAACCAGCTCATAAATGGGTCCCCTATCGACGAGCCGAGCCCGATATTGTCAGGCGGATAGTGAGGTCTCTTCCACTTACCCAGTTATGTGTTTGATGGGGCGGCAAGTGGTGTAGAGTGTACTAGACCCCAGTGATGATCTCAGAGATGTACTATACTAATATATGGACTTATTGAGCAAGAGTTGCATACTCAGCATTTTACTCATTCATTCATTCATTCACTATCCACTCGGGCTGGTGGTGCACAACTAATTTAATGTGTACCTTTGAAATGGCCAGAATTTCAGTTAAGCACGTAACTAACTTGAGATCAGGAGTCTACCACATTGAGTCTAGCTATCTAAATTTAGGTATGGGACTGGTTTGGATAGAAGTCCCTTATGATGGACCCCATAGCCTGCGATATTACGTACTATCATCCCGACTTCACATTCCAGCTTGGTCATTTTATTCGCACTGCATATTGCATTACATCCGCAACATATGGCATTTGGGTTGCTATGTTTCTGCATTTATATGGCCCAGATGAGACTGGTAGTATTAGTGGACTCGTCAAGATTTGCATATTGCATTGCATCCTCAGTATATGATATTTGGCTTACTATGTCTCCGCATTACATAGCTGATCTACATTGCTTCCTCAGTATATGATATTGGCTTATTATGTCTTTGCATCACATAGCTTGGATAAGGCTGATAGTACTTATGGACTTACCAGCATGTTTCTGCATTACTCTGATATTGAATGAGATATATCCTTACTAGTATTCCGCTTACGCTGATATTTGCATGCTTGACACTTATCTTGCACACACACGTACACCACCCTCTAAGCTTTCTATAAGTTTATACACGATAGATGCGTGCAGGTGACGCTAGGATGTCGCAGTAGCATTAAGATTGGAGCGTGTAGCTTTCTACTGGAGCTTTTGATATTGATATTGTATTTCCCTTATACATTGTACTCAAAGTTTTTTATTATAGTGGATATGGGGTGATGTTGTGGTTATTTCTTGTGGGTTATACTTGTGGTTATACTTCTTATTAAACAAATTTATGTTGAAAATCCTCCTTGTAGGATCCCAAGATCGGAACCTGGTATATGGGTGCTAGGAGCCGAGAATGGGGTACTACGGAGGCTGTCGGCGCCGGCTTCGACGATCGAGAATTTTGTGAGCCTAGTTTTCGAGTCTAGGGCGAGACAGTGATAGCTTTGGATATCTTCTTTTCCTGTTTTGAGACTGTAAGATTGGTAAATCCTGTTGTTCTCCATCGTCCCCTGGGCATGGTAGGGTGATGGAATCCCTTCCAATCATCGAAATTCTCCTCCATTGAGAATTAGGCCAATAAAAAGTTCAGATTTGATTTAAATTGCTTTATCTTTCAATTGGATAGGATAGGACTCAAATTCCAATTGTGTTCCTTGAATCAAGTAAGGTAGCATCTTGATAGCTACAAGTGGATCCTTGTCACCCTTTGATTCAAGGTAAGTGTCAAGTATACAATATCAGAGCAATGCGAAAACATACTGGTAAGTCCATGAATGCTATCAGTCGTACTAAGGCTATGTGATGCAAGGCATGAATGATATCGTCCATACCAAGGCTATGCGATGCAAGGCCTACATGTCTAATGTCATATGCAAGATGCAACTCAAGCATACCAATTCTCATTTGAATCCACATAATAATACAACTCATCTCTGGAATATCACCGGGGTCTAGTACACTCTGCGTCAGCTTACCGCCCCATCTAAGCGTACAACTGGGTTAGTGGAAGAGACCTCACTATCCGCCTACCAATATTAGGCCCGGCTCGTCGATAGCGGACCCATTCCTCAAGCTGGGTCAGGCTCAGCCTAGTCACTGCCCCCTCACTTGGGTGGGTAAGGCCACACCCCCTTCCAACCGACCACGACATAATGGGAGACGCGGTCAACTGGTATTCGGCCCTCATGTGCTCATGCATCCACTCAGTCTAGACATTGGAGCATCCTCCTGGTACCATAAGGGTTTGGGGACTTTCACCCTGGAACATCTATGGCACCCCTGTGCTAGAACAAGTATGTTCGGTATCCAATCCTTCCATCCACGTTATGTCTATGGAGGCTACGGCCCTGATGTCACTAGGGTGTACAGTAATCATGTCACATAAATGCGAGATGCATGAGTCATACTATCAGTCATGCAGCAATCATACGCGTACCACGCGCTCATGTGGGGTAACTCCGTCTCTCAGGGAGTCTCATAATAATCCGCCCAATGGCATATGCTATGATCAGTCACTCGTCATACCAAACATACATATGATGCATATGGGCATGTATCATGATGCTATACTAACACGTACTCAGTGAGTCCTACCAGGCGAAGTATATTAGCATGGCTATAAACAAATGATCGGCCTATATACATGGGGGTGTCCATAGAAGGACGGTGGATCTAATCCAAAACATCAAGATCAGTCCTCGACAGTGGATATACCAAATCTGATAGCACAGATCCTTCCATCTACAGTGATGATGAACTCTCCTCATATCAAGGATGAGCCTAGAGGGCCTGCTCATATCAAGAATGGGCCCAAGAACAAGGAGTGGGCTTCCCCACCCGCTCTGTCATATAGTAAACTAGGCTTCCTAAGAGGCCCAATAGACATAAGATGGGCTTGATAACTTGGACAATCTACAAGGCATGATGAAAGCATCAACAATAATGGGGGCCCAACGGTTTGGGGTAAGCCCAATGAGGTGGATCATGCTAATGTTAATGGGGGCCCAATGAATTGGGATAGCCCAATAAGGTGAGATGAGAATGGGCCTAATCAATGGGGCCTGGGGAGGATTACAATGTGGACATTTAACCACCAATGCTCTTACAATGTGGACATTTAATCATCATTGCTCCCAAGGAATGGCCCATTTAGAACCTATCCTATACTGGGGGTCCATGGTCCTTATACTAACTAGGGGATGGATGAGCATCATAAACATTATCACATACATCATGGTGAAATCATAGGCATCTCAATGAGCCTCATGTACATCACATTGGCCTCATCACATGGGCTTCATATACATCACATTGGGCCTTAAACAAGGGCCTCATATACATCACATCGGGCCTTACACAAGGGCCTCATACACATCACATTGGGCCTCATCCCATGGGCTTCATATACATCACATTGGGCCTTATGGGGCAACCCATGATCCAGCAAAATAGATGGTCAACATGTGTAACATATACATCAAGGTGGGCCTCACAGGTCAGCCCTATGGTCCAGAAAAACAAATAGACAGTGTGCTTACAACACATCAATCAAGGTGAGCCTTATGCATCACAAATGGGCCCGCAGTTGGGCCCCCACAAACATCACAGTGGGGCCCAGAAGATTTTAACGATGGGCATTTAATCACTGTTGTCCAGCAGCGTTCAGATTGCTGTTGGACGAGATGGATGAAACACATACTTCACGTGGGCCCCACAGCCGCTAGACGGCATGACTGCATCACATACATCATGGTAGGTCCCACCGTACAAGGTTTGGACGGTGTGGATGCAATACATAAATCATGATGGGGTCCACGTCCCCGGTCTAGATGGCGTGGATAAAACACAACATCAAGGTGGGGTCCAATCCATGGACGGACAACATGGATAAAACAGATACATCATGTGAGGTCCATGGACGGACGGGGTGAATACAGCACTTACATCATGTGGGGTCCATGGATGGACAGGTTGAATACATTTTACTATTTATAGTAAATTTTAGTATTTATAGTAAATTTTAGTTTAATGGTCTAAAGTCCATTTTATTTGTATTTTTACTATTTATAGTATATTTTAGTTTAATTATTGTTCTTCATCATTTAAACTTTAGGATTTGTGTCTAATATGAAAGTACCTAGAAATATTTGAAGAATAGGGTGGTGGATGGTGAAATTTTTGAAGGAGATGGGTTGAAAGGGGAGTTTAAGACTTTGGGATTAAGTTTTGAGAGCTTGGGAAGAGAATGGGGTGATGACTTGAGATTGAAAAGGGTATAACGGACTAGAAATGGGGTATAAGTGAGGTAGAAATGGCCCTAGGTGAAGCCCTGGGGCTTCCATGTGATTCATGAGAGCAAAGAGGGGTCGCTTCTATAGTTAAACCCTAGGCTAAGACTTAAGTGTTTAGATTAGCTGGACGGCTTGATCTTAGGGTCCTTTAACGTCACTAAGTTCGATCGCTCCTTCCTAAGTTGATAAGGTGTTATGATAGACCCATTGCCTAAGGACGTCTAACTTCAAGTTGGCAAAAAAAATCTGGGACGTTACATTAGCCAATACTCGTCCAGATTTAGCTTTATTTGGAGGCAATTGAGAATTTAGGCTTGATTGGAAACAACAGAGTCTGTAAAAACCTTTTTAGCATGAGTTGTTAAAAAATGAGGCTGAAGCCTTTACCTCATGGGGTTGTGGTCTTGATTCGGGAAATTGAGTCAAAACTATGGTGAAAGGCTTTAGCTTTATTTATTTATTTTTATGAGTCCGGATCCTCCGTTATTCGGCAAATAGAGGCTCCCTGATTACCTAATCCTCATTGGTCCACATCACCACTCACTTTTACCAAAAAACTAAAAGAAAAAATTGGACTCCAAACTATTATTTAAAAAAAAAAAAAGGAAAAAAAAGTAGAAAAAGAAAACGGAAAAAAAAACCCAAGACTTCACTTCTGCGTCCCTCCACTCTCACTTGTTGCATCTTCCTCAATCCTCTCTCCCTCTCCACACTTCTTCACATCTCTCTCTCTCCCTCCCACTCTCACTCATTGCTTCTCCCTCAATCCTCTCCACACTTCTTCACATCTCTCTCTCTCTCTCTCTCTCTCTCTCTCTCTCTCTCTCTCTCTCTCTCTCTCTCTCTCTAACTGCATTTAGCTAAACAACGAAAGCTCTCTCTCTCTCAAAGGAAGTACTTTTGTGGTAAGTAAAATGCTCTTCTTCTTCTTATTTGCACGTACGCCAAAATCCAAGTATTAAACTAGTCCAATTATAAGGCATGTTTGTTTCTCCATTGTAAATGTAAATAGTAGTATAAAATTATTTTTCACCGGTGTTTGATAAAGAAGGATATTACCATTTTAATAACCCTAAAATCGGATGTAATGCTAGTAATCGAATAAGAATTGTATTTCATTAAATATGTAGGGCCCACAATAATTTGTGTCTGATCCACGATGTCCATCCGTTTTACTAATTCATTTTAGGGCATTAGACCAAAAATGAAGCATATCCAAAGCTCAAATGGACCACACCACAGAAACAAGTGAAACAATGATGTCTACAATTGAAAGCTGAAACTTGGATCAGAGCTCACAAGGATGTGCATCTGTCATCCAACTGTTCATAAGGTCACATAAAAATGGATGAAGGGTAAACACATATATCATCTTGATCCAAAATTTCTATGGCCCTAAGAAGGTTTCAACAGTCTATGTTCAATTCCCCTGTTTCACGTGGTGTGGTCCATTTGTGAAATAAATGGCCAGCAGCGTGGATTAGACACATACATAACGGTGTTCCCTATGGATCTTACTCTTGCGTTTTAATTTCTCAATTTAATTGCCGAGCAATCCAAATAGCTATAGCCGTCAACATCACACGAAAACATCAATATATAATCTTAAACCTGACTCCCACAGCTGGTCTGGGCCCAAAATTTGAGCCCATTTAAAAATTGAGCCTGGTTTAGTGTCAGAGTTTGTCAAGCGAGATGGCCCATCTATGATTTCAAGGGCATTTTGGTCTACATCATGCATGATTGGTACACTTAAGGGGTGTTTGGATTGTAAATTATTTGGATAAACAGGACTATCACAAAAAATATAGTAGTAAAGAGCAACTACATATAAAAACAAGTGTGAATTCACCTATGGATAAAAGCTAGTTGTCTTTCAAACAACTTCTTCTCAACACTAGTGTTCACATTCAATTGTAGCTTTTCCCTTCTCAATTTCTTTTAGGTGCAGTACTGTAATCAGGAAAATCAAAATGTACATTGAGGGAGAACTGATCATCAATTGCCCTTTAATTGTTGTAACCAATTCAGTTTCACTAAAGGAACAAATCCCCCGTCAACATTTAATTGGAAATTTGTAAAGAAAAAAGATCTTGTAAGAGTCGAAATATAAAATGAAGATAGTCACCAACTTGAAGACCAAAAGATGAAAACAAAATTAACTACTTACATTAGGTATCATTGAAGAGAAGATGTGTGGTTTAAAAATTCTCTCATGTTCGTTCTTTGTTAATTTTTCATACCATGTGTTTCTTTCATTTGGAAAAGTTGAGTAGAGGAGGCAAAACATGACTAACAAGAACCATAATAAACCTCCATTCCTAACTATTTCAAACATTGATGATGATCATTATACAACTAAAAAAGGCCTTCATGTTCAAAAGCAGGGTGAGTATTATGTGCGCCTCATGTGAATGGTTTCAACATAGATTTTTTATTACCTGAAGCAATTCATCAAACAAATAATATGCAGATTTCTTTCTGTAAAAAAAATTAAAATTAAAATTAAAAAAAAAAAAAGAAGATCAAATACCACATGGAGAAACAAGTGAAGAAAAGAATCTGAAACAAAACCAAAAAAAAAAAAAAAACTGGCATACAGGTGGCAAGGAATGTAGCCATTGATTTCACAACGTCCATGGCATGGCCTAACTCTCCACTTAAAACCATTCACATCCTAAAATGGAGCCAAGTTATACTCTTGATCAACCACATCACAATCTTAAGGATAATCACATCACATATTTGACCATACCATTACACCCTCAAGTAAACTTCATCACTCAATTTTGTAAGTCCTTCACTCTTTTACTTTGAATATAGATGGCTTAGGTTAAGGTTATTTAAAATTTAAATATGGTTCGGAGTAAAGTTTTTTCTTATGTTATCATCTAGTTTTCTCTCATCATTTATTTGTCTTATAAATAGGATTATATTCTCATACTATGACATTATATTGAAGTGGTTTTTGGTATGCCATAGTGAGTTATTTTACCCTCTCTTTCAAATAATATCAACAAAATTTAGAATGATTTAATATGTAATATTAAAAAGGTATGTGATGAACTCATTATGATTGTTTCTCATTGAATGTAGGAGAACATTCACTAACAAAAAATCAATTATACTACTAGATGTGCACCATCAAAGTTTTATAATTTTATCAAGAAAGTGAATTTGAAGAATGAACATATTAAAGTGATAGAAGATACTCTATTTAAAAGATTTATGCATTTTCCTAAGTTTCCAGTTCAACGCACATTTCTAAATACTTTTCTTACTAAATGAGATGATGAACATAATTATTTTCTCCTCGGAGGAAAGAGGATCATTCTTAAACCCCAAGACATTACCATTATATTGAGATTGAGTATGAATGGAGAACATATGGATTAGAGAAGGGAATTGAGTGCGAGTGAGAAAGAACTAAATGAAAAATATTTTGCAAATGCTCTTCTCAAGAGAGAGTTAACAGAGAAGAATATTAAGAATTTGTTGAAAAAAATTTCGAAAGAATCTATATCGGATTTTGCGAAATTGTTCATCCTATATTTATTCAATACAATTCTTTTTCCAATCGCCAGCGAGCAACTTGTAAGTGCTATGTTTTTCTAACTCCTATGATTGTCAAATTTTGGAGTGTCAAAATGTCTTGGAATCTGTATCTTGTTTTGTTCGTCTTCAAAGCTCAAGATGTTTCATTTTTAAGATTCAAGTACAAGTTCAAGATGATCCATTTCAAGATTCAAGCATCACAAGTATAAGACTTCAAGTACAACATCAAGTGTTAGTTCAAGCTTTCAAAGCTTCATCTAAGTCAAGATAATATACTTTACTTTGGTACTCAAAGCTCAAGGTGAAATGCAACTCAAAGTACCTCAAGCTCAAGCTTCGAAGTGTTTCAAAATCAAGCTTCAAAGTGTTACAAGTTCAAGCTTCAACATACTTCAAGATGTCAAGCTTCATGTACGTCAAGATCAACTATCAACCGAAGTAAGAGATGTTTCAATGTTCAAACATCGCTTATAAGGTATGAATGACCCTAAATTGACCATAGGTTAGGTCATATTGATTGTATACTTTAATTGGGTCACTTTATAAGTGTATAGGCTATTTCTCGACTAGTCTTAGCCTATGTTCGTCTAGTCTTAGTACTGGCTTGACCAGTCCAAGAAATTCCTCGACCAGTCCAAGATTTGTTACTTATTTTTAGAATTCTTTGTTAGATCTTCAACCAGTCCTGGAGACTGCTCGACCAGTTGAGTGAATAGTGCTCAACCAGTCGAGCAACCTCGACTCAAAGTCCAGCAACTAAATTGGGTCCCACATGACCAGTCGAGTGCAAGGTTCGACCGGTCGTGCAGGCCACTCGACCGGTCGTGGAAGCCACTCGACCAGTCATGGAACAGTTTTATCTTATCGCGCCCGAATTTTCAAAAGTTTGTTGGTCCTTTGACCAGTCGAGCTGTCCCATGGACCAGACGAGTGAACAGTTTCTGCACTTATAAATAGAGGATGATTTTCAGAATTTTTCATTGAATTCAAGCAAAATCAAGACACCACTCTAAGAGATAAGTTAGTGATATTCTTAAGTTATTTAGTGCTCATTTAATATTCTCTTTAATTACCTTTTTGTATTTGATTTTGTAATTCTATATTCCAATCATATTTTGAAGAAGGGATTTTTGTTTTCCCCTTTCTTGGAATTAAAATCAAATCAAGCAAGCCCAAGGTGATTTAATGTAAAAATCATTTAGAACTTAGAACATTTTCATAAGTGAGTGTGGACATTGAACATCTACATTGAACATCTACTTCGAATCGATTCTACCGGGCTTCATCAAAGGAGAATATCCAGATAAGTATTTTACAATTTCTGTTTTTTGTTTTATTGAGATTGTATCAGGAAAAATCTCTTTATTTTTAGTTTGTCTGAGGTGATCCAGAAAACTTAGAGTGTAGGGTTTTTTAATTTGTATAAGCCCACTTGAAAGACACAATTATGAAGGTTTTAGGTGAACCTTGAAAAACCTATTTCATAGTGAACGTCAATATCCACTGTGTGAGGATATTGGGTGTGGAGTAGTTGTGTGGCTATTTTTCTAAACAGTTAGTGTACACACAAGCGAACCACTATAATTTCTGGTTTTGTGGTGATTGATTGATTGTGACATTGTGTGGATGTTGTAATTTCCTTTTATGTAATTGGGAAAAATATTCTAATCTTTTTATGCAAGTGTGGGAATGTTGTAATAGCTTAGTTTAATTCTTTGTTATTTATTTATTCCTCTGTATCAGTTTGAGATTTTGATACACAGACCTTTCTAGGAATCAGGTTGTTTTACCATAAACCATTGGTTTTTTATGTAAGGTTGTCCTTAGAACAACATTTGTATCAACCTCTCAATACTTGTACATTTGAGGTTGTTATTCATTTCTGCATTATGAGATTGTTTAAGTGCTATCTTTTTTATATTTGTTTAATTCCACATTTAAATTTTTAATTTGGCATAGTCCTATTCACCCCCCCCCCCCCCCTCTAGGACTTTAGCTCGGCCTTTTCAAGTGGTATCAGAGCCTAATAGCTCACTTTAATTTTATTTTATTTTTTTGGATTAATTTCCTAAGTTAATCGATCTGAGCTTTTTAAGATGTCAAATTTTGATAGCATTTCAGTCACTAAGCCTCCACCATTTGATAGCTCCTATTATGTCTATTGGAAAGCCATAATGAGAATTTTCTTAAAATTCATGGATAAGAGCGTGTGGCAAGCCGCAATGACCAATTGGACCCCTCCTACAACTGAAGTAACTGGTACCGATAGATCTAAAACAATAAAAGTCTCACCTTATTTTTCTTGGTCCGCTCTTCAGAAAAGTGAGACTAGTGCCAATGCAAAGGCTTTAAATGCAATCACTTGCGCACTATCACCAGATGAATTTAAGAGAATTATATCCTGTGATACTGTAAAGCAAGCCTGGGATATTTTAAAAATAACACACGAGGGAATAACAATTGTCAAGAAATCTAAAGTCCAAATCCTCACAACTAAATTTGAGGAAATATATATTGAAGAAAGTGAAACTTTCATGGACTTTTATACAAGATTGAATAACATTGTCAACTCTATGTGGGGTCTTGATGATAGAATCCCAGAAATTAAAGTCTATGCAAAGATACTGCGCTCATTACCTGAACGGTTCAATTCAAAGGTGCCGCGATCCAGGAACTTCGTAATACGGATAATATGAGTGTAGAAGAATTGGTTGGTTCTTTACAAACCTATGAATTAAACTTTAAAGTTCCTAAAGGTACTATCGCCCTTAAGTCTTCTAAAAATATTTCTCAAGAAAATAACAGTTCTGATTTAGAAAATTCTAAAGATGATATGGCCCTTCTAGCTAAAAAGTTTTACAAAATTTTCAAAAGTAAAAAGAGGGTAGATTTTTAAAAACCTATTGAAAAGAAAAGATCTAGATCTAAAACTTGGAAATCTTTAAAAGACAGCCAATGTTACAACTGCCATGAATATGGGCATCTAGCGAACAAATGTCCTAAAAAGGACAAACCTAAAAAAGAAAAGTATGTTGGCTACATGGGATGAATCTTCCTGCTCTGAAGCTTCTACTGAGCCAGAAGATTCTGAAACCGAGTCGGGTAATGATGTTAAAGCCTTAATGACTCTAGCCAAGTTCACTTTTTCAGATAACGATGATTCAACCAGTGAAGAAAATCTGAATGGTGATCGTGAAAATGAAGAAGATCTTCAAGATGCTTATAATGCCCTATACAAGAGAAGTTGCAAAATTGCTGTAAAGCTTAAATTTCAAAAAGAAAAGTTTTCAAAACTAAAAGAAAATTTTGATAATCTAGTCTTAGAAAAATCACGCATTTCAGATTGTTTTGAAAAAACTAAGTGTGATTTAGTTTTCAAAACCTCCCTTGTTGAAAACCTAAAATCTGAAAATGAAAAACTAAAACTAGAAGTCTCTTCACTTTTGAGTTTAAAAGACATATGGAGGTATGCCCAAGGTGATCCCAAGTTAGAAAAACTCTTATTCAGATCCAGAAAATGCGGCGATCAATCTGGATTGGGCTACGACAAAAGTATTCCTCCCAAACATAAGAATACTCTACCCAGATTTGTGAAAAGTCTTCAAACTCAAAAGGGAAAAGTCTGAATCAAAATTATTTTAAAAACGTTAAGTCTTTTCAAACCTTAAAATCTAAAAGTAACCATATCAACTATAAAAATCAAAATCGAAATCCTTTAGCTGAGAAAATTGTTGACTTACTTAAGGAGCTCTTAAAATCTAACTCAGTGGGTAGGTCTTATAACAACTACAAATATAATAAGACCAACTATACTCCTAAACCCAAAACTGTAATGAAATGGGTTCCTAAGGTTACTTTTTTGGTTGCCCACACCGCTTTCAAAGCTTCGAGCCATTCAAAATGTTACCTAGACGGTGGATGCTCCAGACACATGACTGGTGACAAAGGTTTGTTCACCAATCTTAAAGACATGACTGATGGTTCAGTCACATTCGATGATGGTAGCAACTGCAGAATTGTTGGCCAAGGTACGGTTCAACTCTCTAACCTCCCTCTATTTGAGAATATTTTATATGTAGAATGGTTAAAACATAATTTATTAAGCATCTCTCAAATATGCGATAAAAATCATAGTATAAATTTTACTAACCAAGGGTGTGAAATATTAAATAAAAATGGATCTATAATATTAACAAGTCGCAGAACTTTTGAAAACTACTACATTGTTTGTGATTTAAGCTCATCTAATCTACCATATTACATAATCCAAACCAATGAGACCGAATTATGGCATAAATGCCTCGGACAACGCACTATTGTAACTTGTATAGATTGAACAAAAAAGAGTTGGTAAGAGGTTTACCCAAAATACAGAAAGTAGACAAAATATGTTGTGAATTCCAGATTGGCAAATAAATCAAGAGTACTCACAAAAATGTGAACTCCAATGCCACACTAAACCACTCGAACTTCTCCACATGGATCTCATTAGACCAACTAGAACGGAGAGTTGAGGTGGCAAGAAGTACATTCTGGTAATTGTTGATGACTTTACCAGGTACACTTGGGTAGTCTTCTTAAGAAAAAAATCAAAAACTCTCGATAAAGTAAAAAGGGTACTTAAACGTATCCAAACAGAAAAACAATCACAAGTCTCTAAGATACGTATTGATCATGGTTCGGAATTTGAAAATAGCGGTTCTGAGAAATTTTGCAGTGATCAGGGAATATCACATGATTATTCTATGCCCAAAACACCACAACAAAATGGTATAGTGGAAAAGAAAAATAGAATGCTTCAAGAAATGGCAAATGTTATGCTAAATAATATGAAGCTTCTTAAAAATCTTTGGGCTGAAGCCATTAATACAGCTTGTTATATAATTAACCGTGTTTATACTAGAAAATCAAATGGTGAAATGGCTTATGAAATGTGGTTTAATAAGAAGCTTACTGTCAAATACTTTCGACTTTTTGGCAGCAAGTGCTACATCTTACGTGACCAAGAAAATCTGGGTAAGTTTGACACCAAAAGTGATGAAGAAATATTTTTAGGGTATTGTAACAACTTGAAAATCTCCGTACTGTGGCTCGTGGACCACCTCGACCAGAAATCACTTAGGATTAAATCCTTTAGAAATTTCACAAAGTTAACTAAGTGCTAAACTAGATTTGCCATAAAATCCGTTGGAATCGCTTTAAATACGATCTACAAGACCCAAAACTTGTAGAATCGTTGACGCTAGGTTACCCTAAAGTTAGGATCAAACTCATTTTCCGACTGCTCTCGGGAACAAATTGAAACTCCGTATCAGGTCTAGACCGCACGTCGGGAGTCCGAATAGTACGAAGTTAAGGAGTTAGGACCGCCTCGCTGGGCTTGACAACCATGTCGGAAATCAAGTCCGGACAGTGTCCCACGGCTGTTCGCTCGAGTCCGGAGCGAGAGAGTGTGAAAACCCTTGTTTTCTTTACAAAATAAATATCTGGAATAGTGATCTGGCACGTGTCACTTGCGGACATTTTATAAGCAACCAGACCGTCAGAATCTGACCCAAATACACCCTCGGATCAGGAAAAATTTCATAAACATTTACATGTACTTGGAATTTCTGATCGAAGTCCGCTGACCGTTGAACTGAAACTGGTCCGCCACGCGTGATCTGGAAACCCTACTGGGACGAAAACGTAACTTCACCTATATCTAGGATAAGTGAGCTTAAGTCTGACTTTGGCTCAAGGAGGCCCGCCAGAAACCCTCTTTTGAGCTGAATTAAAGCCGATTTGGATATAACCCAAGTATACCTTGACCTTAAGTCTACTTTGGAGACTTTTTAGGCTATATAAGGGCCTTAGAACACCCTCTCTCACAGCCATACGAATTTGAAGAAAACCCTAGAGAGAGAAGTGAGAAAAGAGAGTGAAGGAGTGAGAGAAGTGGGAGAATCTCCCTGTTGTTGTTTCCTCTCCCTACCCTAGCTCCACCACACCGATCTTGCCGCTTTCCTGGCGACACCGACTCCGTTTTAAGGTAAGAAACCCTAACCCTAAATCTGTTTTGGGGTGTGAAGGGTATAGGTTATGAAATAGCTAACCGGTTTCACTCTTTAGGCTACAAAACTGCCGAATACAGAAGCCTAACGAACCTAGCTAATTCGTTGCAAATCTTAAGGTGTAAGGTAAGGACTTTAGGTGTATAGGTTACGGCTTTCAACGCTTTCAATGTCAGATAATGATAGATTCATGATCTGCATGCAATTGCACATGTACAAAGTGCTTTCTGTTTTCTGTTTCGATTAAAGATGTAGATTATGGAATTTTACATATTCTAGGTATACGTAGAAATACCGTATACGTATAAATTTTGGAAATGTGTTTGCCATGATTATTTGTTGTATGAATATATGGTATATGGATAAAATACTCATTTGGCGAAAGGAATCGCCAAAATACATGTTTGCTTATATACACTAGGTATGTTGAAATTGTGTATTCTAGAAAATACCGTATACGTATAAATTTTGGAGATGTATTTGTCATGATTATTTACTATATGAATATGATATACATGGATAAAATACTTGCTTGGCAAAAGGATAGCCCTAATGCATATTTTACTAACATACATCATGTATGTTGAAATAGTGTACTCTAAGTGTTTGTGAAAATGCTTGTGAGAGTAAGTGCTTAGATGTTAGTACCTTAGGTAGGTAGGTGCTGAGATGGGGTTCTCAACTACCTTAGAGACATATATGATTTCCTCCATGTGGTTGTTTACTCCAACCACTCTCTTACGAAATATATGTGTTTGTATCCCTATATGTATAGTGTCTATAATATGCTTTATAACATGCTTTATAACATGCTTTATGACATGCTTACTAACATGCTTGAATTAATTTGTTTATCATGCTTTACTCCACATGCTACAAATAACGGTTGATTGAACTTGGGACTATGTCTATAGTCCAGACAGTCGGTACTAGACTTGAGATAGTGGTTGAGTTTCATGTCGCCACGTAGATGTGTTTGACGAACCCGAGTCGTACTTCGGTTGGCGATAGTGGTTGGCCACACAAAGTGCTTCTGCGCTTCATATCGCTCAACTTGTTGTGTGCTCGAGCTAGTCAGGCTCGTCAAGTAACCCGATATATCTAATGTATGTTCACCATGTTTGGTCGCTACTGTATGAACCTAGGGTACCAAACTTACCAGTGGAATCTCGTTAACCATGGTACCTCGATCCGCTAAGACTCATGAGCCGGGCATGGTGGTATGGGACACCGTGGTCGAGCTGTCGGCTTACGTTGGGGCCACGTGCCTCCCCGCAGTGGCCAATGAGCAACCAGACTCGTGAGCCGATTATGGTGGTATGGGACACTATATTCGAGCTGTCGGCCTACACTACTTGATGGGTGATGGGGGAGTGGTGCAACGATTTCACGTAACAGCCCTGGCAGCCCTGACCGTATCCGGTGTAGTGACCTCGAGCATACTCTAAAATCACAGTGAGCCTTAGGGTTTTGCCGCGGTATGTAGAGTATAAGCTAGGCCTGTATTAATAAGGTGATGGGGGAGTGGTGCAACGATTCCGTGTAACAGCCCTGGCAGCCCTTGCAGAGACCTAGAAACACACCATCGTATGAGATTGTTTAGGACTGATGACCCTATAATGGATCATGTTTGGGAATGATACAAGGGAGGTACCTTAGTTTTCCAATCCTGCTGTTTGAAATGGACTAATAAAAACTCGGTAATCATGCTCATCATGCATTACATGTGCCTGGAAGATGTGGAGCACTGAAGGATGAAAGCATGCCGCGAACGAAGAGGGTGTCGCATGAGGGAGTATGTCAGTGAGGACATCCATCATGACTACATTCATAATTACATTAATAAGAGTAGTTAGGAATGTTTGATTTTACTGCTTTATCATTACTGTTTGACTGAATTGATAACATGATAACTTATGCCTTATTGTTCCACTGAGTTAGCTACTCACTCCCACGTTACGAGACAGTGTTGCGCACACCAACCAGATTCTGTCTCAGGTTTAGATGAGTTGATGACTCAGGAGGCGGAGCCTGGATACGATGAGGACCAGGACGAGTTCTGATATATGCAATATGCTGGCGGCTTCGATTAGACTGTTGGATCGACGGGATTTGCTGGGGTTACATCCTTAGATGTATTTTTGACTTTTTGAATATAAAATAGACATATGTATATGGTGACTCAGATGGGTTCATACTCTGAAAAATGAAATGATTTTGTATCTTTTACATACATGTATGTGCAATTTCAGTCTTCCGCTTGCCTTTATACAATTGATCTGGAGTATGAATTACTGTTTTGGTATAATCTCACTCATGTTTATTGTTCTAACACAGACAACATTTAACCATCATTATCTATGTTGCATAAGTGATGTGTTGGAACTCGGGAATTGAGTTCATACTCGACCCCCGAATTTCAGGGCGTTACAGGTATGCTATAAATAGTCTATCATATCGGGTTCTTAACAAGAGGACCAGTGTAATTCAAGAGTCCATTAATGTGGTTATAGACGATCACTTGAATACACTTGTCCCAAGTTCAGAAAATGATGAAGTTCTTTTAATTGATAAACCAGACTCTTCATCAAGTCAAGATAATACTGAACTGAGGACAGTTAAAGACCATCCTTCTAATCAAATCCTTAGAAACCCTCTTACTAGTGTGCGCACTCATAGACAACTTGAAGATATGTATAACTACGTGTGCTTTATATCTCAGATAGAACCGGCTAACGTAAAAGAAGCTCTTACTGACGAAACTGGATTGTAGCGATGCACGAAGAGCTCAATCGGTTTGTAAGAAATGATGTGTGGTACTTAGTTCCAAGAGCAAAAAATAAACACATTATCGGAACAAAATAGATTTTCAAAAAAAAGTCTGATGAACTTGGAAATATTATAAGAAACAAGGCTAGGCTGGTTGTACAAGGGTACACTCAAATAAAAGGCATCAATTATAATGAGACCTTTGCCCCAGTAGCTCATCTTGTATCAATCAGACTATTTATATCCATTGCTTGCTTTAGAAAGTTCAAAATATATCAAATGGATGTAAAGAGTGTATTCTTAAATGGCAATTTGTATGAAGAAGTGTATGTTGAACAACCAACGGGTTTTGAAGATCCTAAGAATGCTAATCATGTCTACCACCTGAAAAAGGCACTCTACAGTTTGAAACAAACTCCCAGGGCATGGTATGAAAAGTTGACTAAGTTTCTACTAAGTCATAACTTTATAATGGGAAGTGTTGATAAAATATTGTTTATAAAGAAACATAATGATCACATATTAATAATGCAAATCTATGTTGACGATATTATCTATGGATCTACCTGTACTAACATGACTGTTGAGTTTGCAGATCTTATGAAGTCTAAATTTGAAATGAGCATGGTTGGAGAACGAAACTATTTCCTAGGGTTGCAAGTCAAACAGCTACCTGATGGTTTCTTTATCTCTCAAACCAAATATGCTCTAAACTTAGTTTAAAAGTTCGGATTTGAGAGTGAAAAAAATTTTCATACTCTAATGAGTACTACTCTAAAACTTTCAAAGGACTCTACAAGTAAGAATATAGATCCTAAGTTGTATCGCAGTATAATTGGTAGTCTACTCTATTTAACTACGAGCCGACTTGATATTGCATTTAGCATAGGAATTTATGCTAGATATCAATCTGACCCTAAAGAGTAACATTTAATTGTTGTTAAGCGCATTTTGCGATATGTCGCTAGTTTGGCAAATCTTGGTCTCTGGTATCCACATGATACTAGTTTGCAATTAGCTGGTTACACGGATGTTGATTGGGCTGGTAACATAAATGAACGTAAATCAACTAGTGGTGGTTGTTTTTATGTAGGGAACTGTTTAGTTTCTTGTCTAAGTAAGAAATAAAGTTCCATATCGCTCTCCACAGGTGAGGCTGAATATATTGTTGTGGGTAATGCTTGCACTCAGCTTATGTGGATGAAAAAAATGTTGAGCGATTACAGAATTACGCAAGAATTCAAGGTTTTATATTATGATAATTCAAGCACAATTAATATCTCTAAAAATCCAATTCAGCATTCACGAACCAAACATATTGACATTAGATATCACTACATTCGTAAATTAGTTGAAGATAAGACAATTTCTTTGGATTATATTCCAACCGAGACTCAACATGCAGACATATTCACAAAACCGCTCGATAAATACAGGTTTACAAAATTGAAATTTGATCTTGGTATGTGCAAAATGAATTGATGATTTATGTCTTTTTGTATTATAATGTATATATTTTTATTTTAAAATTTTTCATAATTTAAAATTTATGAAAATTTGTAAATTTTGTGAGGTTCCCGACCAGTAGAGTAGCATGTACTCGACCCGTCGTGAAACTTGGGTTTGACCTTTTATTTGGGAAAAAATCACTTTTTCTTCATTTGGGTTTTCTTCTCCAACGAGCCCTACCACGACCGGTCGAACCCATCTTTGATTCCTCCATGGTTAGTGCATTGTTTTCAATTTTCTTGTAGATTCAAGTCCTTTGCACTTCCTTTTCTTCATTTATGTGGTTTACTTCATGCTTTATTTTTATTTTGGAGGTTTTCTATCAAAAAATCTGATCTAGTAGAAACCCTTCTTGCCTCTTTTGCAATCTCTATATTCCTTGCATTCTTTATTGCAAATGGAGGGTAAAACTAAGAAGAAAGGATCTCATGGTCCTTCTTCATCTCGTTCGGCTCCTATCACGGTGCGCCACCTTCAGTCTCCCGAGGAAGATCCTAATTATGTGAAGGATATTCAATTGCGTAATGTGATAGTAGAACAAACTGTTAATGTTGATCATTTGGTTCCTTTTGATATCCTTCCTCTCCTTCAGTCTGTAGGATGGGATAACATACTACATTAGGGTGGACCAGCATACCGTTCCATTACACAGGTTATGTATGCGTGCATTAATGATTTTTTTACTAAAAATCTGACATTTACTATTATGACCAGAGAAGGTCCAATTGATATGGATCGTCATCTTACTTCTGGTTTAATGGACCTTCCAGTTAATAACGAAGGTATTCCCATTATTTCTCTAGTGGCAAAACCCATTAAAACTGAGAAGCAAATGCTTACTAGGGATTTATGTAAGATAGATGCAGAATAGAGTATTGGTAATGTGCTCACCTCCAAGTTTCTGTTACCTGGATACAAAATCCTTCATAGGATTTTCATTTCAAATGTTTATCCTTGATCTGATAACAAAACTGAACTTACTACATTCATGGTTCGTATTCTTCATTCTATCGTTTCTGGAGTCTCTGTATGTCTTTCTTTTCTGATTTGTCATAGTATTATTCAGTTTCGTCTCCACCCAGGTCACAGTGACATACCCTTTGCTTATCTTATGACTGTGTTAGCCACCCATAGTTTAGTAGTTATGCCTGTTAGGGAAGCTCTCATTAATCATCTACCCTTCAACAATTCTAACATTAACAAGATGAATTTGATGTTGGCCTCGGGCCAAGTTGATGTGGGTGCTAGTAGAGTTGCGGATGCACATGAAGAAGAAGGTGATTTGCCTCCAAATGATGTCAATATGGATGACATTTTTTATGAACTTGAATCTGATTCTGCTGGTAATCCTGATTATCAGTCATCTAATTATGATGCGAGTTTGCACTCACTTGAGGAGACAGTTGAAGGTATGCATATGTCCCATGAAATGCAATTCAAATATATGCGCAAATATCTTAGGCGCATTAATGAGGGACTTCATCAAATTGATCCTACCATACCTGCTCCTTCTCCTTATTTGGATTAGTATTTAAATATGTGTTTTGTAATAACTTTTAAACTACTTGAACTTCTCTTGTTTTATGTGCTTGGACATGCTTGCTTATGGATTTGGTTATCTTGGTAATCTTGATCATATATTCACTTATTTCTCATTACTCATCTATCTACTTATTTATTTACTTCATTATCATTTATTAAGTTCTTTCCTTGTCATATTTTGACAAAAAGGGGGAGAATTTATTATCTATCATGATTATTTCATTTTGATAATGTGCGATTGTGGATAGGTGGATTTTTTTTATGGTAGTAAGAGGGAGTAAGTAGGGGGGAGTATTGATGAGTTTTGATGAGTATTAATGTGAAGCATATTGATTTGACCAGTTTATAACTGATGCATGATTCTTTGGCGAGGTTATAACTGATGTATGATTCGTTGACCAGGTTATAACTGGTGCATGATTCTTTGACCAGGTTAAAACTGGTGCATGATTTTTTATTATGCGTGTTATGCTTATCTTATCATATTGAAGTGTGTTTTGTCACAAATTTGACAAAGGGGGAGATTGTAAGTGTTATATTTTTCTAGCTCCTATGATTGTCGAATTTTGGAATGTCAAAACCTCTTGAAATCTGTATCTTGTTTTGTTCATCTTCAAAGTTCAAGATTTTTCATTTTTAAGATTCAAGTACAAGTTCAAGATGATCCATTTCAAGATTCAAGCATCACAAGTATAAGACTTCAAGTACAACATCAAGTGTTAGTTCAATCTTTCAAAGCTTCATCTAAGTCAAGATAATATACTTTTCTTTGGTACTCAAAGCTCAAGGTGAAATGCAACTCAAAGTACCTCAAGCTCAAGCTTCAAAGTGTTTCAAATTCAAGCATCAAATTGTCAAGCTTCATGTACGTCAAGATCAACTATCAACCAAAGCAAAAGATGTTTCAATGTTCAAACATCGCTTATAAGGTATGAATGACCCTAGATTGACCGTAGGTTAGGTCATATTGATTGTATACTTTAATTAGGTCACTTTATAAGTGTATAGGTTATTTCTCGACTAGTCTTAGCCTATGTTCGTCTAGTCTTAGTACTGGCTCAACCAATCCAAGGTTTGTTACTTATTTTCAAAATTTTTTATTGAATCTTCAACCAGTCCTGGAGACTGCTCGACCAGTCGAGTGAATAGTGATCGATAGCCACGACTTAAAGTCCAGCAACTAAATTGGGTCTCACACAACCGGTAGAGTGCAGGGTTCGACCGGTCGTGCAGGCCACTCGACCGGTCATGGAAGCCACTCGACCAGTGGTAAAACGGTTTTATCTTATCGCGCCCGAATTTTTAAAAGTTTGTTGGTCCTTCGACCAGTAGAGCTATCCCATGGACCAGTCGAGTGAACAATTTCTGTACTTATAAATAGAGCATGGTTTTCAGAGTTTTTCATTCAATTCAAGCAAAATCAAGACACCACTCTGAGAGATAAGTTAGTGATATTTTTAAGCTATTTAGTGGTCATTTAATATTCTCTTTAATTAGCTTTTTGTATTTGATTTTGTGATTCTATATTCCAATCTTATTTTGAAGAAGGGATTTTTGTTTTCCCCTTTCTTGGAATCAAAATCAAATCAAGCAAGCCCAAGGTGATTTAATGTAAAAATCATTTAGAACTAAAAACTTTTTCAAAAGTGAGTGTGGACATTGAACATCTACATTAAACATTTACTTCGAATCGGTTCTACCAGGCTTCATCAAAGGAGAATATCCAGATAAGTATTTTATAATTTCTGTTTTTGGTTTTATTGAGATTGTGTCAGGAAAAATCTCTTTATTTTTGGTTTGTCTGAGGTGATCCAGAAAACTCAGAGTATGGAGTTTTTTTAATTGTGTAAGCCCACTTGAAAGACACAATTGTGAAGGTTTTAGGTCAAACTTGAAATACCTATTTTATAGTGAACGCCGATATCCACTGTATGAGGATATTGGGTGTGGAGTAGTTGTGTGGCTATTTTTCTAAACAGTTGGTGTACACACAAGTGAACCACTATAATTTCTGGTTTTGTGGTAATTGATTGATTGTAACATTGTGTGGATGTTGTAATTTCCTTTTATGCAATTGTGGAAGAATGTTGTAATCTTTTGATGCATGTGTGGGAATGTTGTAATAGCTTAGTTTAATTCTTTGCTATTTATTTATTTATTTATTTATTCTTCTATATTGGTTTGAGATTTTGATACACAAACCTTTCTAGGAATCAGGTTGTCCTACCATAAACTATTGGTTTTTGGTGTAAGGTTATCCTTAGAACAACATCTGTATCAACCTTTGAATACTTGTACATTTGAGGTTGTTATTCATTTCTGCATTGTGAGATTGTTTAAGTGATATCTTTGTTTTTATTTGTTTAATTCCGCATTTAAGTTTTTAATTTGGCATAGTCCTATTCATCCCTGCCCCCTCTCTCTCTCACTAGGACTTTAGCTCGGCATTTTCGTAACTCCTATATTTCTGTTGCACTATGTGAATGAGATAGAAAATTTGCAAACCATTTGGACATTTCTAGTTAAGAGTATTTCTGAAAGCGTGAGGAAGAAGAAAAAGTACGTGAATGGATGTGTCATGGTTTTAGAAGTAATTATTACTTCTTATATTAATGAGGTTGTTTTTAATTAACTTTTTTTTTTTGCATGTCTTTCTCATCAATAATATTGTTTTCAACAGTCATGGTTACATGAGCATATTATTCTTCCGTCATGGTTATCAACGAAGATGTTGTATCCACATATTTTGAGATGGGTCGATAGTAGTTATCGACAGATGGGCACACATAAAAAATTTTTAAACACTCTTATCTGCACACAGGTATATACATTTGTTAAAAAATTATTTGTTTTAAATATTCATCACTATTGTGTCCAAGTGTACTTTTATATTGATATATTTATCTCTATCAAATTATTGAAGATATAACCCCTACAAATGAGGAGAGTCACTTTTTACCTCTCACTGTAAGCGCCTTATATTTATGTTTTTGCCCATTACGTAATTACCCAATGGTTGCCCACTTGAGATATATAAGTCTTTGTTATGATTAACATATAGGAGACATCAAATTCAAACAAAGAGATACGTCAGTGGTTAGAAATATGTCCCGTGAAGATTGAAGAGAAAATAGTAAATATTCCTCATATAGTGATTATTTTATTTATATCATTAATTCTTGGTAATATAAATAATTTCACACTTGATCATATAAGAAATGGTTGTGATATTCATATAAGACACTTCAAGCTCGAATAGAGAAATACGTTAGTGGTTGGAATCCACACTTTTGAAGATTGATGAGAAAATTGTAAGTAAAATTTTATATATTTTCTATACATATTTTTAAATTATATAGCTAATTTCACATTGTTTTATATAAGGTGATCTCAAATAAAAACAAAGAAATTCATCAGTGGTTGGAACCTATACTTGTGAGGATCGAAGAGAAAATCGTAAGTATTTTTCACATAATGGTTATTTCATTTATATGAATGCACATATTTCTAATTAGAAAATCATTTTGAAATACTTTGTTTTTATTGCGGTTTATTTCAACTTGTATTAGATTTTTTGTTATTGAAATAGGACCACTCTATGACTCAGAATAGGAATCATGAAGAGAGCTTACATTACGAAGAAATATTGAAGTAGCGTAAACAATTATCAGAAGTGTTAAAAGGAATGCAAGATAAGCTAGATGCGCAGGAAGCACTCATAACAAAGATATTTGATAAATTAACAAAGTCAGAGAAGAAAAGCAATTATGTCAGTCCAATATGTGAGACAATGCAGGATAATTGGATGACAGCATGTAGTCCACAACTTTCCCCTCCTATAATTGTAATATCGAATACACCATTAGCTGCAAATAGTCGAATGCGATGGCCACCAAGCATGATTTTATACTTGTAAGTCCGAGTTCCATAGTGAGGCATGTGAAAGAGGATGGTATGATTAGAAATGCTTTAAATGTCTTACAATCACCATACATTATAACATATCATAAACGTAATATAAAAGTAAAGTAAAATCACCTGATAATGATTTAACAATCGAAGAGAGGGCGGGTGGGCTTATGTTGTCTCAAGAAGAGGATATTGCAATTAAAAGTTTCATTGACATGACTGATTGCAAGTATGATACATAAACTAATTAGTTTGTCATTATTCACTTACTTTCATTGTGATAGTTCCTCACACTAATACCCTATACATGTCTATAAGGAGGATTCTTGTGGACCACTTTATGTCCTTCAAAGTTCATTAAACTTATTAATTGATTCTAGAGGATGGCTTGATGATGAGGTATATCCACATATACTATTTTCATTCCCTTACTACCTCATGCAATAGCATATATTAATTTACTATTAATGGATACAAAGAGTATAATCATTTGATATATTATATATTTTTCACTTAATTGTGTTTTAGGTTATAGACAAGTATAGTGAATTGCTGAAGAGTCGAGAAAATAGAGACAGACGGGATTTATTAAAATGTCATTTCTTTAATACTTGGTTTTATGTAAGTTTTTCATATAAATGTGCAATGTTTATACAAAGATTGATGGGATGATGCTGCTTCTGGCAAATAATGTCTACTATGTAAGTTTACGTATCTTCTCTCTGTTTTCACATGGAAAATGGAAGTATTGAACGTCCGAATTTGCCAGGATTAACCTCTCAAGCTCCTCAGTTATATGCCACTTATCATTTTTCTTCATCCAGAGGGATGCCTTGGAATGGAGATGCCCAATTAAGCATAGGAGCATTAACATCAAATGTTTCTTATTTCTTGGAATTGATTCTCACTTTGATTTTAAATGCAAGGCAAAAAAAAAAAAATGGATGCATGAGATGCATGAGATAAACATGTGTTATTTGGCTTTTAAATATTGTAACTCTTCTAAAACATCATAATAAAATGTTGGTGAAGTTCTGCCTGATTAGCCAGAGTGGCCTGATTTTTGGGCCAAGGTACAAGGTGGGCGCCATTAACACGTGTGCTAAGTAAGATCTGAAATCCCATTCTTGTTGCTAGCCTTCACCGATATATATATATATATATATATATATATATATATATATATATATATATATATATATATATATATATATATATCATTTTGCTCAGTTCCAATATTAATTTTGGCTTTTGGGGCTGGCTTCTCAGTGCGTCGGTACTGATCGATATTGTATATTCTTAACACACAACTTCTAAATTTCATATTTATCAGGAGAAAGGTGTCAAGGATAAGGAAAGATACAGGTGTCCAAATCTAGCAGCGAACAACAGTGCCGGTGGCAGCAGTTCTGAAGAAACATCTTATCCTGAATTGTCTAATTGGTGCATCAGGCTACATGACTGAATCTCAAGGCTAATTGCTTTTCTTTGCATTGGCTGAATTCTTAAGCGATGATCATTCTCTTTATATGAATATTATGTCTTCTTTGACTCACTTCTTTACATTTTGTTTTCTTATACTTGCAGATGGATACTTTGAGAGTAACCGTTCAAGATGGGTTCCAACGCTGCTTGGTTGAAATGATGTGTCACGCCCAAGACTCGGTAACCGGAATCACAAGGAATCCGATGGCCGGTTTTGGCTGTAACAGCCTCCATAGTACCCCATTCTCGGCTCCTAAGGCAGGTTCCGATCCTGGGATCCTACAAGGAGAATTTTTCATAACAATATAATCATTACCAATATGAGCATACCCAAGATCACAGCAAGAACATCTAAGGATAACAAAGGCACACATCGCAAAATTCACTATAAATTTAAACTTTTACAATCATCCATAAGGTCCAAAAGGACATACATGAGACAAAAAGGAAAGGAGAGAAAGGTCGGCAACACTGGAGTCCTCAAATGCTCAGCTCTACTCCACGCTCTGCTGCTACGACGCCTGCCTAGAATTTCCTGCATGCATCAATCGTGCATAAGCTTATAGAAGCTCAGAGGGTAGTGTAGGTGTGTGACAATGGTGCACAAAAGAATAGTAGGAGGTGTAAGATGGGAAACATGCTCAATGAGGATAAAACCAGCCTTACCAAGGCTTATCATGAATACGATGCGATGAGTACTGGACGCCATAACAAGGCAGTGCATGAAGGGGCTTATACAGCCAATGCTAATGCAATGTAAGTAATGTCAATGCTCATATCCAAACCACAAGTCAAGTACATTTTCAATCATAAGGAAATCACTGGGGTTCATTACACTGCTGAATGACTACAGCTCTACAGACCCCGCACAGTCAAACGAGCATAAGAGACCTCACTACCCGCCTGTGGACAGCCAATCACCAGCAAGGCCTGACGGTAGCGGACCCATTCACGAGCTGGCAGACTCAGTCTACCAATGCCCCCTACATCAGGCAGGTAAGGTCACACCCCTATCCAACCGACTACACGACAGTGGGAGTCACGGCCTAAAGGTATAAAGCCCTCGCATATATTCCACCCGGTCACGGCGTTGGAGCAGATCCTTGGTACCACGGAAGTTTTAAGAATTTCACCCATGGGCATCCTATGCACCCGGTATGCTCAACTAATATTTTTAGTATCCACACATACGGCCATCCACGAATATTCCTGTGGAGGCAAGGCCCTGATGAAGCAAGGGCGAATACCCACATGCTATGCAAATGCCAGATCCATGAATCACATAATCACTCATGCATTTATCTCAAGCATCCATCATGCTCCAGAGGGGAAAACTCCACCTCTCGAGGAGATACCAACATACCCTACACAATGGCACAACCATAGCCAATCATACCTCAACCAAGCATGCATATGATGCGTATGGGAGTGGGCCATGAAGATGAATACGGGTGAAGATGAACTCTCTACCTAACCATGAAAGGTCGAGGTACTTAACCAATTTTCTCATAAGGAATACAACCTCTAGTGGGGGCCCATTTACCTAGGGTAGCCCACGAGAATAAGGAGAACAATGATATGGCCTAAATAGATGAGACGGGCTTAGTAAGGGTCTATGGTGGACCTTTAACCACCCATAAAAGCCCATGGCCCTACCTTAGGGCCACCAATGTGGACATCCAACCACAATTGGTCCCCAAGAGGTAGCCCATCTCTAATTGATCACAGATCAAGGGCCAAGGCCCACACAACATTAGAAATAAGAAATGGGCAGCCATAAACATATCACATACACTCATACTGGGCTTCAGAAAGGCGGCCCAAGGCCTATCCAAAACATGGGTCCAAGGAAAACACACATAGTCCAACCCATACATACCACTATGGGCTCATAGGGGAAAGTTAGGGCCCAACATAAAGGCTACTAATCTCATATATTATGGTGGCCTAATGGGCAGCCCATTGCTCAAACCACATAGGCAAATGTCATTCTCTTAGTCAAGTAAGGTTGGGCCTACAACCCGGCCCAAGTATAAAGTTGATTGGTGGGCAACTAAAGGCCCATCTACTTGTGTAACCTGTCCCACTAGCCCAACATAATAGTATGGTAAAAGAAAATAGCCCAAGAGTATTCTAAAATATAAGGGAGCAATAAATGCCTAATTTTCTCAATATAGTGGGCCCCATAATCATGGCTCCAATGGGCCCTAGAACATCAGGGATGGGTCCCCAACTAATTATACACAAAGCCCAAAAATTCTGAAATAACAAAGGGGACAATAATGTACAGGAAATTTCTGTAATGCATGTTGTTGTCCAAAATTTGAGCACTCCATTAGAGTGGGTCTAGGGCCTCAAAACTCCAGGAATTGAGGTCCAAGGTCCCTCATCATGCATACAATAAGAGAAAACCCAAAAAGGTGGCCCACCATCAGAGGAAACATTTTTGAATTATGGTTTTTATCAAGGCATATTGTTGGACTGCACAGCAGAAACATTTGGCAGTCCAACCATCTTGGAAAATTCTTTTGGATGCCCAAATGGGGTCAGTTGGGGCTGAAATTTTATAGATCAATACTTCCATAGGTGGGACACACCATCACAAAATTTTAAAATTTTTGGATATTCCTAAGTATTTTAATTAATTTAAACAAAATATTCTGTCCAAAAATTCGGACAGACCTGGACGTCCCAACGTGGTAGGCCAGTCCGGCCCTCGTCACGGTGTGCACAGGGATTCATTGGACTTGAAATTTGGTAGGTGGCTCCTAAAATCAGTGGACCACACCTCTACAAAATTTTAAAATTTTTGGACATCTATAAATATTTTAATTCATTTAAAAAAATCAATCTGTCCTGAAAATCGGACTGATCTGGACACCATATTCTAATAGGCCGGTCCAGCCACCACCATGGTGTGAACAGGTGTCCATAGGCCCCAAAATTTTGTAGGTGGGTCCTACCATGAGTGTACCACCTTCTTGTAAATTTTTATAATTTTTAGACACCCAAAAGTATTTTAATAAATTTCAGAATTTCAACCTGTCCAGGGTGGAATGTTGCTGGAACAGTGTGGAAAATCCAGACTGTCCACCTCACTTGGACCATACCTTTGGGACCCTAATGAAGGTCGTATGGGGCTGAAATTTGAGGGACATCAAGATGAGATTCCTACCTTTCAGAAAAGTATATTTCATGGGTATAAAAGGTCCCCCAATCAGTCCCAAATTCGAGCCCAAAGTCCAACAAAAATCTGTCCAGAAAATTTCTGGGCAGCAATATGCACATGAAATAAAATGAGCATAGGAACCAAAATAAGAGGAAATCACCCTATGAAATTTGAGTTGTGGTCCACCTCAGTGGACCCCACAAATATCCAGACCTAATCCATACCATAAAATCCATTGCATATGTCCAAAAAGGAACAAATGGGGCACCTATGTTCATAGAGTGGACAGACATGGGCTTCCACTCTCTTTGGATGGTCTGGATACTTCCAGGCCACAAGGTGGGCCACACACATCTGAGAATAATAGGTCAACAAAAGAATAGTAAGAATCGGCCACAAGGGAATGGGCTCCGCCACATTGAGGCCCTTCCCTTCATCACAAACCACACATATCACTATATTGATAGGATTACAAGATCTACCCATGCATGCATCTTCTAATCAAAATCCAATGGTAGAGATGTCATCTCCACCAAGGATCAAGGGTCTAGATGACCCACAAACCTATAAATCAAAAGGAAATCCCATGATGGGGTCCATGGAGAATGGCCCCATCATGGCAATCATGCATGCATAAAGTGGGTTGTTGGCCACACTCATGGAGTCATGTATGACCTCCACCATTGATTGGTGGGTCCTACACACTCTCAATCAAATGAAAAAGGTTCATACAAGAGAAAAGGAAAGAGACTAATCCCATGAATCACCCACCTTGAATATTCAAGATTCTCCTATCTCTAAGCTCCTTAAGCTCCCTTGGTTATAGATCTATGGTTGAGATCATGTTCCAAGGGCTAGATGATGAGGGATTAGAGGGAAAAGGGGTTGGAGAAGAGAATGAGATGGAAGAGAAGTTGCTGAAAATTCTATCAATGGAGGGAAATGAGAGGGAGTGAGAGAATAAAGAGAGAGAAAGGGAGACCATGATGGGTTTGTAAGAGAATCCATCATTACCATAGGGAGGAGTTTACAAAGTCGTAGGTTAGACTAGGCCTCTTGGTGGTGTTTGTGGTTGGTGGTGTTAGTTTCATGCAATTGTGTAGTATGTGGGTAGTGTACCTTGGAACTTGTGCCAAGGGTGATGGTGGTCCACATGCATTCCACTTAATAAGGTCACATAATCAATGGTCATATAATGAAATGTACACAACTTTGATCTACATATCGGATTTATGTGCGAGACGTGGCATTGGAACCGCGGCGACGATGCGGTCGCAATGGCATAGGTCTCGGGTCAATCCGAGTCGGGTCTACATGACCGAACTCAAGGACGACCGCAAACACTATCCAAGGGTCGTGGATCACCGGGATTCGACCGGTAGGACCCCGAGACCATGATGAATAAGATGCATACTCACACACACACATGCACACATTCAAACTCAGGTCAGATCTCACAACCCTCCCCACTAATAAGAAATTTCGTTCCCGAAATTGACCAATGCAGGATAAAATGAAAAGCAGACACCATCATCATATAGCAATCATTAAAAGAGAAGGTAATACAATTTGCATATATCAATCAACAAACAAATGGGGATAAAACCCTCTAATCTCGCCCTCGCGTTCCCAAGACGCCTCGACCTCCGAATGATGACCCCATTGCACTTTCATCAAGGGAATGACTTTGGTCATGAGGACCCGCTCCTTCTGATCAAGAATACGAATTGGCTGCTCAATGTAGGAAGCATTCTCACGGACCTCAAGTGGCTGCCAATCAATCACGGGAATAGTGTTTGACCCACATTTCCGCAATATAGAAACATGGAACACGTCGTGGATCGCGGACAACTCAGGGGGTAAGGCAAGCTTATAGGCCATAGTGCCCATGCGCTCGGTAATCTCAAAAGGTCCAATAAATCTCGGGGTGAGCTTGCCCTTCACACCAAAACGAACCACGCCCTTCATAGGCAAGACCTTGAGATATACCATGTCCCCGATCGCAAACTCGAGGGGTCGACGCCGACGATCAGCAAAACTCTTCTGTCGACTCTGAGCTGTGCGCATCTACTGCCTGATAACATCAATAGCTTCCGACGTCTACAGCACAAGCTCGGGACCTAAGAGACGACGCTCTCCAACCTCGGTCCAACAACTAGGAGATCTGTACAGTTTACCATAAAGTGCCTCAAAAGGAGTCATGCCAATAATCGCCTGATAACTGTTGCTGTATGCGAACTCGGCGAGGCGCATATGCTCATCCCAACTGCCCGCAAAGTCGATCACACAAGCCCTGAGCATATCCTTAAGGATCTGGTTGACCCTTTCGGTCTGCCCATCCGTTTGTGGATGATAAGCGGAGCTGAGACGTAAAGTGACCACCAGCGCCTGTTGAAAACTCCTCCAAAACTAAGACATAAATCTGAAGTCTCAGTCTGAAATAATCGAAACTGGGATGCCGTGCAGTCTCACTATCTCCTCAATGAATATCCTCGCCAACCGGTCCATAGACTAGGAAGCACGCACTGGAATGAAATGAGCCGACTTCGTCAGACGATCGGTGATAACCCAGATGGTATCATGACCACGCTGAGTCCTCGGCAAACCTACGATGAAGTCCATCGATACGTGCTCCCACTTCCACTCTAGAACGCTCATTGGCTGCAAGGGACCAGAGGGTCTCTGATGATCAGCCTTGACACGCTGGCATGTGTGACACTCGGCCATAAAACTTACAATCTGGTGCTTCATCCCCTGCCAGAAGTACTGTCTCCTCATATCACGATACATCTTCGTGGAGCCTGGGTGGATAGTAAGTCTCGATCAGTGTGCCTCAGTCATCAGATCATGACGAAACTCTAGCACGTTCGGGACACACAATCGGCCTCTGAAGCGTAATCCACCATCGGAACCAATCTGTCAGTCTGACTGCTCTACGGATGCGGCCTCTGTTCGGTACTCCTGAAGTGACTCGTCCGTCTGCTGAGCTTCGATCACCCTAGCCACCAAAGAGGGTTGAATTGATAAGCTCGAAAGCTGAACAATAGAAGACTGCAGGCCAAACTCAAAGTCATACTCTGAAACATCCTCGAGCATCTGCCACTCTCGTACTATCATCTGTGCCACTAGGCCTCGTGGCTGACGGCTGAGCGCGTCCGCCACCACGTTTGCCTTGCCCGAGTGGTATTGAAGGTCAAAATCATAGTCTTTCAGCAACTTCATCCATCGCCTCTATCGCAGGTTCAACTCGGACTGCGAAAATAGATACTTCAAGCTCTTATGATCCGAAAAGAGCTCAAACCTGACCCCATATAGATAATGCCTCCACACCTTCAGTGCGAAGACAACTGCTGCAAGCTCCAAATCATGAGTGGGGTAGTTCAGCTCATGGACCTTGAGCAGGCACGAGGCATACACTACTGGCTTCCCGTGCTGCATTAGTACAGCACCCAAGCCAATTCTAGAGGCATCAGTAAAAACAACAAAACCCTCACTCCCATCAGGAAGAGTGAGAATAGGAGCGGACGTGAGGCGGTCCTTCAACTCCGTAAATACCTTCTCGCATGCATCACGCCAGATGAAGTCGGCGCCCTTCCGGGTCAATCGGGTGAGCGGTGCTGTAATACGGGAGAAACCCTAGATAAACCGTCGATAATATCCCGCTAAACCAAAGAAGCTGCGAATCTCGGACACGTTCGTGGGATGGCCCCACTGACGCACTGCATCAACCTTCGAGGGGTCCACAACGACACCCTCCCTTGTCACTACGTGACCGAGAAACTTCATCTCCTCCTACCAAAACTCGCACTTCTCTATCTTCGCATACAGCTGGTGGGCACAGAGGGTCTCGAGCACAATCCATACGTGCTCAGCATGGTCCTCTCGGGTCTTCAAATATACAAGAATATCATCAATGAATACCACCACGAACTGATCGAGGAACGGCCGAAAAACCTCGTTCATCAGCTGCATGAATACGGCGGGCGGATTGGTCAATCCGAATGACATGACCAAAAACTCAAAGTGACCATAGCGTGTCCGAAAAGCCGTCTTCGGAATGTTCTCCTCTTGGACCCGAATTGATGGTAACCGGATCGCAAGTCTATCTTGAAAAAATACTGCGCACCCTACAATTGATCGAACAGATCATCAATACAGGGAAGCAGGTATCGGTTCTTGATGGTGACTCTGTTGAGCTCGCGATAGTCCGCACAGAGCCGCAACGAACCATCCTTCTTCTTCACAAACAATACAGGGGCTCTCCAAGGCGAACTGTTGGGACGAATAAAACCTAACTCCTGGAGCTCATCCAACTGCTCATGCAGTTCCCTCAACTCTAACGGTGTCATCTGGTAGGGGGCCTTCGAGATAGGGGTGGCACCGGGCACCAAAACAATCTGGAACTCCACCTGCCGACATGGCGGCAAACCCGGTATCTCCTGAAACATATCCGGGTACTCACAAACAACTAGCAGCTGCTCAATACTCTCTGCCACAAAATCCTCAATGACTGAAGCCAAGAAACTAGATAATGACTCTCCTCTGGGCTTGGCGACGAACTGGAATACCGGCAAGCCAGGAATGTGAAATGTAATCGTCCTCGCGGCACAGTTAAGACGGCATGATACTCCGCAAGCCAGTCCATACCCAGAATCACATCAAATCCTGCCATTGGCATCATGAATAGATCGGTAGGGAGGAACATCTCGCCCACTAACATCAGGCAAGAAGGACAGCGACGGGTCAACACAATAGACTTCCTTATGGGAGTCGAAATAGTCAAGGCCTCAGACACGGCCTCTGACAGAATACCGGTCGATCGGCAAAACTGTTCGGCCACAAAAGAATGGGAAGCGCCAGAATCAAACAAAACATGAGCAACACAAGCAGAAATACGAAGAATACCCTCAACGACTCCACCGGTCGATGACTGCGGTCCTGGCCTGACGCCTGGTGCCCAGAATAAAAGTGGCCCTGAGCTGGTAGGGGAAGTAACCCGGAAGACTGAGGGTCCTGAGTCTGAGCCTGCTAGGCTGCTATACATACTAGACCCAGGGATCGAACAACATACGGATATCCCCTCTACTGGTGCTGCGGCTGCTGCTGTCTCTGCTGTTGTTGTCTCTGGTGCTGCTGTTGTCTCTGCTGTTGTTGCTGCTGAGGAGGTCTGCCTGGCTGCCTCTGCTGCTGAGGAGGAGCCTTAGGAGCAGCGGGTGGAAGCTGAGCTCTCTGCTACTGCTGAGGAGGACGAGGAGGAGGCAACTGCGGTGGCCTTTACTGCTGAATGGGGAGAGGGCACTCGCACCTCCGATGCCCGGCCTATCCACAGCCGAAGCATACACCAGAAAAGGGGCCAGAAGATGAAGCAGCTGGCAGTGCTGATGATGAGGAAGAAGCTACTGTCTGAACAGCAGGCTGCTGAAATCCTGATCTGCCCCTCCGTCTCTACTGACGGTGCTGCCTGGAACTGCTGGCTGGTGCTCTCCTCTTCCGGTCTCCATCGGAACTCTGCTCTCTCGATCTCTGGGTCATAGCCCAGTCCTCCTCATAAACCAGTGCCCGATGGATGACCTGGTCAAATGTCTCCAAACAGTGCCCTGCCACACGGCTATAAACTTGCACGATATTCAACAATCGAAGCTACTAGTAGTCCCGGGGGGACGGCATCCTCCTACAATAGTTAGCAGTACTGAACAACCGAGTCATCGGTCCGGGTAAAGAAAAGGACCGCCTTTGACCATAAAAAAAAGGAACTTGCTTAACTCGCTAGGCCTCCTCACTGGTGCTCTTCGCCAGATCTTTTTTGAAGCAACAAGAACTCTTTCCTTATGAAAGGGTCTCGTTCTGCTGTATGGGCTTTCCCCAAGGTGTAAAAAGTCTTATCTAGCTAGATCCTAAGATCTCAATCCACCTAGGAATAAATCCAAAACGTCGAGGGATCGGCTTGGCTCACAACCTCTTATTTATATTACACAATTAGTTATGGACATAGTCAACCTCCTACTAAGAGAGGGAGACCAATCTCCAGGAAAAGGGGAAGTGGTGCTTGCTGATCGACAATAGGGCTGGGTTGAATGTCTATAAGCGTCTTCTAAAAGACTTATGGTTTAACGGTTATACCGGAGCGGAGTTATCAACTCCACGGAAGCCAGCAGGACATCATGACACGTGATACCTCCCCTTTAGAGTAAAACCGATGTCGTTCTCTAGTTAGTATGCTAGAGGGATACTCAGGTACATCATTTAGACTGGGTAGGCACATTAGGAAATCCCAAAAAGGATAGAGACTGACCGTCAAAGGACAATGCTCTATTCAATGCCGTTTCTCCTACTGTATGTATTCGGATTCGTGTTACTGAGAACCTAGAAAGAAGGTTCTTTATCTTCTCTTCTTTCTTTTCCCATTCTTTTATCTTCTTTTGAGGTATCCGAGCTAGTGAACGAAGTGAATAAGTGAACAAAACGAGGGGGAGGAAAGGGAAAGACCTCCAGTAGAGTAGGGCGACCGGGCCAGGCCGAGTCAGAAAGGCTTTGATGACTCGACGGTGAATATTAGGGAAAGGAGAGCGAGGGGAAGAGGGGGGTGTAATGCTAAAAGCTCAAGAGATATATTGAAAGTTGTATAAGGTGGACATAGAAACCAAGATAACCATTTCCTCACTGGCTCTAAGCATCTCCCTTGAAGTTGGTAAGGAAAGCTCAGTTCTGCTCGTCGGAAAGCAAAAAAAGCGCGCCTATTAAAGGCAGTTTCCCATAGTGTGGCGTGGAATGCTGTGTGTTAGAGCGCTAGTGTTACTTGTGTTCGTACTTCTCTTCGTATGAGAGGTGTGGGATACAGAAGAGATTCTTCTCTCCCGGAACACATTAACCCTAACTAAGTCACCACCTTAGCCGACCTATACTGCAATAACCCGATAGCGGTTGGAACGCGGGCTAGCTGGCCGGGAGGTTCGATTCCTCCCCGATCCCTTGGAACTCGATCCATGTAAGGAAGCTCCTTTTCCTGGGAGAGCATACTCCAACATCGGAAATCAATTAGTTCTGATGGAAAGATTTTTTTGAAAGTGACTGGTTCTTCGAAAGAATTGAACGAGGAGCCGTATGAGGTGAAAATCTCATGTACGGTTCTGTAGAGTGACAGTAAGGGTGACTTATCTATCAACTTTTCCACTATCACCCCCAACATCACCATCTTGACTTGACTTGACTTGACTTCATTTCATTTATTGGGTTTATATTCCTTCTCCTAAAGCGGGTGAAACAGAAAACGATAGCGAATGAAACGGATCAACTGTAGTTCAATAGATAACAATAACAAAAGTTTTTTAAAAAAAAAAAAACAACTACTGGGCGGGACCTTCATTCGCCCCAACGGAGGTTTCTCTTCCTTTGATCCGAAAAGTGAGGCCGGAAAGGCGCTGGTTAGACAGAGTGAGAGAAAGAAGCTGAAAGCAACCGCGGGATCAGAATATTGAACACGAGACCAAGGCAAACCACCAAAGGAAAGAGAGATGCAAATGCCAAATTCAGGCCAGGCATTTTAGCACGTGGTTGCTATATACCTGAGGGCAGGGCGCAAACCAGTCACAAAATGACGGGCTCTCATCTTCTCATCACTAGTGAGATGAGGAGCAAATCTAGATAAGGCCAAGAAACGGGCCTCATACTGAGATACAGTCATATCGCCCTGCACTAGGGTCTCAAACTCGATCGCCCGCTAGATCTGAACATGCTCAGGGAAGAACTTCTAGTCGAAGCGAGTCACAAACTCCTCCTATGTCCAAACGAACTGAGCCCCGACAATCCTGAACATAGATGACCACCAGTGACAGGCCTCACCCTGAAGACGGTAGGTGGCAAGGGATACTCTCTGGCTCGCAGGACACTGTATAGTGTCAAAAATCCTAACAACCTCAGTGCGCCAAGCCTCAGCTGCAGAAGGGTCAGAATCACCACTAAACCTCGGGGGATCATGCTGCCGGAACTCTCGGGCTATCACACTAGCACGCGGTAAGTCAGACTACCCGGAAACCTCAATGGTAGCTGGCTGACAGGTTTGCAATGCGGTGGCAACTAGCTGCATTAGCTGCTGGAAATGCTCAGCTCCTATAGGTACTGTCGGAAAAGCAGGGGCGGCACTCGCCTCAGGCGGAGGCACGGGTGCGGCCGTCGAAGCAGGAGCCTCTGAAATCGAAATAGCAGACTGAGGAGAGGGGATAGGTGGGGGAACTGGAGCAATTGGAGGTACGAGCGCTACGGGCTTAACTAGGGAACAGGCCGGATCGGGACCTCAGGAATAGGATCCTCAATAATGGGAGCAGGATGTACTCGAGTAGGATGGGTACCTTGGGTGCTTCATCCACGGGCACCATGACCACAGGCGCCACGACCACATGACATCGTCTATAAAATAATGACGACGCAAGGAATCAGGACAATTATAGGCTCAATAGGGAGCGAAAGGAAGAATCGCGGGACACTACTTGTCCTATGTTCTTGGCAGACATGAGATGTTGTCCTGAGTTATTTCATAATTACTTACTATACTCTGATACCAACTCCTGTCACGCCCCAGACTCAGGAACTGGAATCACAAGGAACCCGATGGCTGGTTCTAGCCGTAACAGCCTCCATAGTACCCCATTCTCGGCTCCTAAGGCAAGTTCTGATCATGGGATCCTACAAGGAGGATTTTTCATAATAATATTATCATTACTAATACGAGCATACCCAAAAGCACAGTAAGAACATCTAAGGATAACAAAGGCATACATCGTAAAATTCACTATAAATTTGAACTTTCACAATCATCCATAAGGTCCAAAAGGACATACATGAAACAAAAAGGAAAGGAGAGAAAGGTCAGCAACACTGGAGTCCTCAAATGCTCAGTTCTACTCTACTCTCTGCTGCTACGACGCCTACCTAGAATCTCCTGCACGCATCAATCGTGCATAAGCTTATAGAAGCTCAGAGGGTGGTGTAGGTGTGTGACAATGGTGCGCAGAAGAATAGTAGGAGGTGTAAGATGGGAAACATGCTTAATGAGGATATAACCAGCCTTACCAAGGCTTATCATGAATACGATGCGATGAGTACTGGACGCCATACCAAGGCAGTGCATGAAGAGGCTTACACAGCCAATGCTAATGCAGTGCAAGTAATGTCAGTGCTCATATCCAAACCATAAGTCAAGTACATTTTCAATCATAAGGAAATCACCGAGATCCATTACACTGCTGAATGACTACCGCTCTACAGACCCAGCATAGTCAAACGAGCATAAGAGACCTCACTACCCGCCTATAGACAACCAATCACCAGCAAGGCCTGACGGTAGTGGACCCATTCATGAGCTGGTCAGACTCAGCCTACCAATGCCCCCTACACCAGGCAGGTAAGCCCATACCACTATTCAACCGACTACACGACAGTGGGAGTCGCGGCCTAACCGTATAAGGCCCTCGTGCGCTCATATATTCCACCCGGTCACGGCATTGGAATAGATCCTTGGTACCATGGAAGTTTTGGGAATTTTACTCATGGGCATCCTATGCACCCGGTATGCTCAACTAATATTTCCAGTGTCCACACATACGGTCATCCACGAATATTCCTGTGGAGGCAAGGCCCTGATGAAGCAAGGGCGGATACCCACATGCTATGCAAATGCCAGATGCATGAATCACACAATCACTCATGCATTAATCTCAAGCATTCATCATGCTCGAAAGGGGAAAACTCTATCCCTCGGGGAGATACCAACATACCCTATACAATGGCACAACCATAGCCAATCATACCTCAACCAAGCATGCATATGATGCGTATGGGAGTGAGCGATGAAGATGAATAGGGGTGAAGATGAACTCCCTACCTAACCATGAAAGGTCTAGGTACTTAACCAATTTCCTCATAAGGAATACAACATATAACGGGGGCCCATTTACCTAAGGTATCCCACGAGACTAAGGAGAACAATGATATGGGCCTAAATAGATGAGACGGGCCTAGAAAGGGTCAATGGTGGGCCTTTAACCACCCACAGAAGCCCATGGGCCTACCTTAGGGCCACCAATGTGGACATCCAACCACAATTGGTCCCCAAGAGGTAGCCCATCTCTAATCGATCACGGATCAAGGCCCAAGGCCCAGACAACATTAGAAATAAGAAATGCGCAGCTATAAACATACCACATACACTCATGCTGGCCTTCAAAAAGGTGGCCCAAGGCCTATCCAAAACAAGGGTCTAAGGAAAACACACATAGTCCAACCCATACATACCACTTTGGGCCCATAGGGGAAGGGTTAGGGCCCAACATAAATGTAACATCCCGGATTTTTGCCAACCTGGGATTAGACGTCCTTAGGCAATGGGTCGATCCTAACACCTTATCAACTTGTCAAAACTCAGTCCCAAAGGCTAAAATCGGTTGTGAACCCATTTCTTTCACAAATCCCATCCTTCACCACCTTGCTATTCAATCTTTCTAAGTACTTTCATTCTAGACACTAGCTTAAACTAGCTAAGTAGTATAACTTGGATCACTTTATATACAAACTACAAAGGCCCAGGTACCACCTCAGACAGAAATCACCCAGGACTAAATCCTTTATAAATTAGGCGAGGATTAGCCAGTGTTAAACTAGAGTGCCTGTGAAATTAGCACCAATCACTTTAAATACGATCTGTAAGACTCAAAAGTTGTAGAATCATTGACACTAGGTTACCCTAAAACCTAGGATCAATCTCATTACCCGGCTGCTCACGGGAGCATCTCGAAACTTCGTATCGGATCTGGACCGCACGTCGGAAGTCCGATTAACACGAAGTTAAGGAACTAGGACCGCCTCGCTGGGCTTGACAACCATCTCGGAAATCAAATCCAGATAGTGTCCCAGCGCTATTCGCTTGAGCTCGGAGTGAAGAGTGTGAAAAATGTGAAATTAATTCAAAATAAAATATCTTGAATAGTAATCTGGCACCTCTCGCTTGCGGATCAGTTTTAAGCAACCAGACCGTCAGAATCAGACCAAATTACACCCTCGGATCAGGAGAAATTTCATACACATTTACATGTACTCGGAATCTCCGATCGAGATCCGCTGACCGTTGAACTGAAACTGGTCCGCCACGCGTGATCTGGAAATTCCACTCAAATGAAAACTTAATAGAACGTAGATCCAGCGTTAGTGAGCTTAAGTCTGACCTTTGGCTCAAGGAGGCCCGCCAGAAGTCCTCCGTTGAGCTGAAACTGACCCGTTTTGGTTATAACCTAAGTATACTTTGACCTGGAGTCTATTTCGGTGAGTTTTTAGACTATATAAGGACCTTAAACCCTCTCTCATGGTAGCCATACGAATTTGGGAGAAACCCTAGAGAGAGAAGAGAGAAAAGTGAGAGAAAGTGTGGGAGCAGTGGGAGAATCTCCCTGTCACTCTTCCTTGCCGCTATACGTGCTTCACCACTCCATTCTCGTCGCTTTCCCGGTGAATCCGACTCCGTTTCTAGGTAAGAAACCCTAACCCTAATCTGATTTGGGGCTTGGGTGGTTGTAGGTTATGAAATAGCTAACTTATTTCGTTCTATAGGTTGCCAAACTGCCGAATACGGAAGCTTAGCAAACCTATCGACTCCGTTACGATTCTACGACAAAAGGTGCGGACTTTAGGTGTATATGTTATGGTTTTCAAAGCTTTCAACGTCAGATAATGATAGATTCATGATCTGCATGTATTTGCACATGTACAAAGTGCTTTCCATTTCCTGTTTCAATTAAAGATGCAAAATATGGAATTCTACATACTCTAGGTATTCGTAGAAAATACCGTATACGTATATTTTTTGGAAATGTGTTTGACATGATTATTTGTTGTATGGATATACGGTATATGGATAAAATACTTATTTGGCGGAAAGGATTCGCCCAAATACATGTTTTGCTGATATACACTATGTATGTAGAAATAGTGTATTGTAGAGAATATCGTACACGTATATATTTTGGAAATGTGTTTGACATGATTATTGGTTGTATGAATATATGATATATGGATAAAATACTTATTTGGCGAAAGGATTTGCCCAAATACATGTTTTACTAATATACACTATGTATGTAGAAATACTGTATTGTAAAAAGTACCGTATACATGTATATTTTAGAGATGTGTTTGTCATGATTAATTGTTGTATAAATATATTATGCACACGTAAAATACTTGCTTGGCGGAAGGACTCGCCCTAATACATGTTTGTTAACATACACTATGTATGTTGAAATAGTGTATGTTAAGTGTTTGTGGAAATGCTTGAGTGAGTAAGTGTTTGGATGTTGATGCCTTAGGAGAGTGTTGAGATGGGATTCTCAACTACCTTAGAGACATGTATGATTACCTCCATGAGTTTGTTTACTTATACCGCTTACTTTTGCAATATATGTGTTTGTAATTCTTATTTATGTAGTACTTTACAACATGCTTTACAACATGCTTTATAACATGCTTACTAACATGCTTGAATTACTTTGTTTGTCATGCTTTACTCCACATGCTATGAATGAGATTGGATTGAGTTTGGGACTATGTCTATAGTCCAGACAGTCGGTACCAGATTGGAGATCGTGGCTGAGATTCATGTCGCCACGTGGGATGCGTTTGACGAACCCGAGTCGTACGTCAGTTGGCGACAGTGGTTAGGCCACGCGAAATGCTTACGCACTTCATGTCGTTCAATTGATTGTGCGCTCGAGCTAGTCAGGCCCGTCAAGTAACCCGATGTATCTAATGTATGTTCACCATGTTTGGTCGCTACTGCTTGAACCTAGGGTACCAAACTTACCAGTGAAATCTCTTTTAACCATGGTACCTCGATCCGCTAAGACTCATGAGTCGGGCATGGTGGTATGGGACACCGTGGTCGAGCTGTCGACCTACGCTGGGGCGACGTGCCTCCCCGTAGTGACCAGTGAGCAACCAGACTCGTGAGCTGATTATGGTGGTATGGGACACTATATTCGTGCTGTCGGCCTACATTGATAAGGTGATGGGGGAGCGGTGCAACCTTTGTGCATAACAGCCCTGGCAGCCCTTTGTAGTGACCTCGAGCATACTCTGAAATCGCAGTGCACCTTAGGGTTTGCCGCGGTATATAGAGTATGAACTAGGCCTGTTTCTGTATTGTGATGAATCGTTTAAGGGGTCATGGGGGAGTAGTGTAACCTTTATGCGTAACAGCCCTGGCAGCCTCTGCAGTGACCTCGAAAATACATCATCGTCTGATATTAACTAGGACTGACGACCCTAGAATGGATCATGTTTGAGAATGATACAAGGGAGGTACCTTAGTTTCCCAATCCTGCTGTTTGAAATGGACTAATTAAAAACTCGGTAATCATGCTCATCATGCATTGCATGTGCCTGGAAGATGTGGAGCACTGAGGGATGAAAGTATGCCGCGAGCGTGAGATGGTGTCGCATGAGGGAGTATGTCAGTGAGGGCATCCATCATACCCGCATCCATACTTGCATTAATAAGAGTAATTAGGAGTGTTTGATTTTATTGCTTTATCATTACTGCTTGACTGAGTCGATAACATGTTAACCTATGCTTTATTGTTCCACTGAGTTAGCTACTCACTCCCACGTTACGGGACGGTGTTGTACACACCAACCAGACTTGTTGAGTTTCCGGTGATGGCGATGCTTTTGAAGCAGAGCCGGACTACTATGATGTTGAGGAGGAGCTCTCCTACATGTAACTCTCTGACAGGTCTATGAAGACCTGGTATTGTATTGACGGGGCTATGGTACTTGGAATAGAAGATATTACACTTACACATTTGGTATATTTTAGGATTGCACTTGTAATTATTTAACCTGGTAATGTTATCACACTCTGGAGACTCATCTTAGTTCATATATTTTATCTATTTATCACAGTCTTCCGCTTGCAAATTTAACTGTCTCTGGAGTATGATATGCTGTTTTGGCTTAATCTCACTCATGTTCACTACATTAATGCAGACAACATTTAATCATCATTCATTTTGTTGCATAAGTGATGCGTTGGAACTCGGGAGTTGAGTTTATGCTCGATCCCCGATTTTCAGGGCGTTACAATAAAGGCCACTAATCTCATATATTATGGTGGCCTAATGGGCAGCCTATTGCTCAAACCACATTAGCAAATGTCATGCTCTTAGTCAAGTAAGGTTGGGCCTATAACCCGGCCCAAGTATAAAGTTGATTTGGTGGGCAAACAAAGGCCCATCTACTTGTGTAACCTGGCCCACTAGCCCAACATAATAGTATGGTAAAAAAAAATGGCCCAAGAGTATTCTAAAATATAAAGGAGCAATAAATGCCCAATTTCTTCAATATGGTGGGCCCCATAATCATGGTCCCAATGGGCCCTAGAACATCAGGGATGGGTCCCCAACTAATCATATACACAAAGTCCAATGGGCAGGGGCCCAAAAGTTTTGAAATAACAAAGGAGACAATAATGTACAGGAAATTTTTGCAATGCGTGTTGTTGTCCTAAATTTGGGCACTCCATTAGAGTGGGTCTAGGACCTCTAAAACTCTGAGAATTGAGGGCCAAGGTCCCTCATCATGCAAACAATAAGAGGAAACCCAAAAAGGTGGCCCACCATCAGAGGAAACATTTTTGAATTATGATTTTTATCAAGGCCTATTGTTGGACTGCACAACGGAAAAATCTGGCAGTCTAACCATCTTGGACCATTCTTTTGGATGCCCAAATGGGGTCAGTCAGGGCTAAAATTTTACAGAGTGACACTTCCATAGGTGGGCCACACCCCCACAAAATTTCAAAATTTTTGAATATTCCTAAGTATTTTAATTAATTTAAATAAAACAGTCTATCCAAAAATTCGGACAGACTTGGATGTCCCAACGTGGTGGACCAATCCGGCCCTTGTCACGGTGTGCACAGGGATCCATTAGGCCTGAAATTTGGTAAGTGGGTCTTACCATGAGTGGACCACACCTCCACAAAATTTCATAATTTTTGGACAATTATAAATATTTTAATTAATTTAAAGAAATCAATCTATCGTGAAAATCGGACTAATCTGGCACCATATTGTAATGGGCCGGTCAAGCCACCACTATGGTGTGTACAGGTGTCCATTGGCCCCAAAATTTTGTAAGTGGTTCCTACCATGAGTGGACCACCTCTCTGTAAATTTTCATAATTTTTAAACACCCAAAAGTATTTTAATAAATTTCAGAATTTCAACCTGTCCAGGGTGGAATGTTACTGGAACAGTGCAGAAAATCCAGACTGTCCACCTCACTTGGACCACACCTTTGGGACCCTAATGAAGGTCATATGGGGCTGAAATTTGGGGGACATCAAGATGAGATTCCCACCTTTTAGAACAGTATATTTGATGGGTACAAAAGGTCCCCAATCAGTCCCAAATTCAAGCCCAAAGTCCAACAAAAATCTGTCCAGAAAATTTCTGGGCAGCAACATACACATGAAATAAAATGAGCATAGGAACCAAAACAAGAGGAAATCACCCTATGAAATTTGAGTTGTGATCCACTTTAGTGGGCCTCACAAATATCTAGACTTAATCCATACCATAAAATCCATTGCATGTGTTCAAAAAGGAGCAAATGGGGCACCTATGTTCATAGAGTGGACAGACATGGGCTTTCACTCTCTTTGGATGGTTTGGATATTTCCAGGCCACAAGGTGGGCCACACACATCTGAGAATAATAGATCAACAAAAGAATAGTAAGAATCGGCCACAAGGGAAGGGGCTTCGCCACATTGAAGCTCTTCTTTTCATCACAAACCACACATATCACTATATTGATAAGATTCCAAGATCTACCCATGCATGCATCTTCTAATCAAAATCCAATGATGGAGATGTCATCTCCACCAAGGATCAAGAGTCTAGATGACCCAAAAACCTATAAATCAAAGGAAAATCTCATGATGGGGTCCATAGAGAATGGCCCCATCATGGCAATCATGCATGCATAAAGTGGGTTGTTGGCCACACTCATGGAGTCATGTAGGACCTCCACCATTGATTGGTGAGTCCTACACACTCCCAATCAAATGAAAAAGGTTCATGCAAGAGGAAAGGAAAGAAACTAATCCCATGAATCACCCACCTTGAATCTTCAAGATTCTCCTATCTCCAAGCTCCTTAAGCTCCAAGATCTATGATTGAGATCATGTTCCAAGGGCTAGATGATGAGGGATTAGAGAGAGAAGGGGCTGGAGAAGAGAATGAGATGGAAGAGAAGTTGCTGGAAATTCTAGCAATGGAGGGAAATGAGAGGGAGAGAATAAAGAGAGAGAAAGAGAGACCATGATGGGTTTGTAAGAGAATCCATCATTATCATAGGGAGGAGTTTACAAAGTTGTAGGTTAGACTAGGCCTCTTGGTGGTGTTTGTGGTTGGTGGTGTTAGTTTCATGCAATTGTGTAGTGTGTTGGTAGTGTACCTTGGAACTTGTGCCAAGGGTGATGGTGGTCCACTTGCGTTTCACTTAAGTGGGCCACATGATCAATGGTCATATAATGAAATGTACACAGCTTTTGATCTACATATCGGATTTATGCGCGAAACGCGGCGTTGGAACCACAGGGACGATGCGGTCGCAATGGCATAGGTCTCGGGTCAATCCGAGTTGGGTCTACATGACCGAACTCATGGATGACCGCAAACACTATCCAAGAGTTGTGGGTCGTCGGGATTCAACTTGTAGGACGGTGAGACCATGATGAATAAGATGCATACTCACACACACACATGCCCACATGCGAACTCGGGTCGGGTCTCACATGATGTGTGGACAAAGAGGCTGGAGATAGTTAGTTGTATTGGCCAAGCTAGTAGTAGACCACAGGCCGCAATTTTTTTCCTAATGTATTTGGATAATTTTCAACTTGTACTTGTAATTATTATATATCTTTTATTGTAAAGTCGTACAATCGCTATTTAATATTCATTTTTTATTGTACTGTAACATTCATTGGGTTTAAGGCAATAGTTGAAATTATAAGATATGTATCCAAATCACAGGAAAATGGTTGATAGAAGTTTAAGACAATCTTGTTATTTTGTCTTGCAATTTACAGGCAAAGACAAATGATGGTTGGAAAGAAAGTTTTTTATTTTTATTTTCTTTTTTATTTTTATTTTTTTTTAATTCAAAACATTTTCAACTAATTATTGTAAATATTATATTTTTGTCATGGTAAAGTAATACAAATTTATTCAGTATTCACTCTTCATTGTGTTGTACAACATTTTTTAGGTTCTAAATATTTAAAATAATACATTTTCTATTTAAATATAAATAATCAAATGGATTAAGAAAAGAAAATTAACTGGGTGAATTTCGTGAGTTCAATCTTTCCGTACAAAATGATGAACCAGTCCTACATGTGTGGTTCGAACATGATAGACAAGTTATCTAAAATGTCCATCGAACTGATACACTTGCTTGAGGAGCAAGGTGATGTAGGTCAAGCGAAAGTCACATATTGAAGTATCCCTAGCCCAGCCATCCTTCAAAAAGCAAAAGGGATTTAATACTGAAATGTCCATATGTACATCAAATCATTTGTTGAGAACTACCGGTGTATAGTAGGTTTCGAAGTATGCATGCTGAATTTTTCCAAGAGTTCCAGTGTATACTTCCTCTGCCCAAGATGCATTCTTGAACTTGAATGAGAGATCTCAAGACCAATGTAGATGCTAAGCTGCCTAGTCAATATGTATTCCAAATGTAAAAATGGCTATTCATCTCCATGGATTCATTCCCAATGATTATTTATATTTTTTGAGTGGCAATGATAATTTTATTTAAAAGACCCCAAAAGTCAAACCAAAAATATTGAGATGATGAGTAATCATCAACCAAAGTCGAAAAGTGGTGTAGCAATAGAAGAGCAGTTCATCAAAGACATTTCTTGTATAATCATTGACATGTAATGCAATGTAGAAAGGTTCGAACCTAGCATGAGATGCTTGTTTGAGGCGATATTTACAACGATGAAGTCTGCAAACATAATGATGTGGGTCCCATGCAGCAAAACTAGATGGCTACTCTCGATAAACTTCCTTGTTGAGAGTACCATGAAAAAAGGCATTCTTCTCATTGATTTGAAATAAAGGCTAGTTTGATTGGCTAATGGAAGTATAAGACAAGCATTCCTTATTTTGACTACATGACTAAAGGTCGTAATCAATTCCATGTGAGGATGTTCCTAAATCCTGATATAGCCCTTATGAAAATGTTTTTTTATTCCTTGATCTATATTTAATTAAAAATTGCATGTCAATTCAATGGTTGTGCATTAACTAGATTCAACTAACCAATATTTTTATGTGGCTAGTAAACTCCTTTTACTGAATGCCTTAGTAATTGGTGAATGATTTCTGAATTGGGCTAGAATTGAAATTTTGAATCTGATAAATGGGTTTCAAATGTGCATTGAAACTTTTATTTTTTCAAGTTAACTTGTAGAGGGTATTTTGGGGTGAGTAATTATTATCATATTTATCAAGATTCTTAGCTATTCAAATTTATATGCTTTTAACTCACTCTCTATTACCCATGCACTACTATTACAATTCCAAGGGAATGCTCCATAACAAGAAAAAGAAATTCACTTCTGCAAGGCCTGTTCTTGTGTTTGTAGGAGCAAGTTATATGATGTTGCATAGTAACCCATGAAATGTGTACTGGAACTAATAACTGGTTGAGATTGATGAATTGGATTATTAAAAGGCATCTCCATGGAGTTATTCCCAACGATTATTTATAGTTTTTAGTGTTTTTTTTATAAGGTTGGAAATTTTCCAAATATAAATGAAAGAAATGGTAAACACTATGTAAGAGAGTAAAATCTATATCAAAATAGGTACATACATCTGTGGAGGTGATACGGTTGATGAACTATGTGATGAGATTATACTTGAAGCGTTGATATAATATTCTCATAGTATGATGGGGTTACACTTGAGAATGTGATATAGTTGATGGACTAAGTGATGAGGTTACCCTTGAGGATATGATGTGGTTGTGTGATAGTGTGAAGTGGTTCCGCTTAAGAATATGATATGATTGATAGACTATATGATGAGGTTATTTTTGATGATATGATATGGTTATGTGACAGTGTGATATGGTTCCACTTGAGAATGTGATATGGTTACCGTACTATGTGATGAGGTTGCACTGGAGGATATGATATGGTTATGTGATAGTATGATATGGTTACATTCGAGAATATGATATAGTTGATAAACCATGTGATTATGTTGCACATTCGGATATGACATGATTGTGTGATAGTGTGAAGTGGTTCCAAATTGAAGAATATGATACAGTTGATGGACTATTTGCGCTTGAGAATATGATATGATTGTGTGAGAGTGTGATAAATGATCTCCACTTGAGAATGTGATACGGTTGATGGACTATGTCATGACGTTGAATAATCCAAGGCTGTGTGAAGTGCGATCATGTTACACTTGAAAATATAATAAAGTTGATGGACTATGTGATGAAGTTACACTTGAGGAGATGATATTGTTGTGCGATAGTGTGATAAGGTTACACTTGAGAATGAAAGAAATTAAAGACTATGTGATGAGGTTACACTTGAGAATATGATATGTGGTTGTGTGAGTGTGATGTGAGTTCACTTAGGAATGTGATACAGTTGATGGACAACGTGATGGAGTTGCACTTGAGGATGTGGTATGGTAGTGTGATAGTATGATGAGGTATATATCCACTTGAGAATGTGATACGATTGATGGACAACGTGATGAGTTTACACCTGAGGATATGATATGATGTATGATAAAATGATGTGGTTACACTTGAGGATATGATATGGTTGATGGACTATGTGATTAGGTTGCACTTGAGTACATGACATGGTTGAGACGATAGTGTGATGTGATTTTACTTGAGAATGTGATACAGTTGATGGACTATATAATGAGTTGCACTTGAGGATGCGTATGATATGGTTGTGTAATAGTGTGATGTAGTTTCGCTTGAGAATTGAAACACTTTATGGACCGTATGATGAGGTTACACTTGAGAATATGATATGGTTATGTGACAGTATGATGTGGTGAATCCACTTGAGAATGTGATATGCTTGATAGACTATATGATAAGGTTGCACTCGAGGATATGATATAGTTGTGTGAGTGTGAAATGATTTCACTTAGAAATGTGATATGGTTGTTTATTTTGGCAGATATTATAGTTTATTTTTCTATTTCCAGTTTTCAATCTTCATTCATTTAAAACCCTCGAAAGAAAGAACAAAAGAAATTAGCAAAAAGTAAAAATAAAATAAAATAGAAAAATCTTAGGTGATAAAGCAAAAGTAATAGTTACCTAGGTAGATTCAAGTCACAAAATTTAGTTAAATAAGAGGTTATGTCAGTTGGTGAATAAAAGGTCGTGTTTGGATGTTGATTTAAATTATGACAATACAATGCAATAAAATAAATAACAAAAGTGGGTTTCATTCTATTCACAGTCGAGGTTATAGTGGTTATTAAACAATAAAGTTCATTTCATAATTTCTTAAGAACTTATACCTTACTATGGTTACTTGCATCTTCAACTACCAGGATGGACCAGACTATTTAGGTTAACATCTTCAATTACCAGGATGGACTACACTATTTAGCTTACCATTTTACTAAGAACCATTCCATATTAGCATCTTAACAAACATTAGCCTCAACCTACATCAATTGCAATTCAACACTTAAGCTTGGAGATGTGATATTCATTATACAAGTATGTTGTATTTGTAAATCATCAAAAGTAAGCACCGATTTAATTGAAGAGCCTCAAGAGCATCCAACAATCCCCGAACTTGTCACTTGCATGACTTCAACTTCCTTTATCGTTATCACATCTCAAAAGTAAAATTTCAATATGTAGACGGCATTCCATTACATCTATAAGTGGAATTTCAATATGTAATTTCATCAATTTTCAAAATTACTGTACATGAATTCTTGAAAACCCATAAAAAAGAAACATGCCTCACTTATTTGCTAATGCACTTAAACAACACAAAATGTATATCAATTCAAGTGGGCCCCATAAAAGTAATGGGGTTCACCTTTCTCACGTATCGTATAATGCACCTAAAAAGCACATAATGTACATGGACTAGGACAGCCCCCCCCCCCCCCAAAAAAAAAAAAACCCCACCTATCGTATAAGGCATGTATATAATACAAAATGTACATTTGTATATATATATATATATATATATATATATATATATATATATATATATATATATATATAGCGCCATTCTGAGTTCTTCAAACATGCCAAAATCTGAGCATCCTTTGACTTGAACAATGATCATTTGCACAACTAAATTACTCTCCCGCGGCATATAATGAAGAGTTGTTGTTACTTGAACTTCTTATTTGCACAAGCTCATCCATAACTGAATTGCCCTCCCGTAGCATATAATTAAAAATGAAATTCACTCTCATGAAGATACCGTTCATAACAACACACAATTCCTAATTCAAAGTAATACTTAAAAAAAATGAATGAAAGCAACATATAATTACACATTTAATCCACATTTTGTATATTTGAGTTATACAATACGAGATGTATATATTTACATTGTACATGAGAATGCGAAGAGATTTGAAGACACAGATGATAGTGTGATTAGGTTGCACTTGATCATATGATATGCATTTATGTAAATGTGATGCATTTACATTTAAGAGTGTAATGAAAATGAAGGTGTGTATGAGTTGGTTACACTTAAGAATGTGATCTGGTTAGAGTATATATCTGAATTAGAAAATGTGATGGGAGACCGTGATGTAGTTGATTGGGAGTATAACTTGGTTTCACTTTAGGATGCAAAAGAATTTTCAAATAGAGTGGTCCCATTACACTTGATAGTATAATAATATGATGAAGTGTGTGTTGAGGTTAAACTTAAGGATGTGATATGGATAGTGGAGATTGTGATTAGCTTATATTAGACGATCTATTGTGCATTATAAGAAAGTGTGATGTGATTACACATAACGGTGCGATAAGGATGGAGTATGTGATTATACTTAGGGGCTGAGATATTTTAGGAAAATTTTGAAAACGGTTTAAGAAAATATTAGATAGGATGAACCTTACCATATTCTATTTCAATAAAGGTCGTTGTTTCTCTATTCCAAATATTGAATTACTGCCTCTTACTATGTACTGTTGGAATGCACCATATGTAACGAGATTCTGCATAGTCAACATTCTATAAATTTCGAGTTAATTTCATTAAGATATAATTCAAATCAAAGTTCAAATTGAATAACAACTACTTTTTAATTGCTAAAATACATAAGTTTACAAAATACATATGCATACATTTTCATTTTACAAAACTAAACTATATCAGTTTTCCTTAAATGTTATTCATTACCTGAAGTAATTGAGTAAAGTTGAAATTATCAAGCGTATGGAAATTTGAATCAACTTCATGCTTGATATATGGATGTGGTTGATCCATGGAAGGAAACACCTCTGGTTGACACCAAGAAGGAGAGATTTGTGGTTGAATATGTGCTTCCGATATATAGTACGTAGTCATGGGGAGTGGCCCAATATTATTGTATCCCTAACATTATGTACAAGTAAATATTAGGTTCATCAGAAAATTTCAATTTCACTATAGAATAAATTTTCATTGCTCTAAGGGTAATCAAAATGCTACCCGCGCAAATGAAGATTGAACATTAGAGCGTACTAATGTGGACTGTTTATTGGGATGGATTGGATTTGGAATATCTCTCTGCTCTTTCTGTCAACATCTCTTCGATTTTCCTTTCTCTAAACTACTCTTAATTCTATATCTACCACAACAATTCTCTTTTATTTTAATTTCATGAGCTTTTTTTATTACTTAAGTGATTTCAACACCTTTCTTTTGATACAATAACTTTCCATTGCTTTTTCATGAGCTTTTTTTTTTTTTTTTTTTTTTTTTTTAAATGATTTCATTTCTTTGCTGCACATCATCAACTTCGAATTTTACCTAATAAGCTTGAACGTCTTTTTCATTACTCAGACTTTCAACATGTGATGAGGGTTCTTTTTCATTCTTTTTTTTTTTTTTTTTTTTTTTCAAATCTTACAACATCCATTTTAAATGCTTGGAAGCACATTCAAATACTTATTCACTTTCACAACCTTCAATTTCATAAAGTTGCAAAATAAACTATCGTAACGCCGGGATTGTGATTTCTTGCTTTTGTCATTGGAGTCACATCCACTACTCAATAAGGGGAATGAAATTGAAGCAGCTTCTCGAGTCCACCTTTTCAAGATGTACTTAGCAGGGATATTTGTGAGGGTATGATTCGTAACTTTTAATGCATGAAAACACAAAATACCCATGAATTCAAACTTTCTACAACTGCAAGTGATGGACTCGTCCATTGAGTTAACGGTAACAATGTGAAAACTCTGATTTTTTCTATTCAAAACTTGATATTTTCTTACTGTACTGAACTCATCTACTTTTTCCACTATTTGATCAAGGCTATCGCCAAATTCTACTTGAAATAATTTGAAAATAGTTGGTGTATATACACTAGCTGCGTACTTCAGGATACTAACAAGAAAAGTTACAATTGGTGAACTTTAGGTCATATTGAAATTGGCTTATAATTCTGCATTTCATCTATCATCCACCAAGCGTTCAAAATATTTAAAAAATCTGATTATATTTTCGCCAGGATGCAAGTATTTCTTCAAATCCTTATTTAAACTTTCACAACAGTGGATGCTCTTCATATCTGTATAAAAATTGTTCTTTCTATATACTAATACCCACTTCTCTTTTTTATTGAATAACCGTTATAACCATATGTTATCTGTGAGATTATATTTCATGATCATTTCAATGATGATTGTTTAGTATCATCATTGTTATCCAATTGAGATCCATACTTATATTTTTCGGTGCAAGAGGAATAAAATCCGCAGGGAACATTGTTATGTATGTGTCTAATCCACGCTGTCGACCATTTATTTCACAAATGGACCACACTACGTGAAACAGGGGAATTGAAAATAGACTGTTGAAACCTTCTTAGGGGTATAAAAGTTTTGGATCAAGCTGATATATGTGTTTACCCTTCATCCATCTTTGTGTGACCTTATGAACAGGTTGGATGACAGATGCACATCCTCGTGAGCTCTGATCCAAGTTTCAGCTTTCAACTGTAGATGTCATTGTTTCACTTGTTTCTGTGGTGTGGTCCATTTGAGCTTTGGATATGCTTCATTTTTTGGGTCTAATGTCCTAAAATGAATTAGTAAAATGGATGGACATCGTGGATTAGACACATAAATTATGGTGGGCCCTACATATTTAATGAAATACAATTCTTGTCCGATAACTAGCATTCATTCGATGTTGGGGTAATTAAAATGGTAATTTCCTTATTTATCAAACACCGATGAAAACTAATTTTACACTACCATTTACATTTACAATGGAGAAACAAACGAGCTTTATAATTGAACTAGTTTAATACTTGGATTTTGGCGTACGTGCAAATAAGAAGAAGAAGAACATTTTACTTATCAAAAAAATACTTCCTTCTTAATTCCTTTGAGAGAGAGAGAGAGAGAGAGAGAGAGAGAGAGAGAGAGAGAGAGAGAGAGAGAGAGAGATGAAGAAGTGTGGAGAGGATTGATGAAGAAGCAATGAGTGAGACTAGGAGGGAGAGAAATATATATGAAGAAGTGTGGAGAGGGAGAGAGGATTGAGGAAGAAGTAACGAGTGGGAGTGGAGGGACGCATAAATGAAGTCTTGGGTTTTTTCTTCCGTTTTCATTTTCCATATATATATATTATTTTTTTGAGTGGTGACGTGGACCAATGAGGTTTAGGCAACCAAGGAGCCCCTGTTTGACGCCGAATAATAGAGGATCCGGACTCTTTTTTATTTTTTCATTTTTAATTGCAGTTTTGAATGGAGGTTAAATGTTTTTTTAATTTTTTTAAATTTTTTATAACGGTGTCATGTCCTGAAAATAAGGTGGAAAACATATGAATAGCCAGGATAAAACACGTATATCATGCTGGGTCCATGAGTCCTCGCACCTACGCGATGTTGGGTTCCGCGCCGGTCATGGCATGAAGCCAACGGCGTACGTCGCGGGAACTGACGCGGATTGCGACCGCCTGTTTCTGGCCATGAACAGGAGTGGGCCCACCGTACTGTATCTGTTTATCTACATCGTCTATCCCTTCTGTCGGATCATTTTAAGGTATGTGCACAAAAATAAGTCAGATCTAACGCTCGAGTGGACCACATCAAAGATGACTGTTGCATTTAATGCAACCTTTATTTAATGCATTCAAGCTTATTATTTGGTGTGGTCCAATTGAGCGATGGATATGCCTCATTTTTGTGTTCCTAACTTAAAATGATGTGAGAAAACGGATGGACGGTGTGGATATACCGAGACATGACGGAGGGCCTGCCGACAGAACTGACCGTTCGTGGCTAGAGACGGGCGGGGTTAGGACGCAATCCGCGTCCCGCTGGAACTCAAGCCCCACGACTTGAAACTTAAAACCCGAGTAAAATATGCAATATCCTCGGGTCGTGACCTATAATTCGTCTGTCTTCTTTCCACAGCACTCCCTTTCCTTATTGCAGCAGGGTTCCTCCTCCAAACCCTGACGCCTATCTTCCCAAATCAAGATTTATCCCGGTTTCGCAATCCACCATCCAGCCAAACGAGGGCAGAATGGAACTGCAGACGAACCACCACATCTTCGAGAGGCGCCCCATCGTCAAGGACAAGACTCCTGCCGTCCGATGGTTCAAGGAATGGTAATCCGCTCCTCTCTTCACCTATTCAATTCTTGTTTCAGTTTTACTCATGGGGTGTTTGGTACTCGAAATGGAAACCACAACAAAGCCCTTAAAATGAATACCACAAAGCCAACATAGATTAAGTGACCAAACTACCCTTGCAAATCCCAATGCACCCACTCAAAGCTGGAGCATAAATATTGATAAGATCTCACTTGAAAATTAAATGGTTACGTCTCCCTTTGCCAACAGCTTTGATGAGGATATCAGCTAGTTGATCTTCGCACTTCTTCCGTGAAAAAAATAATAATATTTGGTTTGATCTTTTCCCATACCAAATGACAATTGATGTCTATGTGCTTCATTTGGGGTTGGTGGATATATCATATATGAATAGCTGCTCGCTTGTCACAATGTAGTGGCATAGGAACTTTGAGTTCAATTCCAAAGTCATTTAGAGCCTTCAACTTGCACCAACTCATTCCTAATTGGCACAGTTCTTGGTCTCCGTCGCCCATCACCAAACCATCTTCGGGTGTGTTTGGAAACTCACATTGCATTGCATTGTATGGTATTAACACAATTATTACTCCTGCAATATTTGTCTAGAAGTACCATGGCATTCTGACTATCAAATCCTATGCTTGAGGACTGAATTCTTCCTTTAGGAAAACACTCTATTAACTATTATGTGAAACCAATGTTGGTGGATGCTGGAATTGTAATGAACGGACCGGATTTCACATATGATGCTCGTCACCTATATTTATATGCATGTTGTGTCGCGTGTAAAGGGTGCGTATGGATGGATGGTGTGGATAAAACACATGCATCAACGTGGGCCCCAGAGATGTAGTGGATTTCGAAATCCATCAAAAATCATGCTATATATCTTGTTGGGATTGGAAGGTCAAATACATGGATTAATTCAATCATTCCCATCGATTCCGAATGCCGGATGAAATTTATATCCCACCAAATGCAATTCAATACGGTGAAATTTTGCGTACCAAACACTCCCTTAGTCTACTTACCCTCATCTTATTACCTTTTGGTGCTACTACTAAGTTCCCCCAATGCATTCTTTTCTAATTCTATCTGTCTTCCCCTTTACACTCATCCATCTCAACATCCTCATTTCAGCTATACTTATCCTATGAACATATTTCTTAACTGCCCAACATTCCGTCCCACAAAGCATGTGATGGGAACATCAGAGGACCTACTCGGGTGTACTAGAGACAGAGGCGGCCATCCATATTAGCGCAACTTTCTTTATGAATGGGAGGTGAGTTCTAGATGGGCTCGTCGGGCCATTTTGAAGACCCTACATGCATTGACGTGCATTAGGAAGACCCTACTTTGGAATGATGCATGTGGGCTGCTTAGGAGACCATTTTAGTCATAGAATTTTTATTTTGGATCTTGTCGATCAGGCCATCTGGTCACCAGATCTGCAAGATCTGAGCCCCTTGGACTATGATCTTGCTTTATGTTTTTTTTTTGGTTATTTTTAGGATTTATTTGGTGGTTATGATTGATAATAACTGTTTTAGTTTCCTTATTTTGGATGATGGGCTATTTCACTTAACTGAGTGGCATAGTCGTAATTATTTTGAATTTTTATTATAAAGGCACAAGGGGGTGGACGTCCAACCCTAATAGTGATATTGAGAAGAAGAGAAAGAGAGAAATAAGTTCTCTTTATGAAGGAAGCAATGTTTGTGAGAAACCCTCCATTCCAATTGAATTTTGGAAGGGTAGAGGCTTGTTGGTGGTGAATTCCCTAAGGTGCATTATTACTCATTCTCTTCTCCAACAAGGTATTCTTCTTTTTCTCGTCTTCCTCCCTCCCCTTTCCTTACAACCTTCTCAACTCATCAAAACCCTACCTAATCCACCCTCTCTCTTTCCTTTTACCTATCCACGAGTGGACCTACACGTGCACACACACATGCTTCCATATGGGCAGCCATGTGTGGGCCCTCGTTTGGTGTTTTCCCTCTTTGATTTACCTCCAAACCTACTTAATCCCTAAATCTTTTAAACCCCTAGAAACCCAATTTTCCAAACCTCCATCCATGAATCCAAAACTCTAATGAGAATTTGATTTTTTTTTTTTTTTTGTGAAACTTTCCCTAAATCAGAATTTTGGTTGCATCATTGTCTATTCACGTGGTTGTTGCACTACCTACACTAGATTGGAAGTCCCTACTTGTCACGAACACCAAACCCAGCTCATGGCGGAGAAATTTTGCTCCAACCCGAGTTCGGGACTTGGGAAGTAGTAGTGCCTGGGTTCTGAATTTGGGGTTGACAGGCGGACTTTGTGTTTTGGACCAATTTTGGTCCTGTGTGGTGAACCCCACGCACAAGATATGAGTGGGCCACCACTTGGAATTTTTAACCTATACCAATGAATAAGAAATAGTATTTTACTTTGGCCATGGAAGACCCCACATGATTGAGGAGTGGATCTCAAAATGGGGCCAGGCATAGTTGTGCAGAAAATCGAAATGCTCATGTTTGTCCTTGCACCAAAAATTATGTGTGTGCAACCATTGGGCCTGACCTTGTGAGTTTTGAAGTCCAGGTATAGGACTACCAAGGTCACCTAACAGCACGCCGAAAGGTGGCATCATGTAATCGTGGGACGTACTCAAAATTGGGCCAAAACTATTTCTGCATTGTATGTCCTACACAGATTCTCCAAATACCTATGTTTGGGCAATCACCGTAAATTGTACACACTCAACCAATGTGGCCCGCCTTGTGGGTTTTAAAGCCCATACATAAAGCTACCAGGTGACCATTTCCTTTCATCAAATGTGGTCTCCGGATGTTCATGAAACTGACTCAAAAATGGCCCAGAACCACTTTTTTTTTTTACCAAAGATATGTTTGACATAAAATTCATGTGGGGCCACATCAGTGGGGTCCACCATCTTCCCAATGCATTTAACGCAGTATCCAAACCCTGAAAATGAACTCCCAGGTGCTGGTGGGCCCAAAACCCTAGGTGGGCCATCTAATGTGGGTTGTCTTGTATGGGCCTTACCCTTCATCTAATGAGGCTCACTTGGCATGTTTTGTAAATGGGTGTTATCTAATTTATGAAATGTGTAGTGGACAAATCTTACTGCCCAGTTGTTGTCTTAAGATATGGGTGGCCTTGGGCCCATTTAAGCGAGGCAACTCTAAGGCCCAAGTGGGCCCAACACAGAGAAATCGTTGGGGAGTGAGAAGCCCACCATAGTAACCTTCCTTGAGCCTGTTGGGCAGGCCCATTGCCTAGTGGTTAGCGTGCCTTGCACATTACTCTAATCAACTAGACCACACTTAGCGAGGCTTATTTTAGAATGCATAAATTGGGTAATTGGTTTTTTTTTTTTTTTTTCTTAGTTTGCTTGTGTATGTGGCAAGTGGGCCCACTATGATGTATGACATGACACTACTTCCAAGTAGGCCACTCTTGAATTATTTTATATTTTTATGCCACCGCGTATGTGATAAACTAGGATCTTCATGTTATAAATCTGAATTTCCGAATCTATTATGTGGATATGATTGATTGTACATGTTGATTACTGAAATTAATGTGTAATTGATCTCTTATCTTGTGTCTTAGGATAGTTTTCATCATCCTACATAAGCATGTTTGGTCTTAGAGCTATTCTATAAAATTTCTAATGTAAGTAAAGGCTGGAAAGTGTTTATTAGGAAAAAGCATCACCTGCAGATCTAAAGAAATCTCACAAATCTAGTCAGTTTGACTACTTAGACTTTATGGTCAAACTCAACACTTTGATTGTTGAGAGTTGACCAAGTTGTCATATACTTCTATTTGCTGGTTGTTTTCTATGACCTCCATCTAAAACTCCATCAATTGGTATCAGAGCCCAATTTTACCCCCATAATGACTAGTAGAAATCAGTATGTGGGAGAGATTTACAGACAGCTAGATAACATTAGTGGACGATTGGATGATGTGGAAACTAGGTTGTTGGGCATATCAAAACAGTTGGGAATAGATGAAGAAGGGGCCTCACACAATCCTGACTCTAAAAAATTGCCACCTAAAAATCAAGGTATGTGGGACAATACTGAGCATTGTTGACATGAGGAGAGACATTCTAGGGTGAGTAGATCACATACTTCCAGGGATGAACGTAGAGGGCCGTTTGTTCCAAGGGTAGGAACGCAAGATTGGGTACACAATCTTTTCAACTATATGACCAGAGGTTACTGTGATCATGGCGATGATATCACGCGAAAGGTGAAGGTAGATGTTCCTGACCTTGAAGGAAATCTCAATCCAAATCTCTTTCCTGATTGGTTATCTGCTACAGTAGATTATTTTTGATTGGTATGATATGAAGGATGAGAGGAGGATATGACTTGCTAAATGAAGCTCATAGCCATGCCTGAATATGGTGGAGGGATGTTGAGGAGAGAATACTGCTGAATGGGCAACTTCCTATAGAACATTGGGATGAGGTGAAAAAAAGGTTGAAAGAAAAATATTTCCGTATGGACTGTAGAGGTATGTTGTATGACCAACTTACTTTGAAGCAAGGTGGGCTGAGTGTAGAAGAATACGTGCAGAAATTCAATGAGGCCACTATTAGATGTCATCTCATCGAGGATGAGAGACAGACCATCTCATTATTAAAAAACGGGCTGAGATCCGACATCAAATTGAAACTAACACTTATCGGATTGACAGCCTGGAGGAGTGCTTTCACCTGTCTCTAAAGGTGGAACAAAAGTTGAAGGGACAACACCTTAGATGGCTTTTTTCCTCAAGCTGGGGAAAGTGGTCAACAGAGTTGTTGAATCTAATAGGCCACCCAAGCCTGATTATACCCATGACTTTTAGCCTAGAACCAATAATGGTAAGCCCAGATCATCTGCTGATCCAAAAGGCAAATCCACTAACATAAATCCGAAGAAAGTGGCTAATGATGTTCTGTGCTTTAAGTGTGGAGGGAAAGGACACTATGCTATGGAGTGTCTAAATAAAAAGACTCTTTATATGGCAGAAGATGAAGAAAATGAAGTAGTGTCTGAGGAAGTAGGTGAAGAAGAAGCTATTGAGGAAGAGATAGCTGCTGAAATTTATGTGGCGCATCATCGCTTGTTGACTACTCCTAAGGGTGCAGAAAATGAAGATTGGCTGGAAACAAATATCTTCCATACTTGTGGCCGTGTTGGGGATCATGTTTGCAAAGTAATCATTGATGGTGGGAGTACTATGAATGTTGTTTCACAGGACATTGTTGATACTTGATAGGCTGAAGCTTCCAGTGGAGAAACACCCACATCCCTATAGGGTAGTATGGGTAAATGATGCAAGCATACCCGTTACCAAGAGATGTATGATGTCTTTCAAAAGGGCAGTTACAAGGACTCGATTTTATGTGATGTGGTCCCTATGAAAGTGGCCCACTTGCTGTTTAGAAGGCCTTGGTTGGATGACAAGGATGTCATTCATCACGGGAAGGCCAATACATATGTGTTTATGAATAAAGGGAAAAGAGCCTAACTTGTGTTACTTAAAGATGATGAAGAGGAGGTTGAAAAGAAGACTGAAATGAATACTTCTCAAGTTTTTTCTATGTGCTACTTTGAGGCTGAAGTAAAGGGTGAAGGTGTAGTATTTGCTCTTGTTTCTAAGAAGCAAAGGACGGACAACAAGGGTGAAGATGTAGTATTTGCTCTTGTTTCTAAGAAGCAAAGGACGAACAACAAGCAGATCATCCTCCTGAAGTGCAGAAATTGTTGTCGGATTTTTCTTTGTCCCAGAAGAGCTTCCAAATGAATTCCTCCCATGGAAGGATGTGCAAGATGCCGTTCATTTGATTTTGCTTGCATCTTTACAACTTTCTAGCATATCGTATGAATCCTACAGAAGTAGTTGAACTCAAAAGGTATGTTGACGAGTTATTAAAGAAAGGCTTTATCAGGGAGAGCGCAAGTCTGTGCATAGTGCCTACTCTCTTGACTCCTAAGAAGGATGGGAGTTGGAGAATGAGTGTTGACAGTCGAGCTATCAACAAGATTACCATCAAATACAGGTTTCCTATACCTAAATTAGATGATATGCTCGACATGTTGGTTGGATCCACCGTCCACCGTCCACCGTCTTTTTCAAGATCGATCTTAGAAGCGGCCACCACCAAATCCAAATTAGATTAGGAAATGAGTGGAAGACAACTTTTAAGACCAAAGATGGTCTATGCGAGTGGTCGGTTGAAATTAAATATGGGTTTCAAATGGAAGGATGTGAGTGAAAAGTTCTACCATGTATCATGCTTTGAGTATTTGGAAAGCAATTGCTTCGATTGATCACATGTTTCATTAAGGAATTTCCTTCTCATTTGGTTCTGAGAGTAGAATTCGATTTTGGGTTGATGTTTGGTGTGGAGTAAGACTGCTCATTGACGAATTCCCTAGATTGGCCAGACTTGTGGTGGATAGATGGATTACAGTAGACCATTGCTATTTTTTAATTTTTTTTAGTGATGTTCGTGTGGTTTGGGCACCCCCTTGTTGAAGGAATTTAAAGGATGACAAGATTGAGGAGTACACGATATTTCTTACTTGACTTGAACCTATTGTTCATGTCCTTCATGAGAGGGATTCAATGGTTCGGTTTGCTCATAGCTCAAGTCAATTTTCAGTTCTATCCTTGTACTCATTGTTGCAAGACCCTTCGCATGCTCACCACACTCATTTGCCTTCCCATCTGTGGTCCTATGGTACTCCCCCTCGAGTTGTTGCTTTTGTCTGGTTAGTGGTAAAAAGCGAGTTTTAATAGTGGACAATTTACAAAGGAAGCTCTTATTCTCCCAAATATTTGTTTAATGTGTAAGGAGGATGCGGAGTCGATTGATCATTTATTCATCCACTGCAATTACGCAAGATGAATTTGGGAGCATTTCTTCATCGTGCTTTGTACTGATTGACTCCAATTCAAGTGTGCATTACGACCACGCAAATCACATATGACTTATACTAAGGCATATTATAAATAATGTTCATGTGCATCTTATGAGGCAATGATTATATTTAAGCGATTGAACATTGTAAGGGGCGCACGTGTGTGAATCAACCTATGCAAAAGGGCTAAGCATGTTATGTGTTACTATACATATTTCCAAGGTTAATAGTTCTTCCAAATTATCCTAAAAGTAGCATATGTAACATACATTGTAAGAGTTATCACATGATTCACAGGTTAATTATCATGATTATCAATATTGAGGCTATCCAAAGACCAAAAATGTCAAAGGAAAGCTTGAAGGGTAGATCTTCACCTTAAAATCGGAATTCTTCGACTTAGGTGTGACCTAAGTGTAGAAGATTTGGGGAAAAGCTCCAAATCCTAACTTGATTGCAAATCTATCATTAATAATTCAAATTTCATCCTAATAAAACATGTAACAAGGGTTTAGGGGCTTACCTACCTTAGTTAGAACAATCCCTGACTTGATTTGGCGAACGGGGGTCCGAGCTCGGCACGAAACTAAAGCCCACATGGAGCCACTCTCCAATACAACTCCCATAAGAGAGAGGACCACCAAAAAACGACTATCGGGTCCTCGGAACCTATCATGCACAAACCCTAATGTTAGAACTCCCGAGATTCAGAGAAATACAAAAGATTTCTAACCTAACTAACTTCACATGGCTAGGAAATTGGGGACAGGTTTGTAAACATGCCTAGGAAACCTCTTACCTAGCAAATGAGGATGAATCCGACCCTCGATTAAAGGTTTCCACTCCGGTAAAAGACTTTGGGTAGCTTACACGTCTCGAACATAGAGACGAGCAACCCGAATCGGGGGACCAACTTCCCCCATCTCACTTCCGCTCTTGATTTCTCCGTCTTTCTCTCTCTCAAACTCTAGGGTTTTTGGTGGGTTGCACAAATGAGGGAAAAAGGGTGTTTATACTATCAAGGGTTTTTTGCCAAATTGGAGCTCATGTGTGAGATTTCCGCAACTTAACGTGGCCCGTCGGTTGGACTGATAGCGATCAACAATTTTGTCGGTCAGACTGACAACAACCAATAGTTCTGTCGGTCGAACCGTCAAAACATTTTTTCTTCTTGTTTTCTGTTTGCTCAAGTCGGTTGAATCGACAGATGGGTTGGTCGAACTAACAGAGTATTGATTCCACTCCTAACGTAGCCACTGTTTTTGGTCATAGGGGTTGGTTGTGTTTTTAATAAGTTATTCTCGTACAAAGTGTTGTTGAGGCTTGTATTTTTAGATTAAGGTTTCACTTACAAGTTCTCTAAGTTCCTAAATTTTGGACATGTGTATGTGCATGTGCGGATGCATATTCCTTGGAAAAAGTTTAGGTAACACCTTAGGTCATCCAATGCCCAAGTATTGGAGGGCCAGGGTGTTACACTACCGTAGCCAAAATTTTCTTTACTAAAGTTGTCAGGTTGCATGGCGTCCCTATGACACTCCTCTCTTATCGCGTTCATGAGCTACAAGTTCTCTAAGTTCCTAAATTTCGGATGTGTATGTGCATGTGCAGATGCATATTCCTTGGAAAAAGTTTAGGGTAATACCTGAGGTCATCCAATGCCCAAGTATTGGAGGGCCAGGGTGTTACACTACCGTAGCCAAATTTTTCTTTACTGAAGTTGTCAGGATGCATGGCGTCCCTATGACACTCTTCTCTGATCGCGTTCATGAGCTACTTTTGGAAAATGTTGTGGATGAAGATGAATACCAAGCTACTATACTTTAGTGCTTATCATCCCCAGATTGATGGGCAAACTGAAGTAATCAATAGAAACCTGGGTAATTTGCTAAGGAGTTTCAGTGGTGATGATGTAATAACCCGAGATCGGATTTTACCAACGACAAAGTTTGCATTTAAAAGTTCGGTAAATAGGAGTACTGGGAAGTCTTCATTTGAAGTTGTTTTGGGGCTGAAATCGAAGCTACTCATTGACCTTATTTCGTTGCCCCTTGAGGCCAGGCCAAGTGGATAAGCTGAAGAATTTACTACACATGTACGTAATGTGCATGAAGAGGTCAGAAGAAGAATTGCTACTAGCAATGTAACCTATAAAGAAAGAGTTGATGGTAAGTGACAATATGTGTCTTTCGATGTTGGAGACATGGTTGTGGTCCACCTTCAACACAAAAGGTTTCCTAAGGGAAAGTTCAAGAAGTTACGTTCCAAGCAAGCTGGACCATATAGAGTGAAGGAGAAGTTGGGATCTAATGCCTATGTACTTGAGTTGCTCGAGGATCTTCACATATATCCTATTTTCAACAGTGCAGATCTCACTTTCTATCATGGCCACGATGAAGACCAGATGTGAAGAGCTGTAAGGATACCACATATGCATAAAGAGCTGGAAGTCGTTGAAGACATCCTCGATTATCAACTAGTTTCAAGAAGGTAGGGAGGATATCACAAGCTTTAAGTGAAAAGGGGCATCCAATGACTGATGGAACGTGGATCTTCAAGGAAGATTTTCAGCGATCGAACCCTGATCTCTATGAGGCATATCAAACCGCTAACTCACTGGAGACAAGTTCTTTCAAGGCTGGGAGAGATGATGCAACTAAGGGCTGGAAGGTGTATGCTAGGAGAAAACATCATCTGCAGTTCTAAAGATCTAAAGAAATCTAAAAAATTGGACAATTTGACAACTTTGACTTTTTGGTTAAAAATCCTTTGATTGTTGAGTGTTGATCAAGTTATCATATGGGCAATATTGGTCTCATGACTCTTGTTTGGTAGGCATTGGAATATGCACACTGGATCCTCTTTTTTTTTTTTTTTTGGATTCATAATTTAATAGTTATAATTTTTTTAGTGTTAGTTTTGTTAGGAGGGGTATGTAGGGCCTGTTTGGAACACGAGATTAGATGGTAATGTACTGCGTTAGGTGGGACATAAATTGCATCCGACGTTTGGAATTGATGGGAATGATTGAACTAATCCAGGCATCTGGCCTTCCAGTCCTAAAAGGAAATAGTGTGATTTTTGGTGGAATTCAAAATCCACTACATCCATGGGCCCCACATTGATGGATGTGTTTTATCCACGCCGTCCATCCATATGCGCCCTTTACATGTAACACTCTGAGTTGCTTATGAATATAGGTGCGAGCATCATATGTGAAATCTGGTTCGTTGATTACAAGTCCAGTGTCCACCAAACGTTGGTTTCACATAATACAATGTTTTTCGCAAAGGAAGAATTTGACCCAAACTAGGGGGATTGGATTGCCAAAATACCATGGTATTTCCAGACAAGTAATCATTGCGTAATAATTATGTTAATTCCATATAATGCAATGCAATGCATCTTTCCAAACACGCCGATGGGGACATCACGCACACACGCACGCCCCCCTACGTACCTACGCAAGGAGGAGGGCCCCACCATTGATCTGGATCGATGACGGCGTCCAGGGAGGGCCTCCTAGTTAGAGGACTGCGTTTTGGTTCCTTGGAGTGAACCCGATCGTCATATGAATCCCACCATGGGTTCTCATGATTGTGGCCCACTATTCTAAATGATCTAGTACTTTGAGTTTTGGTTATTGTTGTTATTAGGAATATCATGGACGGTTTAGATTGCTTTGATTAGTTGTTATTTGTGGTTACTTCGTCTCTAAGTTATAGGTTGCGCATATGGCGCGAGTTTTGGGGTATAGGATTTTATTATAAATAGACACCTCTTGTAGTCTTTTTTCTCATTGATGATTGGAATAAAATTTCTGCGTTTTTCTACTCCTTTTTGAGTTATGAAAACCTAATTGGGTGCGAAACCCTCCCTTCTTCGAAGGGCTACTATTGTGGTGCGAAGCCACACCCATCCCGATTCACCCCCACCTTCTACCATCCATATTCCTCTCCTCCTACAGTCATTCCACTTGCAAATCCATCGTTAATTTGCAGCCGTTCCTTCTCTACAATAGATTTTTGGAATCTAGCCTTGTAGGAGGGCTGAAACTTCGGCGGAGCACCACGCACGGACCGTATGTCGGATCGGGCTGAAACTTGGGGGGTTTGTAGCCCAACCCTAGCCGACCAGCCACAAGGAGGGGGTTTTTGGGTTCGTGGGCCCCACACACGTGCGGACTACCCTCAGCGCACGTGCGTCAGGCGTGGCCTGTTGTCCACACGCGTGGGCGGTCTTCAGGTTCACTCTCTCCTCTCTTACCTGATTTCCCTAACCCTAACCCTAGATTGTCTTAAACTCCCAATTTCTTTGCATTTTTTCAACCCTAGGGTTTCCCGAATTGAAACTTGTGAATCCCTTGGATTGGAGAAATTATTCCTGTGCATGTGTGGCTGAATCTACTTTCCTTTGAGTATTGTTTGGTTTATAATTTTAATTGATCTAGCCCTAGCATGTGTAGGCTTGGACCCGCATAGATTCCCCTTGATTGAGTGCTTGACTTTATGTGGGATGTGGAATTTTGTGTGATTGTTTTGAACTAGTATGATCTAAAGCCTGGAATCTCACATATCATGTTTGAAATTTCATGTCCTGCATCACACGCCTTATGTAATATGGGGGAGTAGGGGATCACATGGTGCTTGGGATTTGTTTGCCTATAAATACTTGCTATAGGTTAAACCTTAGGGCAACTTATTTGGATACACCCCTATAAGTAGCCTTTAAAAAAAAAAAAAAAACTTATGGCAGCAAAAAAGTTTCTTTTTAATAAAAGTTAGTTTGGTAACTACCTCTATAATACTAGCTCATTAGCTTAAATTTACTTGTAGCCATAAGTAAAAAAATTCTTGCTTCTTAACTTTTTACATTTTACTCTCTCCTTCTCTCTGGTCTTTCTCCTTCTCATCTATCTATGTGATGGACGGTCCATATCAAAGGTGGCCCCGCATGGTGGACGGTCCACATTGAAGGTGAGGCCCACAAGGTGGATGGTCCACAACAAAGGTGGTCCCCACATGATGGATTACCCACATTAGGGTGGGCCCACATAATGGATGGTCCACATTATAAGTTGGCCCATAATGATGAATGGCCCACATCCAAAGGGTTATGATCCTACCCAATATTTGCCTTATGTCTATGAGCAACGCAGAATCGATAGATCACCTTTTTCATTCATTGTTCCTTTGTGAAGTGAGTGTGGTCTACTTTTTTAGTATACCATTGTGTGGAATGGGTCATGTGATACGCAAACGAAAAGATACTGGGGGTTTGGAACGGAAGGAATCTCTCTAAGGATGATTTAGCGGGTTGGCGCTTGCTCATAACAGTCTTGTGGAATAAATGGTGTGAATGTAACAGAGTTGCTTTCTTAACAAGCAAGGATCTTGGGAGGAGGTAGTTTGGAAATGCAAAAGAGATGTATTAGATTGGGTATTTGGGGTAAAAAAATGTAAATGCTGAAGTAGTATCGGCCTTATTTGGATTGTGATGTTTGTGGGTTGTGTTCTTTGCCACTTAAGCGGCTTATTAATAAAAATTATTTGTTATACTTCAAAAAAAATAAAAAAAATCCAAAGTGCGCCACGAATGATGGACAACCCACTTCGAAGGTGGGGCCCACTCGATAGATGGTCCACATCAAAGGTGGCTCCACATGATGGGAAGTGGACATTGAAGGTGGGCTCCTCAAGATGGATGACCCACATCAAGGTGGACCCCATGTAACGGCACATCAAATGTCATCCCTTAATGATGAATGGCCCACATCAAAGGTGGGGCCCACACGATGGATGGTCCACATCAAAAGTGGGCTCCATATGATGGGTAGTGGCTATTGAAGGTGGGCCCCACTTGATGGACAATTAATATTAATGGTGGGCCCCATGTGATGGACGATCCACATCAAGGCAGGCCCCATGTAATGGACAGTCCACATCAAGATGGGCCCTCATGATGGACAATTAATATTGATGGTGGGCCCCACATGATGGACAATTAATATTGATGGTGGTCCCCATGTGATGGATGCCCCACATCAAGGTGTGCCCCACATCAAGGTGTGCCCCATGTAATGGACAGTCCACATCAAGGTGGGCCCCATGTAACGGATGGTCCACGTTGGAGGTCTGCCCCTTATGATGAATGGCCTACATTCAAGGCGGAATAGCACGATGGAGCCCCACTTCAAAGTTGAGCCCTGCATAATGGAACATTCACATTAATGGTGGGCCTGCATGATGGATGGTCCACTCCTATGTCCGACATGATTGGCAACCCACATCCAAGGTGGCCCTTCATGATGGATGGCCCGTATCGAACGTGGGCCTTATAAGGTGGATGGTCGATATGGAAGGTAAGCCCCACACGATAGATCGCATTGAAGATAAGGCCAAGGTGGGCCCAACATAATGAACAACTCACATCAAAGGTTGGCCCCACATGATGGACAATGGACATTAAAGGTGGACTCCACATGAATAAATAAAAATTGGAAGAGATTTTAATGGTAGATATTTAAAAAAAATTGGAAGAGAAGATAGAAAGAGGAGAGGGAGATTAATGCAAGACATTTAAAAGTTATTTATGTAATGTTGGAAACCAAACGAACTTTTCTACTTTTTAGTTGATAAATATACTGTTTACCAAACATACTTATCGGTTGGATAAGTAGAAACCAAGTTGCTTGAGGCATAAGCAGCTTAAGCAAATGACTTACGATCAAAACGAGCCCTAAGAGGTTTCCTATGAGAACTTTAAAGTTCTGAATCTTGGTATGCTTGAGTGTGTAATATTTCAGAACGAGAAGGGTGTATAATATCTCTTCCAATCTACGGGTGAGTCATATATCCTAGAGTCTCTACTAAAATTTTTTTTCCCTACTATTTGCTGGTTGTTTTCGAAGATTCCCATCTAGAACTGCATCAATTTCCTTTCAGTTTGATCAGTACACAACAATCACGTAAGCTCCAAAGGTTGCAGTTCATTTCACTTGGGCATCCAAACACAGTCTTTGCTTTCTCAGTGTCAAAATCTCCACGTCAACGAAAGCTTCCATTGTATTACTTCCAGTTAAATAGCCCACTGGGGTACTCCATCCAGTTACAAAACATGTCAAAGCTTCACTGGGACTTTTCCCTCATCTTTCAATGCATCATCGCCCCTGGATAATGCTTTGGGGCTGTTTGTTTACCACTTAATATGCCCCCAAAATCTGAAAATCAGATTTCAGCCACTCAATGTGCTATTTTGGGTGTTTGTTTAACACACTTAAAACAAGTCCTTAATGTAAATTAGACACGGATTAATTCTAGGGGTAAGTGATATGTTCAAAATGCGGTAAGTGGCTTTGTGTTAATTTTTTTTTTTTTTTTTTCTTAAAATGACAACTTTACCCCTTCCCTTCTGTACATGATCGTTATCCCAAACAGACTTCATTTTTAGGTGGCAAAGTCCTGTAAGCCCCACTATGATGTATTTGTTATATCCACACAGTCCATCCAATTTTCCAGATCATTGTAGGACATGATATGAAAATGAGGTAGATCCAAAGCTCAAGTGGACCACACCACAGAAAACTGTGGAGGCAATGGCACCCACCGTTGAAACCTTCGTAGGGCCCACCATGATGTTTATTTGCCGTCCAATCTGTTCATAAGGTCACATTGACCTGGATGAATAGAATAAACAAATATCAACTTGATCCAAAACTTCTGTGGCCTCAAGAAGTTTTCAATTGTAGACATTCAATCCCACTGTTTTTTGTGGTGTGGTCCACTTGAGCTTTGGATCCACCTCATTTTTTTGTGTCATTACCTAAAATAATCTAAAAAATGGATGGACGGTGTGGATCTAACACATACATCATGGTGGGGCATACCGAACTTTGCCATGTCAACATGGTGCCGGCCTATGGTGCCGTGTTCTATACTAGGCAATCCATTACAGAAACTTGCGTGGTGTGCCACTCACCACCATGTTGACGTCACCAAGTTCTGTGGGCCTCACCATAATGTATGTGTCATATCTACACTGTCCATCCATTTTACGAGATCATTTATGGCATGGGCCCAAAAATGAGGCAGATACGGAGCTCAAGTGGACCACACCACATAAAGCAGTGGGGATTGGATGTCTACCATTGAAAACTTCGTGGAGGCCACAAAAATTTTGGATCAATCTGATATTTGTTTTTTCCCTTCAACCAGGTCTGTGTAGCCATGGTCCAAAAAATTAAGCAGATCCAAATCCCAAGTGGACCACACCACAAGAAATAGTGGTCATTGAATGCTTGCCGTTAAAAACTTACTAAGGCCCAACATAATGTATATTTAACATTCACGTAGACTAGGGGGGGGGGGGGGGGGGGGGGGGGGGGGGGGGGAGCTGTAGAAACTGATTGACAGCTTGGATGTATAACACATACATCAAGGTGGGCCCTACGGTCAGGGCAACACCCACTAATGTGTTACCAGTAACCCCTAAATCTGACGCAGATTGCCGGCGAAAGCTTTTAGTAAGAATTTCCTACCACAGGAAGTTAGGTGGGGCCACTGATGTTTCTGAGAAATCGACCCGTTCCATCCATTTTACCAAATCACGTTAGGACATGGGTAATTTGGTAAAATTATCAAATTTCAGACATTTTTACCAAATGGAAAATTTTGGATTCAGTATTAAATTTCAGCGTTCAGGGACAGTTTACCAAACAGACATTCCAGCACTTATCAGTACATAAAATTCAGTGCCCAGTGGATCCAGGACTTAAATTAATTTCAGACTTTTTTCATTCAGTTTACCAAACGCACCCTTAATGAGAAGGACATGTTTCCCTTTCTGCTTATTGTCAAATATCATTTGCTGACATATTGTGGAGAGTTGGCTCGTCTATAATTGAGATGGTACATGTTCTGTTCTTGAGAATTTTTTGTTTAGAAGGTTTGATGGCCTTTTGCCCATCTGCCTTAAAAGCACTTGGCCTGCTTTATGCCGTGTTTGGATGCATGCGTTGATTTTTGAACATTCAGTTTAATCAAGAGGAAATGACAAAAATAATGATGTTTCCTACAATTTATAGTTAGGAAGCAGCCCTCAAATTACAATTGCTCTTCGTTCAAGTCCAACTTGAAACTAATATAACTGCAGTATAGAGTCATATCCTCAGTACGAATGCTGAGCAAGGGTATCACAATTTTGTTATTTCTGTTTTACTAGATTGCTAATTGCAATTCTTTTGGTAGTTCAGTGAAATACAACCTATTTCATACATTTATTCTACTACCATTTTCAGTGTTTAACTCATGCAGTCAACCTACTGTAATTTGTCATTATTGTCTTCTAGGGTGCCCCAGGAGGTTGTTTCGACAGGTGGAAAGTGCTACCTTCTGAAATGGGTTACAGGTAAGCATCACCTTGCTTCTGCAGTTGAACTGTTAAACTTTAAATTCTTGAGAAAATATTGTATACACCAATTCTCTTTCTCGCATTCACAACTTCCTCACTTGGTGGAATATTTATGAAAAAGGGATAAGTTTCTCGAATGTGCACAGATGACACCCAAGAATCCACGTATATGTGCATATACAAAATGCGTGTGCCGTTTCAGTCATTTGTATCTTTTTTTTTTTTTTTTTTTTGTTTCCTTTTAGTGGAAAAGATAAATTCATAAAAGGTTGGCTCGGCCGGTGATCTTGGAGGGCGAGAAACGGTCAATGTTTTCGAAACGAAAGGCTGGGGTTAGATTATGTAATTAGGAGGGTCGAAAGACTTGTGAAATCTTGGGCGGTGTATGTAAAGGTCGGCTCAGCCGGTGATATTTTTTCTTCCTTTTTTTAGTGTAGGGTTGTATTCTTTCCCCACTTTGTGGGTTGTTTATATATTTTTGTTATCTCTCTCTCTTAAAAAAAAAAATCATTAAATCAAAGACAAATTACAACAATGGGAAAGAACTCGTAAAGCAAAGTTCAAGACACCCATATGATCTTATATCTCAGAACCTAGGAATATGAAATGTTTAGGGTCTGTTTGGATGGGCACCAAATTCATTAGTTCGGCTAATTTTTAATTGCCAAATACATGAATTAGGTCATAAATGTGTTTGGGTTAGCCTTAATATATAATTTCACCAATTGCGCAATTAGCAAAAGGGCCACAAGTCATGAACTTACAAATTAAAATAAAAGAAAAAAAAAAAAAAGATCCCCAATTCACAAAGTTGGGAAAGCAAGGGCCTCACAGGGTTAAGCTTGAGAATTGTTCCCCACTGTCCACAAATTGTCCATTTTTGTTTCCATTGGTCAGATGACTATCATATCTAGTCAAAGTGATGTTTAAGAGGGATGAACAATCAAAGATGGATCCCACATGATGAAAGGTCTAAATAAGTGACCATTTCTACAATAATCGATTTGGATCATCAAGTTTAGAGCCACTCCCTAGATGGTTAGAATCATCCAGTCAAAATAACTTTTGAAAGTGATGGGAAATCAAGGGTGGATCCCACCTGATGGACTGTAATTAACATTTTCTAGTATAATAAATATGGATAATCCATTTCATAACCATTGATTAATGGTTGGGATCATTTGATCAAAATAAAGTTTTTGATCAAATATGAAGGGTGGGCTTCACATATTGGAGGGACCATAGATAGGACATTTTCTAGTATAATATGGACTGTCCATTTTCTATGAATTGATCGGATGGTTAGGATCATTAGATGATAGTGATTTTTTTGGGGCAATGGACCGATGGTCCAAACGAACAATTGGACCTCTATCTTAGTCAATGTGTATCATCCGTCTTCCTTTCTAATGATCAGATGGTTAATATCATCTGATCAAACCTATTTTTGAGAGGGATGATCAATCAAACGTGGACCCAACATGATGGACAATTTAGGTCAATGATTAGAACTTTTCTATTATACTCGAGATGCATCATCTGTTTCCCTATTAATTAATTGAATGATTAGAATCATCTGATCAAATGAGCAATAAATGGCAGGCCCCACATGATGGACGGTTTAGGACTTATAAGAGGGATGGGTTATCCAAAGGTGGGCTCACATGATGGAAAATGATTAGACATTTCTTTAGTATACTAAATATGAATCATCTATTTCCATCCATTGATCAGATGGTTAGGATCATTACCATCAAAATGATGTTTCAAGAAGGAATGACAACGAAAGATGGGGCCCGCTTTATGGAACATCCATATCACTGATATGATCTCTTCTAATATAATCAATGTTCCAAATATCAACGATATTATTGATAATATCGCTGATATTTTCGGTATCTCGCCAGGTCAACGATACCGAAATTACTAGACAATTAAAAATTTCCAGATATCGCCGCTATTTTCGGTGGTGTTGGTGACATTTGATGATATTATCGATATCAATAATATTTTGAGAAGAATCCCTTATAAAAGTTCCTTGGTAGCAATGATACCATTAATAATAGCCCCGATACTAGTGATAATATCTCCGATATCAGAGAAACACCTGTAAATAGGAAAATATTCCATAAACCCAAAAATCTCCATTTTTGGGAATTTTGTTCCTTTGGTGATTTTGATCACTCTTGTAATTGTTTTTTATTGAAAAAAGTTTGGATTTGGGGAGAAAATCGACTCGAAATGAAGACAGGTTGAAAGTCATAGGTGATGAAAAATCCATGGAAACTTCATTTTTTTTTTTTTCTTCAAATGTTAGCATGGATTGCGATGGAAATCCATGTCCATGCGTGATTCTCATGCATTGAAGTGGCAAAAAAACTAACCTTTAGGTGTAAAATTGGTGAATCCTATTTTTTTCCATTTTATTATTGAATAATACATTTTCACTATTAATTAGTGTGGAAAATTTATATATTAATGAGTGTTGGCCAATCTATTGATTGGCTACAAATTTTATACATTTATTTTACACCGATTTTTCTACAACACATGGTTAGGCTTAGGCACTTAGAAAATGGAAACTTATTATGTGTGTGCATGCATGCATGCGTGTGTGTATTTGCAAGATTTTGTTCTTACATGTGTAAACATGTGCCTTTTAACACCTTATGAAGTTTCATTGAAAATTTTACCTTCTTCCTAGCATTTCCTCAATGTTTTCCTCAAACAACGATATTTTTCCTAGCATTGGCGGTAATATTGGCGATACTAATACATGTTTCCATATCCCCGATCATCAATACATGTAACAAATACCGATACAAATACTCTGAACATTGAATATAATAAATATCGAGAACCCATTTCCTATCCATTTATTTGATGGTAAGAATCATCATACTAGAGTGGTTTTTCAAAGGGGCAATTAGACGCGAGCTTCACATTATATGCAATCTAAATTAATGATTGAACCCTTTTTAGTATAATCAATATTGACCATCCATTTTCATTACCATGATTGATGGTTAGCATAATACGATCAAAGTGACTTTTGAGATGGATGGGCAATCAAAGGTGGGCCTCCCATTATGGATGGTTCAATCAATGATACGCGTGTCAATATATTTGCTGGGCTTGCTCTAGTGGTGTACCGATATCACATTAAGCTATGGTGGTACTAGTAGGTGTGGTGCCCACATGATGCGTTCATGGAATATAACCCGTCCATTAGATGTGCCACCTTGAGATGCCTCCAAGGCCTAAAATATCTTCTCGATCCAAAAGTCAGGCCCATAACACAGGGAGCAAGTTGAGACTAGATGGCCATTGTTGATTTGTCAGGGGGGACGACTGTGTTTTGTATATAGTCTAGGCCGTGTAGACCCTTCATCTGGATCGGTGAAGGGTCGGGCCAAAAATAAGATGGTTTTGTGACTCAGGTGGGCCCTAGTGAAAATTAAGGGTGGGCTTCCCCTCTTACCTTTTTCCCTTTCCTAGATTAGGTTTGGATCGTGTTAATTCTTGAGCCATGTGTGCAACTTGAGGTGATGCTTCTGATGGACGGGTTCAAGTGGGCCCCACATTTGCCCAATTTCGCTGTAAGCTTATTGTGGTACTGGTACCAGTGTTTTAAATACCGGTAGCATATTGCGTAGCGTTCAACCCTTTGTAGTGTGTAGCGTAAATAGCATAGCATGTAGCGTAAGCTACATAGTAAGAAAAAATATAAAAATATAAAAATGCCTAAAAGATGATTCATTTTTTCAAGTATATGCATATTCAAGTAAGTTTTTTTTTTTTTTTTTTTTTTTTTGAGGGATCATGAATAAATGTTATTGAAAAAGGCTTGGCAAAGTCAAGATAGAATAGAAACAACTAAAAGGATTACACTTCCAACAGAGAACAACTACATTTAGATATTCCCTAAGGCTTCCCGTAGCCCATTCAACTACGCCTCTTTTCACCCTCCTCACGAACTGATCTAGAGATTTAGGCCTGTTGTTGAAACACCGAGCATTGCGTTCAGCCCAAAGATTCCACAAGCCAACCATGAGGAGTAACCGCCACATACCTAGCCTTTCTCTTGCCAAATGAACGCCATGCCAGGCCCAAAGGAGTTGCGGAACTGATTGTGGCATGGTCTAATTGATTTTGAATAAATTAAAGATGTGGATTCAAAGCTGACTAGCGAATGGGCAATGGATTAGAAGATGATCTACCGATTCCGTGCTGTTCATGCATAGAAAAATGTTCAGTAGAATCATACCCCTCTTTTGAAGGTTGTCTATATCGTCACCAGCCATGTGAAGGAAGAAACCTTGGGAGGTGCCCCATAGAACCAAAATGCGAAGGGAGAAATGTTTTCGGATGAGATTCACGAAGGATGGATCAAATTTTAGAAAGATTTTACCGAAAAAGAACCAGAGGCTGATGCCGACCACACCAGAGAGTTGCTCAAACATGGAGAGGGGTAAAGTAGTTGAAGGCATTGTAGTAGACTAGCGTAATCTTTGAACTCCGAGTCTGATAGCCCCTTCTACATGGGGGCACCGTGCTCCCCTTCCCTCGAAAGAATAGTAGTGATCTACCGTAATGTTCTTATGCAAAGATAGAGCTACTAATGATGGGAAATCCTCCTGTAGGGGTCTTGACCCGCACCACGTATCCTCCCAAAACCTTATGCGATCGCCTTTTCTGAGAGAATAAATTGACAAGGCTATAACTGATGGGGACACTGCAAGGATGGCTTTCCACACTACCGAAACCAGGTAGAGCGATGGCTTTTTTGTCCCCAAACCTCTTTCTTCCAGCGCATACTTTTTAGCTATGAATTCTCTCTAAAGCTTTCCATTTTTGGTCTCGAATCTTCATTGCCACTTAGCAAGCAACGCCATGTTCAAAGATTCATAAAGTCAATCAAAAGCCAATCCACATATAAAGTCATAAACCAAATCAAATAATGATCACATCAACTACTTTCTAAGCAAACCAGTTTAATTTTAATTTTTTTTTAATTGAACCACTTTAATTAATAATGTCTAATTGAAACCACAAGTCACAACTCACAAGCATGAAAAGAAATAAAAATTCTACAGGTTAAGAGTATTAAGTACAATACTAGAGCTGGGCACGGGATGAGTCGACACGGCAAACTCGACTCGACTCATTTAAACCCGACTTGACCCAAAATCAGACTCGATACTGACTCGACTCAATTCGAAATCCGACTCGACTCGGGTTATATATATAAAACCTAAATCTAATCCAATGTACCTGACCCGACCTCTCTTCCTCCCTTTTCCTCCTCTCCTGAGCCCAACAACCACCCTCCACCACCAGGCCACCCTCCTCTCTCTCCTCCACTCCCTCATCTCCCGCACTCGATGGTCTCGACCCAACAGCCACCAGCTCGACAGCTCAGCCGCTCGTCTCGACTGAGCAACTCGTCTGCACCCACCTGGTCCACCCACTTGCCACCGACTCTCGACAACCACCCAGCTCTCCAAATCAACTAATCAATGCAATTTGGTGTTCGGGGCTTATATTTTGTGATTTTCATCTATTCTTGTGAAATACAACATGCTAGGGTATTTGAATTTGGGGGTTTTATGAAATTGGTTTCGGATAGGGTTGAATGGACAAATTGGAATGGGTCAGGTGCTTGTATTTGGTCTAGGCTGGCTTGGGTGCATCTAGGCTGGTTGTGGTGCGTCAGGGCTGGCTCGGGCTAAGCCATTTCTAAACCCGAAACTTTAAACCTAAACCCTTAACTTGAAACCCAAACCCTAAACCCTAAAAAAAAAAAGGTTAACTCAACCCGACTTGGTCCGGGTTAATCCAGGCCAGACCCAGACTCGGATTGGGCCAGGCATGCTAGACTCGGTACCAAGTCGGGTCGAGTTTGGGTTAGGTCTATTTCAAATCCGGGTTGGGCCTGGTCAGCCCTAACTCGGTCCGACTCGACTCGATGCCAAACTCTATACAATATAAGATGCCATCTATGAGGGGTTTTCGAAAACCCTCTTTTGAAACCCTTTTTCTTTTAAGTTTAGTTTTAAAGGTTTTTTAGTGTGCGAGTTTCACACCAACTTTAACAAAGGATCACCACCATTTTAAGTGAAAGTAAACAAAGAAAGGTTTGGTTTTAACTTTACATTTTAAGTTTTATTTTTTTTATTTTCATTTTTTATAATACGAGTTCTACACTATTTTCAACAAACAAAACAAAAAAAAACAAAAAAATAAAAATAAATGTTCTCATCACTCTTGAAAAAAAATAAAAAATAAAAAAACACTGTAGCATATGCTACAAACTCCACATGCTACGACCCCTGTAGCGTATGCTACAGGGGATTTACACTATCTAGCTACGCTACGTAGCGCTACGGCTATGCTACGCTACGTAGCGCTACAGGGGATTTACACTATCTAGCTACGCTACGTAGCGCTACGGCTATGCTACGCTACGTAGCGCTACGGCTATGCTACGCTACGTAGCGCTACAGGGGATTTACACTATCTAGCTACGCTACGTAGCGCTACGGCTATGCTACGCTACGTAGCGTACACTATCGCTATTCTACGAGAGATGTAAGTCATGTGGAGTACCATGCTCTTTTTCTATATTATTAAAGAACGTTAGTCACTTTTAACTATCACAATTGATTGTGCCCTAATCTCTCTCTCTCTCTCTCTCTCTCTCTCTCTCTCTCTCTTCCTCGGTTCCTCTTCTTCTTCCTTTCTTTATTCCTCCTTCCTTCTTTCCTTCTCCTTTTCAATCTCTCCTCATGAATTATCAACCCAAGATATAAAAAATGGTCTTATCGCCGCTTTGTCGGTAGTCTCAACTAATTCATTGTTTCTACTCCTATTGCTAATAAAATTGCATTCCATATACTGTTTTAGTCCGATGATTTTTAGCTTCTAAAGCATCACTCCATAGTTCTAGCTTTTTGTTTACTCCCTCATCTTGTCAATCAAAACTATGTCATTTGTTAGATACACAATGGAAATTAGGGCCCTTCCTGTCTTCATCTAAATTCTTTTTTTTTTTTGGTTGAAAGAATAGTATTCTTCTAATTTCAATTAGCTAGAAATATCTAGTGTTGAAAGAATAGTATTCTTCTAATTTCAATTAGCTAGAAATATCTAGTGATCTTGTTTTAAGCTTTTTTAATAGCTAAGGCGATGATGGTGTTAATGTGTTTTTGGGTCCTTTTTAGTTTATGTCACGAAATTACAAGTGTTTCTAGGTCCTTTTCCGTTTATGTTTGCTTAGAAGCCCCAACCATCAATGTCTGGGGGATCGAGAAGCTTGTGTGAATCGACGCATGCAGTGGCTTAAGAAGCGAGGAGTAGATTTGCTGGTAGTTATAACATTGACATGAGAGGTAGGAAAGAAACATGGGGTGAGAACAATGCTGGCGACAGGAGGTTTGGGGGAGAGAAGGGGTCAGTATCGGGGAGGGTGAGTTTGGAAGGGGAGTGATGAAGAAGGGGGTAATCCATAGGGGTGAAAGTCAGGCGGGTTCAACCCGACCGACTTGTGACCGACCCGACATTGGGTTGGGCTCAGGCAGGATGTATCGGGTTTGGTCTCGGGCTTGGGCTATACAAACATCAACCCGATAAAACTTGGGTTGGGCTCGGGTTGAGGTCTTGGGTTGCCCTACCCAACCCGAACCCGATCGATATATAAGTAACTTATAAATTATAATTGAGTGCGGATCGTCTGTGTTGAAGGCACAAGAAATTCTAGTGCTGTCGGATTTCAGTGGTCCACGTCATGCTACATAATAAGACTTTTAAAAGAGTAGTTGTCCTATATTCTAGCTTGTTTGTTTAGAAAAAATGAAGTTCTTTACGATAAATAACTACATATATAATTAATAAAATCATAGGTACAAAAAATAAGACGTTTATTGAAAATATAATAGACTAATGTATTAACAGAAATATTAGCATGTATCAACCCAACCAACCCGACCAACCCGATCGAGCTCGCTTGGTTTGGGGTTGGGTTGAGAATTCCTAACCCGAGGTTGGGTTGGGTTAGGGTTGATGTATAGGAACCTTGGGTTGGGCTAGGGTTGAGTACCAACCCGACCCAACCCAACCTTCCCGATTTTCAGCCCTAGTAATCCATCCCAGGGGAGAGAAAAGGTAAGGGGTTATAGGGAAGCGGGTTTAATATTTTAGGGGATAAGAAGAGTGTAGAAGAGCAAGGAGGGGTGGACTTGAGTCGGCAGTAAGAAGGGATCGACCGAGGGAAGGAAGAGGGGTGCAAAGTTGTCCTTAGAGGAGGCTTTGACGCTGTATGTCAAAGGCCATCCTGAAGATTGGTTGCCCATCAACTTCTCAAGGGCCTTTGGGAGAGCGGGTGAAGCTTTAGAGGTGATGATTCCTCATTTTCGGGGGCCCGACGCTCCTCAAGGTTTTGCCCTTGATTGGATGAGGATGGACGGGGAGTTGGAGGAATCCATTCGTATACTGCACGACGAAAGCTTTCCTAGAAGGAAGATGGTGGTTTGACGGGCCAGATTTGGTCCGGACGTGGTTAATAAGGAAATGGAGTTGAAGGTCGGAAGGAGAGGTGGGACTAGCAAAAAAGGGATGTTAGGTGTGGGGTGCAGGGAGGGAGGGGGCGCCAACAAGTGTTACAAAGCATACAGTGATGGAGGGGGAGAAACCTAGGCTTTTTAAGGAAGCTGTAATTGGAAGAGGGACCGTTGTAACACATCAACAGGAGAAAGAAAGTGTGGCACAGGGAGAGGAAGTGTCACCAGCTCAGGGGAGATGGGTTTGGGGGAATGACATGCTAGCAGGACTGGAGGTCTGTGTCAACCCGACAGTCGTGGGGAAGGCGAGAACTTGACTTTAGTGGTCAGTGTGGTAGTGGCGAAGAAAGGAGCCCTTTTCTCTCAAGTTAGGGTTTGACTGAAGGCATGCTGCAAATTAGAAGACCGGGACTACAAAATTAAACCACTTTTGACTAACAAACTATGGATATCAGTGAAGTCGGGCACCAACGTCAATTAAATGGGCATGGTAGGAGTGATGTTCAATGACGGACCAGTTTTCTCCATTCATAAATGGGAGAATGGTTCTCCTCTTGGGAGTGAGATCGAATGGTATTTGATTTGGGGGATTCCACTTCATCCGTGGAAGGGAGCATTCGCAACCCTAGGAGAATGTATAGGAGATACTTTGGCCGTTGATGAGGTGTTGGAACTTGGGGAAGACATTAACGCCTCTCGGTTATGCATAAGATGAAGCAGAGCTTTGCTAGCCCCAACATTCATCTCTCTTATGGTGTGGGAGAATTGTCTCTAGTTGAAAGTGGAAAAAGAAGTGTTGTGGGGGTCGCCTTGTTGGTGGGGGGAGGTTGGGATGCATTGTGAAATTGGGCGGCAACTTGTCCGCGACGATAGTAGGAAATTGAAGGTGTACGCCTTTGATGATCCGACGGAGCTTCGAATAGGGGAGAGTTGTCTTGTGCCTCTTAAATGGGTGGTAGAGAGCTAAGGGACACAAGGATCAATCGCATTTGTTGGGCGGGGTTCGGTGTTTTGCGGGAGAAACGAGTGGTATTGGTGCACTAAATATAGCGAATGTGGTAGCTGGAGATGTATCACACACGCGTACTAGTCCAACTTGTGTGGTGGATTCGAATTGTTTTGAAGCAACTAGGTGGCTTGGAGTGAGGCTAGGTCCGAGGTTGGAATCTCTCCTCATGTTCGGGAGTTAGTGTCTAGCTCGCAGATGCCTGTTGAGCTGGATCGGGCCCAAACCTCTGCCGAAGCTTATGAAGGCGCGACACGTGGGCAGGTGGGGGCTTTTAAAGCCCTAACAACTGGTCTTTTATAGAGACAGGTGGATGTTTGGCAAGCGCAAGGTAGACAAGTTGCCGTCGGCTTTTGCCACCAAAGAATATCTTCGTTGGTTATAGACGGATCTCGTGTTGAGAAGGGTAGGTGTGTGCGACTATTGTGGGATACTATCAGCAGCTTCTATCTAAAGAGGATTGGACCCGTCCGAGGTTAGATTACCTCCATGTTGATAGCATCACGGAAGAATCAGCTAAGTGGTCGTAAAGGTTGGTATCAAAAGTTGAAGCCGCTGTGGACAGTTTGGATAACAGCAAAGCTCTTGACCCCGATGGTTTTCCTTTGGCATTTTTCCAAAAGTTATGGTTTGTGGTGAAAGAAGATGTCATGGGATTTTTTTAGTTCTTTGAAAGAGGTCGTATTTCTCCAGAATTGGGAGCCTCCTTTATTGCTTTTTTTTTTTTGTTGAAGAATGAGAAATATATTAAAGCCAAAGGGAAAAAAAAAGAAATGAAGATAGAGCCACAACAGGGCCAAAGGAGAAAACAAACAGAAGAAAAAGAAAAAGAATAACTCGAGATTAAAATAGGTTGAAGCTAGGAGCGATGGAATGAGAGATTTGTCTATGAGAGGTAGATATAAACCATTCCTTCGTCTCTCTGAAGATGTGTTGAACGACAATGGTGGAGGAAGAGGAAACAAAATTGTGGCGAGATTGAAAGAGCGGAAACAACTAGACGATTCCTTCAACTCCTTTATTGCTATTATCCCTAAGGAGGAGCGGAGAGATTAAAAGATTTTAGAGCGATTACCCTTTTGGGAAGCCCGTACAAAATTATCCTTTTGGGAGGTAGGATATCTTATCTTCTGTTCGTCGATGATACAATCATCTTTCCGTGAAGCCGATTCTTTTATGGTCGACAATTTGCGTAAAGTGGTTATGTGCTTTGAGGCAGCTTTCGGGTTGAAGATTAACGTGAGGAAAAGTGAAAATGCTGGGGATCCATCTTTCTAAAGGAGCGGTTTCGAAGTTTGCCTCGTCCTTTGGATGCAAAGCTGGGTCTTTTCCCTCCATGTACCTGTGGCTCCCATGTGTATGGGGAAGCTGGACAAGCACCTATGGGAGAAGGTGATTGAGAGAGTAGAACGTAAATTATCCCAGTGGAAGAGCCGCCATCTATCCTTAAGTGGGTGGTTAACTAATGAGGACATCACTTCACGTACACCTTTGTGTACGTATCAGAGGAGGTGGCGGGCCGCACCGATTTCTTTGTGGTTAGGCAAGTACCCGTGATCGTACTGAAGACCCCATGTGCATGTGCGAGCATTTGAAAGACCCCACACTAGGAAGATGCGCATGGGCTGTTTTATGGAGGGATCTAGACTGTTGGATTGGAGGGACGTGACGATCGGGCCATTAGATCACATGATCGGGCCATTGATCATGGATTGTCCACGCTAGTTTTTCTTAGACTTTATCAGCTGATATGATTTAGTTTTGTTTATGTTATCTTAAGACGTCATTGTGAGTGTTTTTAGTTGATTTTATTTAGACTAGGGCTATTTTCGTTAAAATTTATAAGACGGTGATTATTGTAATTATTGAAACTTCTTGGAGCTATAAAAAGAGGGTGGGCGTGTGACTCTCTCCCCCATTGGATTTGTTAAAAAAAAAACATAGAAGCTTTCGCTCCTTTTCTTCTTTTTCTTCTTCTTCTTCTATCTTCTTCTATCTTCTTCTATCTTCATGAGATTTGAAGATGCTTTCATGTGATTCGGAAGAGAGATTGGTATGAGGCTAATCTTCATCAACGGAGGTGCGGTGTCTCCATCTATCCCCACATCTTCATCCCTTTACTCTTGATCAAGGTATTTTATTCGAAGTTCTTCGATTCTCCCATCCCAAATCTTTATCTTCTCCTAAACCTAACTTTCCCTACCTATCTATAATCCAAACCTTAAAGACCTAAACCCATCCAACCTAACCACACGTGTGACCGTACGGCCATAGGTGTGAACCCCTTTGGTTGGCCATATGGCCACACCTTGTCCTCTTTTGATTTCCCTTCACTTATAAATCAAAACCCTTCTCTCTTTACCAAAACCCTAACCCTAAATCTAGAAATCTCTAACTTTCATAATTTCCCAAATTACCAAATCCTAACTTTTCCCATTCTTTAATTCACCCAAAATCCTGAAACCCATCTATCCAAAACCCTAATTCCCACGTCCTAACCTATAAACCCTTTAATCCATTCACCCAATTTGATCCCATAAACTATAATTCCTAGATTTCCCCAAATTTCCTAGAACCCTAATTTCTCCCTAGGATGTATTAAGTTTTCTACTTTGAGGTAGGCTTTCCCTATGCTAATTGGATGTCCCTACATCCATTAGATCCTAGTTTCCTTATTTAATGATCTTGTATGGCGATGTTTGATGTTTGGTAACCTAGGCTACGATTATGCATGATATTCTTTTGGTTTTTGTGGTATTCGTGATGATAATGGCAAGGTTTATGTGGGTTTTTTTTTTTTTTTTGTTAATTACTTTAATTTTGCTACTTGATCTCACATGATATTGGTTCATGCATCGGTCCTGCATCATTAACTCTTATCAAAATAACTTTTGCCAATATGCCGGTGTATTTCAAGTCCTTGTTCAAATGTCCTCTAGTGGCATGGGAAAAGCTTGATAAGATGATAAGGGAGTTCTTGTGGGGATTTGAAGAAAGCAACAAACTTCATTTGTTGAAATGGGAGGAAGTGTGCAAGTTGTTGAACGGGTTGAGGAACTTTTCAGGTATGAACTCGGCCCCTATTGGGCAAATGGTTATGGCGGTTCAGGATGGAGGAAGGCAACTTCTGGCAGGAGATTCTAGCTAGCCATTATGGGAGAAGGTGGTTGGGAAACAAAGAGGTTGTCTTTGTATAGGGCTTGTTATATTTGGAAATCGGTTGCAGCATCTAGAGAGGTGTTTTGGCAAGGGGTTTCATTTTTCATAGGGGATGGATCCAAAATTAGATTTTGGGAAGATTTATGGTGTGGTGGCTCCCTATAGAAAAGCTATATCTGCAGTCTAGGTCATCTTGCTCCGGTAGAGGGTCTTAAAGTGGCAGATTGTTATTGTTCTTGTGGCTCTTCTGTGGTTTGGGCTCTGATTTGTAGTCAAAACTTATCTGAGAATGAGGTAGACGAGTTCGTCACCCTTTTGTCCCGGTTGCAATATGTTCATCCTTCCAGGTGTTTGGATTTTATGGTATGGTCAGCTCATAGTTCGGGTCGATTCTTTGTCAAGTCCCTCTATAATCTCATTCAGGCTGAAGATTTCAAGGACCTAGAGGGTCATGCTTTCCACTTTTGGTTTTATGGAGCTCTGTCCAAGGTCGCGGCTTTCATGTGGTTGGTGGGGAAGGAAAAAGGAGGGTATTAACGATAGATAACCTCCAAAAACATGTGCTGTATGTGTAAGCAAGATGCTGAATCTATTGATCAATTATTTATCTTTTGCCCCTTCACTCAATCAGTTTGTGTTTTTGTTCTTGTGGTCTTTGGGGTGGATTGGGTTACGCTGGGCACGGTCAGGGACTTCCTTTGGGCATGGCATGGAGGGAATGGGGGAAGGAGAGAGATCTTCTTGGCTTTTGACAGTTTTGACTATTTGGTGGTCCATTTGGGGCAAGAGGAATAAAAGATGTTTGCGGGATTCTTCTTGTTCGGTGGAAGCGGTTGAGGAGCAAGTTAGAGGATTGGTCTCCGATTGGAAAGTTGCTTGTAGTCGGTAAGGGTGCACACGGGTTGGTTCGGTCCGGTTCTGGGGTGAAACCGGAACCAAACCGTTCCTAACGGTTCTATGATTTTGGGAACCGGAACCGGACTGTGAAAATTGGTTCGGTTCTGGATCAGTTCCACGGTTCTGGCGTTGTTTAAAAGACATTCATCCTTTCAAAGCTTCCTCCATTTAAAAATTCAAAAAAGAAAATCCATAAAAACAATCGATAAATGTAAACACTCGAACTACATAAAAAGAATCCTTCTATTAATGTGATAGAAAAACATTCACATTAAAAAAAACAATCAATATACGACAGAGAACATTGATTCTGCAAAAACCCACCTGAAAAATGCAATGTAGGAAGGCTTCCCTCTACGGTATTTGACACCTAAACGAGTTTAAATTTAGTTCAGAGAGAGAGAGAGAGAGAGAGAGAGAGAGAGAGAGAGAGAGAGAGAGAGAGGGTGGCAGTCAGTTGGTGTCAGCGAGAGGGCAGGGCCGCAGGGTTAGGGCGCTCAACGAGAGGGGCGAGAGGGCAGGGGGCGCTAAAGCCTTTAGGGTTTTTTTTTTTTTTTTTTTTTTTTTTTTTTTGTTTTAAACTAAAGCTCGGATCCACTGTTTGGATCCATGGTTCGTGTAACGGTTCAGTTCAATGGTTCGGTTCGGTTCTACAGGGCCCTAAACCGGAACCGATCCGTAATCAACGGTTCTGGGAATTTTGGAACCAGAACCGGAACCAAACCGTTAGCGCCCTAGAACCGGACCAAACCGGATTGATTCAACGGTTCCGGTCCGGTTACACGGTTCCAACGGTTCGATGTGCACCCCTAGTAGTCAGTAGTTTGCGGGTTGCCCTTTGTGGGCTGTTTTGTTTTTCTCTTTGTATTTTTTTTCCTGTTTTCGCTACTGCCAGCAGGCCTTTAATAAAATTCCATTATCCTTAAAAAAGATGGTGTTAATGTGACCCTTTTACAAGAAGGATGCATAATTCTCTAAGCACATGGAAATTAGGAAAGCAAATATTTCTTTAAAGCCCGATATTTCAAAGAAATTAAGAGAAATACCGAGTTGTCTTATAATGGTATCCTCTTTGCCGATCTGAATGTCTATGATTTATGACATCGTTTATGTCCTAATGAACATGTATCCAAGCCATGGGCTTGAGTTGCTGAGATCTTTAGTTGTATGAAAACTTCAATATCATGAGATAATAGAACTGATGAAGTTAAAACGCATGATGGTGGAATCATTGTAAAGAAAGTTCGTAATAAGAGGAAAAGGATGATTTGGAGCTACAATGAAGACACCTTAGCAACCCACTCATCTCTTGCTCATTTACTTTATATTACCTCCCTCAATGGATTGAAGCCCCGTATTATCTTTGGATCAAGAATTAGTTTTGATCTTTCATACTGAAGGGATTGCTTCAATTCCCCACTTATTTTTCCTATTGATATGTTTCTTTCTTTATTTCATTTTTCCTTGTCTTCAATTTAACTTGTCCATGAGTCCAGTCTAAGTGAGGTCATTGATAATCTTGTTGGCAAGAGGCAATGCTACACATATTAAAATATGTGTTCTTGAGAGAATTGAAGCTTGGGACATGGCATAAAGGAAGATTGAATTGCAAGAAGACAAATAAAGATATATGTAAGAAGAAATCATGCGAAATAGAGAGAGGGAAGCAACAAACATAGGGTTTTCTTCCTTGGACGGAACATTGGATTAGGATATTCAATAATAGGACTCAGTTAAAATACCTTCAAAAGAAACCTTTATGACAAACCTAAAAGCTGTGGCTATTCTCAACCATTGATTTTTCTCACCAACTAATAAATTTAAAAAATAATAGTTTCATAAATCATAATAGAACTCCAAAAAATATAAAATCAAGCAAAAATCCTGCACTAATTTTAGGGCTATTTTAGGCCTCAAGACTGTATCTTGCAAAAGACAGAGACGTCAAAATGTGAAAGGCCTCTAAACTGTTATAAATTATCCAAAGTCGACAACCAAGTATTCTTGGAAGTTGTTACGTACATGCATATGTCTGATGTCATTGATGTCCTCTTTCAAGTCAATGTTTTCTTGGGTTAATGGCATCTTTGCTTTTTTCCATGACCCTGATATATTGTCTCAAACCCTTTGATCACATTTGACCATCCATTAAATAGATTTGATGCAATTTGCTTTTTGGCTTCCCCTTGCTTCATGAATTTGTTTTGCACATTCGGAACCCCAATTTCCTTTCCTTAAAAAAAAAAAAACTTATTTATTATTATTATTATCAGTTTGTTTTAATATCGAGTATTGTGGTTGAGCCCCGAAAGACTTGCTTGCATAATATTTAACCACTTTGACTAGAGCTGGGCATCGGACCGAGTCAGATTGGATTTGGTCCAACTCGGTATGGTCCGAAAGATGCCTGGACTGATCCGAATCCGACCCAATCCGCGACCGAGTCCAGAAGACCTTACCCGAACAGGTCCGTTACATGCTTGGCCTGACCCGAACCGAGTCGGACTCGGTCAAGGAAACCGAGTCGGATCGGATTGGCTAAGGATCGAATTTTTCAACGGTGAAAATCATTATCCTCGCTGCTATTTTCAGTGTGGTCCATTTGAGCTTTAAATATGATTCATTTTTTTTTTTCCAAATGCTTTAAAATGATCACAAAAAATGGATAAATGGTATGGATATATTAAATACATCATTGTGGGGCCCATGTAACGTGGATCTCATTTGAGCCGTTCGTACAACTCGGAGCTCGAGAATACAGCTGGCTTGTATTGACATGCACGACACGCTACAGGGACGCGGATTTCTTGCGAAACATAAAGTTTGTGTGTTGGGATCGTAGGTGGGGCCCAGCGTGATGTTTTTCAGGAATCCACTCCGTTCATCCGTTTTTTGAGATCATTTTAGAACATGAGACCAAAAGTGAGCAGGATCCAAGATTTAAGTGGGCCGTATTAAAGGAAAAGGTGGTTAGGTAAATTCCTACCGTTGAAACCTCCCTGGGTTCGACGGTGATGTTTACATGACATCCATACTGTTAATAACGTCATTCCTACTGGGATGAACTGAAAAACCAAATATTAGCTTGATTTAAAATGTCTATGGCCCTACAAATATTTCAACTATGGACGTTCAATTATCACTTTTTCGGCCCACTTGCGCATTGGATACGGTTCATTTTTAGCCTCATGTACTATAATGAACTCACAAAACGTATGGACGGGGAGGATTTCGCACAAACATCGTAGTGGGTCCCACATGGGTTCCCAGCGCATGAACTTCCTTTCGCAGGAAATCCGCGTCCGTCTTGGCACGGCACGTCGTCGTACCTATAGCTAGCTATAGCTAGCTTGTGTGGTGGTACACGGAAACGGATGGGCTACTCCCCCTGCCACCAGCCAGGTGGCTGTGGTCGGTGCTCTGTGGGCCCCACCATGATGTATGTCTTACATCCATTCCGTTCATCCATTTTTACAGATAATTTTAGACTTGATCAACAAAATGAGAGGGATATAAATCTCAAGTGGACTACACCACATAAAAACAATTGTGATTGGATATCCACCATTAAAATCTTCCTAAGGCCCACTGTACTGTTTATTTGACATCCAATCTGTTGATTAGGTCATACAGGCTCAGATAAAGGGAAAAAACAAAAATCAGCTTGATCCAAAACTTTTATGGCCCCCAAAATGTTTTGAATGGTTGATACTCATTCAAAACTGTTTCCTCTAATGTGGTCCACTTGAGATTGAGATATACCTCATCTTTGGTCTCAGGCCTTAAAATGATTTTTAAAAATATATGGACGGCATGTATGAAACAAATACATCATGGTGGGGCCCACAGAGCACCAACCACCAGCCATTGGCTGGTGTCAGGGGGAGTAGCTAATCTGTTTCGTGGTACACCGGCGAATCCTCTTATTGTATTGAGTAATCTCTGTTGGGGCCCACCCTGAATGTATCTGATTTATCCACGCCGTCCATTTGTTTTTCCATATCATTTTAGTAGTTGAACCTAAAATTGATGAATATCCAAAGCCATAAAATGAGCTTGCCAAATGGATGGACAGTTTGGATATAAAACATACCTGCTACTCTCTTTCTCTTTCCCCCTTTCTCTCTTTCATACACAATATCATTTCTCAATATATCTCTCTCCGGCAGAGATATCCAAGCTCCATAACCTTCTTCTTGTCTTCTTCTTCAACAGAAATAGAGAGACATGCAGAGAGAGAACCAAAGATATGGAGAGATAGAGAGAGATAGAGAGTACATTGGGCGGGATTTTTTGGCGCTAAACCTAAAGTATAGGCAGTAAAAGTTATATATATATATATATATATATATATATATAGGGAAAAGGTACTATGCGCTCGAGCTCACGGGTCCGTCCCATGAGGTCGAGCTGTGTGGGCCCCACCGTGATGTGTTTCGAACATCTACCCCATCAGTTAGATGCACCATTCCATCGTGGGCCTAGGTCCCAAAAATCAAGTCAATCCGTGACTTGTGTGGGCCACACCACATACAGAAGTGGGGAGGGGCCGTACACCATTAAAACATTCATAACCATTTTTGAGGGCCCACCGAGATGTGGTTTGCAAATCCAGTCCATCCATTATGTGTCCCACTTGAATGAGGGTTCAGACCAAGTTTCAGGCGCATGCAAAACTCAGGTGGGCCCCACCAAGTGCTTTTATATGTTTTAACAGTGTCTTCACATAATTTTAGATGGTATGGCCCACCTGAGTTTTGTATGCGGCTGATTTTTGGGACATCCCATAATTTAAAGGGTACCCATCAAATGCACGGTGTTGATGGTCGACACGCATCACGGTGGGGCCCACACAGCTCGACCTCACGATAAGCTTATCGTGAGCTCGAGCGCATAGTACCTTTTCCCATATATATATATATACACACACACACACACACACACACGGTCCGGATCGGGTTGGTCGGAATTGGATCCAATCGGATCGGGTCGGTTCGGAACAGGGCTTACCCGGATTCGACCCGAAAATAATTCGGATCTGGATTACGCTACCCGATCCTGACCAATCCTGACCATCGGTTCTGTTCGAATCGGGTTGGATCGGGTCTGATCGGGCCGAATCCACCGGTTTGGGTATGAAATGCCCAGCTCTAACTTTGACTGGTTTAACTACTCACTAGGGCCGCCAGTGGTTTGGGTTCATGTTGGACATGGTCTACCAAGCCTAGCCGATGATACTTGGCCCATGCTTGGCCTAGGTCTGCATTGGGCCTAGGCAACCCAGTTAGTGTTAAAAATTGTAGGCTTGTGCTTGTAGATATTTCTAGAGGATGGTCGTTGAGCCATAGATGTTAGGACTGTAAATGGCTAGAGCTTGCCCGTCATGGGTTGAACTTGGGTTGATCAATGAGTTCGGGGGCTGTGACTGAGCCTATAAATCCACCTTCTTTGTTAATTGGGCTGGCCTTGTGTAATCTTTCTGTGCCCATTGGCCCGATTCAGTCTTGAGGAGTTTATGCAATTTAAACACCAAGGGTACCATAGTAGTTTAGTGTCATTTATAACGCAAACACTTTTGACCTTCCTCTTCCATCTCTCTCTCTCTCTCTCTCTCTCTCTCTCTCTCTCTCTCTCGTATGCTTGTAATTTAGTGACATTTATAGCATGAAACCCTACCCTCCTCTCTCTAGCAACATCAACAATGATCCAACTCTCTCTCTCTCTCTCTCTCTCTCTCCTCTCTCTCTCTCTCTCTCTCTCTCTCTCTCTCACTCACTTACACGCTCTCTCCTCTCCCATACTGTATGAACAACCGACAACCATAGATGGTTATGCTCTAAATATCTTGCAGATTCAAAATCCTTTGATGGCTAGGTTGTTGATCGAACGAGAATTGTTGTGCTTTCTTCTTAACCATCCATTTGTGGGCCAACGATCGAACGGATACATATAATCTTCAATCCAAGAACTTTTAGATAGACCACTCTCCTTAGTGGGGTCCATATTATCAATGGTCTGGATCAACAATAGTCAATGTATCGAATCTTGACACAAGTTTCTATTGAAAACTTTTCCATTGGGGCCTAGTAAGGCTTGTGGTTCAAGCCCGCCATTTTTCCCATAGGAGAAGATTGGGTTGTTTGTTTTGGTCCAAGACGGGCATGAACTAGGTTTTTGTTCATGGGTTTGGCTTTAAGATATGTGGGCGGCCTTGATAGCCCTGGTGGATGCTTCATTGAGATCGTGGTTCTGAATATCGGTATCGATAGGTGTATCGGCCTGTCCAAAAAATGATATGATATGGGTGTCATGTATCAGCATCGGTTTGTATCGGTCAAAAAAATTTTAAGCCAAAAAATTAAGGAAAATGTTAGGAAAAAGTGAGTAATAAGATATTCAAGAATCTATCAAATTTTTTTATTTTTATTTTTGGTATTTTGGACATGCAATGATGGTGTATCGGACCATTCTTTGATGAGAATGTTGTTTGTTAGTTTGATTTGTTGAAAGTCAACTAAATAGGCCCTAATTGAACACAAATCAAGCATGATTTGGTGAATTAGGGCCTATTACATTGAAATACAACAAAAAGAAGATAAAAATATCAGAAAGAAAGTGAAGGTTTACCCTTCTTTTCGATTTTTCTGGTAACGGTCCACTTTGTTTGAATTTGTCATATCCCATTCAAATCATTTGTTTTGATCCCAAAATAAGTCTAGATCTTGCCTAAAATGAGTTTTAAATTTCCTTCATGGTTTAAATGAAAAAAAACGAAGAGGAGACATGAGTGAAAATTTGAAAAAAAAAATGTTCAAATTTGGGCTTTTGTGGGCGTATCGGCCATATCGGTCGCATATCGGTGACAATACGTCCTGTATCCGACGATACATGTTGATACGGGTAAGTTATTTCGTATCGGGCTGGTATGGCACTATATCATGTATCGTCTCATTCCGATACAGTTACGATATGGCCATATCAGCCAATGCAATACCATTATTCAGATCTATGATTGAGATCCCTACCATTGATTTGGATCTTCTAGAAACAACAATCATGTAAATGAGAAATATTTCGAAAGAGGGAGGAGACTCAACAGGGAGAAATATTTCTACCCAGCTCTTTATTGATCAACTTAACATCTTTAGCTCTACTTGGGGGAGACTCAACACTTCTTTGGTTGGATGCATAATCAGTTCACCCCATCTTTTATGAAGGAGCAAACATTGTGTTCCCAGTTTTCCATGTTTGATTGAATTGCTATGTCCAACCGAGCAGAATGTATCATGTGTTCCCGGGCATGACATTACACTGTAATGTAATTTTCCAATTGGTAAAGGAGAAAATGGCACCTATATCACACTGTAATACATTTTTCCAATATGTAAAGGATAAAATGGCACCTATTTTCCCAGCTAATTCCGGTCAGCAAAAATTAAAAATAAAGCATACATAATACTGAATTCAAAACTATATAATCTTTCAAAACATTGAAAAATATATAGTTATATCTGATTCCCTTAGCTTTGCAGCCATGCTAGTTTGACACATCCTTTAAGTTGGGTTTCAAATGCTTGAGATTTATTCAAAATGAGGTGAACCAAATTTTTATGGCAGCAGACTACCACAAAAGCAGTCACCAAAAATACCTAGGCATGGATGAAGAATGCCCTTCCTAAGATCTGCAAAACAAATTTGCGTTCTAGGCTGTTGATGATATGCCACAAGTGTCTTATGTTGGTTATCTAAGTAAGCCTGTAATTGGTTCAGTTCTACAAATTTTCAGATATAAAACACCATAAATATGATCCACTGCGACAGTGATATCTAAAAAGAGCCAGCATTCTTGACTAAAAAGGAGGATGTAGAAGGGAAAAATCGGGCAAGGACCAAATATAGGTAATGCAGTGGCAATCCACTTCAGAAAACATCATGTAAATGACAACCAGTGTTCGAAATATTGATACTATCGGCCGATATTATCATTATCGGCCCCCAGCGAGACGAAACTCGTCTGATAACCCCCGGAAGATACCAAAAATCCCAAAATCCAGATATCGCACTATATATCGTGCGATATCGCGCTATATATCGTCGATATCTAATTATATTTTGCGATATTGCTTTTATTATCATCTTTCTCGTGTTTTATTAAGGGATTTATCAAATTTGATGCCTAATTACCCGAAAAAATTGAAAAAATAAAATAATAAAAGAGAAAGGCTTTCAATCCACGTAAGAGAGGGGATTTTGGTACCGGATCGCTTGATCGAAAGTATAATTTGGTGGGCCATGATTGACAGCGGCGCGCCGTGCGAAAAAATCTCAAATTCCCCCTTTTTTTCTTCAAACAGATGATATATTGAAATTGTAAAGGTGATTTCGGCGACAAATCAGCAAAAATCCTGGAGTTTTGGAGTTTCGACGAGAGATTTTGGGGTTTCGGAAACCACTTATTTGAAAAATGGCTTCAGAAGCCCTTTTACAGGGAAGCCATCACCATCCTAGCTTGTGTGGGTACGTGTCATGCGAAAACGAGCGTTGACGCTACATGTGCTTTGAGTTGTACGAAAGGTTCAAACAACATCAAAGTTACATGGGCCCCACAATGATGTATTGATCATATCTACACTATTCATCCATTTGGGGAGATCATTTTAGATCTTGATCCCAAAAATGAGTAAATTCCAAGGCTTAAGTGGACCATGCCACAAATAGTAGTGGGAACAATGATTCTCACCGTTAAAACATTCGTAGGGCCCATCGTGATGTTTACTTTCCATCCAATTTGTTTATTAGGTCACACGGACCTGGATGAAGAGAAAAAACAAATATCATATTCATCCAAATTTTCTGTGACCCTCAAAAGGTTTCAATGGCTGGCGTTTAATCCCCCACTGATTTTTACAGTGTGGTCCACTTTATTTTTTGATGAGTATTATTTTTCAGCTCAAGACTTAGTACGAGCTCAACAAGTGGATGGACGGTTTGGATATAATTCATACCTCATGATGGGACCCACAAAACTTGGTGACGTAAACACATAACTAGTAGTGGTGTGTGGTACACCAGCCAATCCGCTGCTCTTTTACCCTACGAGGTGGACGCTCCTATCGGGGGCTTTGTGGGTTCCACCTTGATGTCGTATGTTTTATCCGTATCGTCCATCTATTTTGGATGATCAGTTTAGGGCATGAGTTGAAAAATGAGTTAGATGCACATTTCAGGTGGAGCACGCTAAAAAAGAGCGGTGATTTAACGGTTAAAATTAAAAATTTCTTTGGTCAATGGTAACATTTATTTGCTATCTAACCACTTTTTAGGGTTGCTAATTTATCACATAAGATCTGGACGAACAAAAAACCAAATATCAGCTTGATCGAAACTTTTGTGGCCCCTAAAATTTTTTAATGGTGGCCATTGAACAACCCTTGTTTTGTGTGGTGTGGTCCGCCTCAATTTTGAATTTATCTCATTTTTTAGCCCACGCCCGACGGTGTAGATACACCTTATTACATCAATGTGGCCCTATGGTCAAGGTCTCACTCAGTGCCATAGTTAGCCACCATTCGAGGAAGCGGTTTGTGTAGTGGGCGTGGATTTCGGGAAGCTAACTAAACTCTTTTTGGCTTACCTCGATGTATGTATTGCATATCCACGTTGTACTGTTGTTTGGGCTGCTTATTTCATGGCATGGTCCCAAAAAATTAAGTAGATACAAGTTTCAAGTGGACTACACTACAAGAAATAGTGGTCAATGATCTCCCACCATTAAAAACTTCCTAGGGTCCACCGTAATGGTTATTAACCATCCAACCTATTGAATTTTCCTTATTGGATCTGCTTTATTTTTTGGATAATGTCTTGAAATGATATGGAAAAACAGATGGACGATGTGGATATTGAATATAGTTGTCTTAGTTCAATCCGAGAGCACATAGCTTGGGACCCTATACAAAGGAAACCTATTATGTGCACTTCTTTTTTGAGACTTTATGATTTAAAAGTGTGCATTAAGGTCTTTTTTAATAATCCCTGAAGTTTCATTGAAAAATTCAACCATTTTCTCAATGTTTCCCAAAAAGTGCGTAAATTATGCGATACAAACGATAAATCCCGTGCGATAACCGATATGTATCTGTATCCCAAGGGTGCGATACATTGCGCGATGCCGATATTTCAAACACTGATGGCAACCAATCACATTGCTAACATGAAGAAAATTACCAAAGTTGCCAAGCCTCCTTGGGAGGTGAAGAGATTACATATTGTCTTCATCAATCTTATGAAGTTGCAAAGACAAGTGGATGTTGAGTAACAATCCCATGACCAGATGCCTGAAGAAAATCATCCTTGCTAGAAAGGATTTAGAAGGGGTACATTCTGTCATTTAGAATGCATCTATCGGAGGTTTCTGTTAAAGGTGTTACCGTGTTAGTCATGGAAATCCTTCTCTTGCTTATATTTTGATGGCGTGTGAAGTAAATACATGAATGGAATTTATATTATTGTTTAAACTTGATTTTTACAGTTTCATTTCTGATTTACAATAACAGAGTGGCAGATTGATCTCAAGTCTAGTTTGAAAGGTTTGTCAAAACTGTTTTTCTTTCTTCATCAGTTACAAGAATCATGTTTGATATTCTTGTCTGTCTGTCTGTCTGTCTGTCGCTCTTCTATGTGGTTAGAGGACATGTTGAAGGCCCTGAAAGAAAAGCATAAAGAGCCAGAGCCAGAAGAGCCAGAACCTGAACCAACCACGGAAGTTCTTTTTCTTTGCAGCTATGAGGGCTGTGGAAAAACTTTTATTGATGCTGGGGCTTTGAGGAAGCATTCACACATCCATGGGGAGAAACAGCATGTTTGCCAACATGCAGGATGTGGAAGGGTAACTTAATATGACACTCATACATGGTTCAATATATTTTCCACAGCATTTATATCAGATAGTAATAGAGGTGGTTCAATCACCAAAGATTTTCCTTATTGAACAACAGAAGCCCTCTAGTTCTTACTTCCCTTATGGCTCATTATGATTGTCAGTTTAGCTTTTGCCTTTATTGTGTAGTCGACCTGTTTTGTGGAAACAGGTGCTCCTTGTTCATGGTTCTGCATCCCTTCAATTCCTATATGACTGTGCTTTCAGGTATCGAAATGCTGTTAACATGTACTCATTTTTCCTTTGCGTCTATTGCAGAAATTTCTGGATAGTTCCAAGCTGAAAAGGCATAACCTTATCCATACAGGAGAGAGGCATTTCGTATGTCCTCATGAAGGCTGTGGGAAGGTGATCATCCTACCCATGTCTTTTTTTTTCCAGGGATTTTAATCTGCAATTTTGGATTTTTGGCTTGTTTCTTGTTCCTACTTATATTGCATCTATGTCAATATTTGTGGGCCATATGCAAGATGCCTGCATGCTTGCTTCTTCAATTTTGTTTGCATTTCCTGTACATTGGGAAATGATTCATTCACACATGATGTTCCGTTCAATGCAGCAGTATTTGTTCCTTTCAATTAAGTTTATTTTGAGAAATATGTCATGAGATGTAAGCAATTTCATCATCAGGAATGAAGATTTAGCTGATAACTACAAAATAAGAGTTCCATGATCCTCCCAGCCGGTTGCAATGAAAACTATCTGAGCACTCATGAATGATATTATCTTTCTTATAAGTTATAACATACCTAGTTCATCCTCATCATCCTCATCATCATCATCATCTAAGCCTTGTCCCAACTATTTAGGGTTGGTTACACGAATCCTGTTCACCATTCCACTCTTACATTGAAAAGTCAGATTTTTAGGATTCGTGAGAAAAAGTTGTGGCCAATTTAACTCCAGCTGGCAACCCGATGCAACCTCCTTCATCGGTTGCAATGAGAGCACAAAACCCCCACAGAGATGATTGTTAATTTTTTGCTGGGGTCCCTGGAAAACGGATGGCAAAAGTATGACCCTTGTTAGATTTGGAACTTTGGCACTAGTATCTTTCACAAGTGATTGAATCCAGTCTTACATTCATCCAAGTGACATGATGGTTGTATCTTCTATCAACTTGTAGGTCGTTTTCCTTTTGCTTCCCTAGACACCTCATCACTGGTAATAAATGTCTATTAGCAGATACTCTCCTAAGGGAGATCATCCTATTAGCATTATAATCCTATTTATGGATAGTAACATAATTAAATCCTTTATGGATAGTAACATAATTAAATCCTTTATGTTGAGAGGAATTCACTAAAACCAACGTACTTTCTTGGATAAATGAGATCACAGTGCTTCCTCTGTTGCTGTAAACTAAACACATCGGGTATCATCTCTTTGGGTTGTTGTTAATCAAGAGAGCTTCTGTTGATCTATGATGTGAATTATATTACTGGTTTGATTTCTTGAATTTCATATACAACCACGACTTCTATAAAAATGTCAAATATTTACAATCAGTGTTTTAAATATCGACGATATCAGCTGATATATTCCACGATATATTTTGTATCCTACCTGTGCGATATGAAACACACAGGTAGTGCTGATATATCCCACCTATTCGATCCAGTGATCATTTTCGATTTTCGATCCATGCTTTTGTTATAAATCACGTTAAACCAGTGTCAAATGGTTACAAATTTATGATTCTTCATATTTTTGAACTTCGATTTCAAGATTTAGGGGAGATGGTCAAGTTGCAGAAAATTGAGAAAAATCAAAATTTCTCAATTTCTCACAAATCAGTTGCAATCTTTGTATCCAAACAGAAAATTAAACATGTATGTAACCTAATCTATCGATCCAGTGATCATTTTCGATTTTCGATCCATGCTTTTGTTGTAAATCACGTTAAACCAGTGTCAAATGGTTACAAATTTACGATTCTTCATATTTTTGAACTTCGATTTCAAGATTTAGGGGAGATGGTCAAGTTGCAGAAAATTGAGAAAAATAAAAATTTCTCAATTTCTCACAAATCAGTTGCAATCTTTGTATCCAAACAGAAAATTAAACATGTATGTAACCTAATCTAGTGATTCTTCTTTTGCTTTTGAATGTATTGCTTGTGTTTCCATACATTTCTTACGTTTATCAATTATAGGAATAGACTTTGAATATACTTGCATCAGTTCAGGTGGAAAGCACATATATTAGAACCCCAGAAACCCCCATTATGTGCAATTTTTTTGTAATGTTTTGATTTCAAAGTGTGTATTGATGTCTTTTTCAACAATCCCTGAAGTTTCATTGAAAAATTCAACCAATTTCCCATGTTCCCATGTTTCCCAACAACAATGATACATTATGCGATACAATCGATATATCCCCTGCGATAATATATATGTATCTGTATCCCAAGGGTGCGATACATTACGCGATAACGATATTTAAAACATTGTTTACAATCATAGGTATGTTTGCACCCCAGAAGAATCTGTGCAGAGAGAGGGAGGGTGAGGGTTTCCTTCACTTAAATCTGTTATATCTTTGTTGCATGGATTCACTTTTCAGTAATAAGTCTTTTCACCTGAAAGAAAACTTCGGCTCTATCTGGTTGCTTCAATAACTAATCTTTTCACCTTGAAGAAATGACTGAAAAGACTATTAGAGTCTGATGATCCATATGCATACTCAGCCTATGTTCATGTTGCATACCATCAATTCAAATGTCCAAATCATGAGCCTCATATATCAGACTGAAAAGATGATCTTAGCTGGTTGATTGTTGGATGTTCTAATCAGTGCTCAAGATTGTGCAATGGATTTAATTTATGGACACTTATTCTTTCAATCCTTTTCTGTCCATCAATTTATTACTGAATAACATTGTTTTCTGTCCTTTTAAATTTCACGACCTCATTTATGGACACTTATTCTTTCAATCCTTTTCTTCCATCTCTTAATGTAAACATCTATAGTGATTAAGCTATATTGCATAGTTAAACTCTCTCCTAGTATAATCTTGCAGTCCTTATATAGTGATTGTTTTCTTCCTATGTAGAAAGAAATCTATCTGGCTTGTATCTGATCCACTTTTGAAAGATATTAAAAATGTTCATCCCTCTTTTTAACGTACGTGTTTTCTGAAGCTAGATCATATGCCATAGCGAAATCAAGGATATCACCCCCCATCTTGTTCCTTCTCCCAAAACTACATCCTACTTCCATCCTCTCATATCTTCTGCTCTCTTTTCCTACATGACTAATTAAGTCGTACAAATATCGTTTCTTGGTCCTCCTAGAATTGTTTCTTGATTCTATCATCTAACCCTACCTAAGGCACATTAGCACTTTACAACTCTCTCCTTTTAAATCTTTACCTGTACTATGCCTACCCCATTTTTGTAATTGTTCTTTCCTATAGACCAAAGTTTATATCCACCAATTTGTTCAGTTTTTGCCTTTCTGCACTTGGTCTCTTGAATGCAAGCTATGATAAGTCTCCTTCGTTTTATCATCTCCACTAACTCAATGTTCTTACCTGTCAATGTTCCTACATTCCATGCATCAAGACATCCTATTCTGCCGAACTAGCTTCTTTACCCCGTGCATCCAGAATGTTCGAAGAACCCTTTACTACTTCTCACAGCAACCCTCTGTTGTTTCAGTTCATTGCTTCAGGGACGCTGTAGCCAACCCTTGCCCATTTCTCATTACACCAATGTTCCAATGCAGTTTGTCACTTACAACACCTTAGCATGAGCTTGGAATGCCATATTATCAAGATTCATGATGAAAGTTATGGCAAGGGTTTCACGCTGGTTGGCAACCTGACACAACCCTCCTTTATCTGGCCTTGGGATTGGCAATAAGGGCACAAAACTCCCATGAGTGCTATCTAACAGTCTATTACATTGTTTGATTCAAATCAATGACATTAGATACAATATGATTTTGTAGATGATTTTTTTTGAGCGATAATAAGAAAATTTTATTAAAAGAAAGGGCAGAGGTAGAATGTACATAATAGAGAAACTATACAAAAAACCTGAAAAACCGAGGACCCTTATAGATCAGCCCAACTTGCAGGAAAACTATCTACAACCTTCATTGCCACTGCCTAATTTATTACAAGCAATTTCGCTTGCTTAAAGACTTCCTCAACTTGCCTCGATCGATTTCTGAAGCGTCTATTATTTCTTTCTAGCCATAAGAACCATAACCCCGCCAGCAATGCCAGGTTCCACACTTTTTGGCCTACTTCCAAATGCAAACCATCGTGCCACATACAAAAAAACTAACCAATGGAACTTGGCGAAGCCCATAATACTCCAAATAGATTGAAGAACTTTTGCCACAACTGAGTCGAATAACCGCAATGAATGAATAGGTGATCCACCGATTCCCCATCTTGATAACACATAACACATGTTCAGTAGAACCATCTTTCTTTTCCTGAGATTATAAACTGTAAGAACCTTGCTGCAACCTACTAGCCAAGCAAAAGCCGCCACCTTTGAGGGCGCTCCATAGCGCCATACATCAGTAGTTGGACTTAGCCCACGATTAGTACCAGCTCCCTCCAAAATCTTATAAAAGGATCTAACAGAAATTTTCCTAGACCTATCTTCCAACAACACCAATGAATCTGATTTTGAAAGCACTGGCCTCATCTTATCAAGAAAGGTTAACAATTTGATTAGTTCCTCGGTCTCCTCATCATCTAAATTCCTCCTACTTGGCGGAGCCCATATAACCTCGTCGCCTTGTATGGAGAAACATCTTGCCACCGCAATCCCCTCCCCCAATGCCAACCTAGCTACCCTTGGGATGGCCTCCTATAATTTTTGATTCCACACCCAAGTGTCCTCCCAAAACTTGATCTTCAAACCATTACCTAAAGAAAAACCAACTCCTTCCCACACCTTCGGCCTAATTTGCGATACTTCTTTCCACACTGAGGAAGCTCTATACAACGATGAAGAACGAGTCCACCAAGCCCAATCATCAAGCCCATACTTTAATGCAGGGGCATTTTCACACCAGGCTCGAGTGGGGTAGCTCGTGGGATGCGGGGACATGCTCGGGGTGGTTGACCCATGTGATTTGGGGCCCACGGGAGAGGCCTCGTGTTCAAGACTCCTCACCGGGGGTGATTAATGCGCATTTCACACTGAGCTCGAGTGGGGTAGCCCGTGGGATGCGGGGACACACTCGAGGTGGGTGACCCATGTGATTTGGGGCCCACGGGGGAGGTCTTGTGTTCGAGACTCCTCACTGGGGTGATTAATGGGCATTTCACACTGGGCTCGAGTGGGGTAGCCTGTGGGATGCGGGGATACACTTGGGGTGGGCGGCCCATGTGATTTGGGACCCACGAGGGGGGTTCGGTCGAGGTCCTAACCCATGAGATGAGGGGCTTGGGCTATGAGATAAAAGCATTAATTCGCCATACTCTAACAGTTTGAGCTTTTAGAGCAAGTAGTTAATTGTCCTGCATCAAATTGGTATCAGAGCGGGAGGTCTCGTGTTCGAGACTCCTCATCGGGGGTGATTAATGCAGGGGCATTTTCACACCGGGCTCGAGTGCGGTAGCCCGTGGGATGCGAGGACACACTCGGGGTTGGTGATCCATGTGATTTGGGGCCCACGGGGGAGGTGTCGTGTTCGAGACTCCTCACCGGGAGTGATTAATGCGCATTTCACAACGGGCTCGAGTGGGGTAGCCCGTGGGATGCGGGGACACTCGGGGTGGGCGGCCCATGTGATTCGGGGCCCACGAGCGGGGTTCGGCTGAGGTCCTAACCCATGAGATGTGGGGCCTGGGCTATGAGATAAATGGATTAATTCGTCATACTCTAACAATTCGAGCTTTTAGAGGAAGTGGTTAATTGTCCTGCATCATACTTCCTACCCACTACATCCCTCCAAAAGGAATACTCTTCCACCCCGAACCTCCAAGCCCATTTACCTAGCAATGCCTCGTTTATTCTCTCCAAACTTCTCAACCCAGCACCTCCTTGATCCCTTGGCTACAAACTTCCTCCTACATAAGATGGAACTTGTGCGAATCTTCCGATCCCTTCTGCAGGAAATCTCTCATGATTTTCTCCAAGCTCTCCAAAATTGATTTCGGACACTTAAATAATGAGTGACATATAAAAAATCGAGAGATTTGATGTTGTCACCTTTATGAGTGTAATCCTTCCCCTTAATGACAAAGATCTGTTCCGCCATTGCGAAAGCTTCCCAACGAACAGCTCGATCACCTTATCCCATACCCCCTTAGGAGGCTTTCCTACGCGCAAAGGAAGCCCAAGATAGGTTGTCAGAAAAGCTCTAGCCTTGCACCTGAACTCACACGCAAAAAGAGATACTTCATCCTTAGATATTCCTTATCGATAGAAAAAATCCCTCACTAGCTTTCCCTCCACCCCTTTGTCAATCATCCCGCTCAAAGCTTTCTTCGCAACCACAAAAAGATAAGGGGACAAGGGGTCACCTTGCCGCAATCCTCTAGAAGAAGAGAAAAAACCGTTTAACGAACCATTTACTAGCGCTGGAAACTTCGCTGATGCTATGCATACACGCATCCAAGCCTGCCATCTCTCTTCCCACAACCCAAACGGCGTAGCATGTAGTCTAGGAAGTCCCAATCAACATGATCGTACGCCTCGATGTCCATCTTACAAAGCACCCCTTTTTCGTTTCTCCTATGGCATACATCTATACTCGTGGGCCACCAACATGCTATCCGTAATGTCTCCCCACTACAATTGCCCTTTGGGTGTTTGATATGACACCTCCAATTGGTTCTTTGAATTTGGAAGCTAGGATCTTCACTACAATTTTATACGGCCTGCCTAAGAGACTTATAGGCCTATAATTCGATAAGCTTTCCATGCCCTCCTTTTTCGGGATCAATGTTACGAACATAACACCTAGCTTCGGAGACAAGACACTTGCAAGGAAGAATTCATTAATAGAAGCAATCACGTCCCCTTTCACAACCTCCCAGAACTTCTGATAGAATAATATCAGAAAGCCATCCGGTCCAGGTGCTTTTTCACTTCCCAATCGGAAATTGCCTTCATGATTTCTTCTGCTCTCTAAAATTTCCGTTGATCTAGGGAAGATCTCCACCACTCTTTAATTAATCACTCTACTTCTAGCCACGAAAACTCAAATATGAACGGCTTCATACCCCAATCTTCCTCATTCGATTCCAATAAAATTGGCCAGTGATCGGATACTGGTCTCGGCAATCCCATTTGGTGTACTAGCAGGAATTTATCTAGCAGCTCGGGGGACAAAAGAAATCAGTCTAACTTAGACTGTATGGCTTGAGATTGCTCATTTGACCACGTGAATTTAATCACTCCCATCGGCAAGTCAACCAATTCTTTTGTTGAGATCCAGTCTGACAAGTCTTGTATACTTCAATTTATCCTTTCCCCATTTAATTTTTCATATGGGAATATGACCACATTAAAGTCGCCCCCCACATAGCAAGGATACACCCACTTCTTGTAGCAAACATCCAACTCCTAAAACAAATGCCTCATATTCGATTTATTTGGGCCGTATACCATCGTCAGTGACCGTTTAAAACCAGAAGAAATATCTGTAAGTAGCAAAGATAAAGAAAACTGGTCCTTAAAACACTCCTCCATGTTCCAAACCTGAGAGTTCCAACCACCAAAATTCCCGCTAAGGAGTCTACTGTATCAATCATTTCCCATGCGTAATTCTGTCCTTCACACAATGAATCCACTATCTTTTTTTTAAATTTTTTTTTTCAATTCCTTGCAATTTAGTTCTTGAAGAGCATATAATTGCACCCTATATTTTTGGTACAAGTCCCTGATCTGAAGCCTTTTTTGGAGACACCCCAGACCTCGCACATTCCAGCTTACTATAACCAATGCTAACCCATCTTCCCTTCCCGAGGACCCTACTACTGAGAGCCCTCATTTAGGCCCTCTCCCTCTTTTGCAGCCACAACCTCCTTACCCACCTACATTTGGGCCATGTTCTGTCAGCCCCTTTCTTCCAGAAACTCGAACACTGCTACATAATCTTCTGGATTGTCCCCAAAAGTTACCCCCACCAAATGCGCTCTCTCTCTTACCACCTTTTTTACTCTTCTCATGCCTCGGGCCATGGACATCTTTTGCTTTTTGCTTTTCCTCAGCCTCAACACTCTGGCTGACCTCCCCCCTATTGACTTCAACGTCGAGCTTTCTTTTTCCAACCCCTTGTTCTCTCTGATAACTGCCAACGGACTAACTACTTGTACTTCCTCTGGAATCGACATATGAAATGAGCCTCTGTTGGACATATCCCCGTTCTACCTGGTTCACAAGCATCTCCTTTCAGAAATTGTTCGGAGATAACTGATCATGTTCTGAGAACTAAGATGCCATGTACCTTGCCATTTGTTTACCTGGTTGATCGTGGATCTACTGTGGAAATCCAATGCTCATTTTTATCGGTTCCCCTATTGCATGCCATGCCTTCGACTCCCTTTCTGTTGATGAAATAAATTGAAGGGGGTTAAATACCTTATCTCCGCACATGTGGTGATTTAAGTTAGAGAGCACATGTGTTAATATTGCCACATGTGCTAGAAACAACTCTTGAGACATGGTTAATGCAAACCTCACTCGCCTTAGAGCAGTTGAGCTCGGTGCAAACCTCACTCGCCTTAGAGTAGTCGAGCTCGGTGCGTGCAAAATTGCTACATCTGTCCCGCTCTCTCTCTCCAACATTTAATGCATTGCCCTCTGTCGACCATGGAGAGATCCCCAATTCTCCCTCTTCGATGCTATTTGACGATGTTGCCTCTTATGCCATCATTGTAATGTGGCTTCCTTTGCAGCCCTTCTTCCGGTACTCCCTCATCCTACTCCATAGTGTTGGGACGTGGCCAAAAATTGATTCGGTGCTCCTCCGGAGAGTAGGTGATGTATTCCAAAATCTTCTCCGTCTTCGACCTCCATTGTCACCTTCTCTGAAGCTTCAGTTGCCAGCTTAAAAGTCTCTTCTTCTCTACATATGCACACCATGAAGCTCTTCGTCCCAACTTGAATATTCACCTTGGCCGGCATTGTAAAGATCTTCCTCCTTTTGATCCTAATTCTAGCTAATCTGAGTATCTCGCAGTTCAACGTCTAATCATTGATTGCCACCAGGTGGCCCACACAGGCACCCACTTCTTGAATTATTTCTTCAATCCATAATTCGAGAGGGAGATCTCAGATCTGTAACCAACACTCCTCCCAGCCAAGATCCAACCATTCATCCCATCGTTGGACCTTTTGTACTATGCCTGCTTTGTGCCATTCACATGAGCTGATAAAACTCTCCACTTCCTGTCTGGAACCTAGGGATATGTATGCGGCTACCTTCGATAGTTTTTTCACAACTGTGTCTTCTGGGTCTACCCCACAGTTATCATTTATCCACCCCACAATTTCTTACTTTAAAGCACTTGGTGTAATCGTCGCCACACAACAACAATCAAAGGATTTGAGGGATTCTTCTAACACCTTTTCATTGATACATATGATCGGATCATCATCCAGAGCCTCCCTCCACACCGCTTTTTGTTAGGTAGGTACAATTACTTCCTTCTCGATGTCGCTCGCCTTCTCGGAGGATATCACCACCTCTTTGAAAGATTTCGTACCGATTACCCCCCGAGCAACCATTCCCACACTTGATTGACTCTGCAAATCATCCCTTTTTGTCTTACCTCCTTTCCCCTTATAGGTCTTCTCTTTCCGAGGTTTTTTTTTTTTTTTGAGCCATATTTTGCCTTCTGCACACTCAATTGCTTCCCCCCAAACTTCTCTCCGTTCAATATCTTCATTGCTTCCTCCACTTCTACCTTTGAACTCATTCGAATAAACGCAAAGCCACGTGCACTCATGGAAACCTTATCTCTTGGGATCACTACTTCCATCACAACCCTAGCGTTACCGAAGACCCTTTTGAAATTAATCAGTGCCCAACCCTCTGGAAATCCCGTCACGAACAGTGTTGGATACTCCGACAAACGGTTCTTTGTTCTACCAGTTATCTTCCTGCCCTTTGAGCGTCGGCTACGCACCTTCGTCCAACCTTCCTGATCCTCATTCTCAAGAACTGCTTTTGTTCCTGATGCCAATGCTAGTGATTCTGATCCGCTTGCTATTTGATGTAATCCCTGTGCACTCTTGTCCACACTTTTTTTCTTTCCGTCTCCACAAACTCTCCTTCACAACACTTTCACTTGCTATCCGTCTCCACAAACTCTCCATCCCAAACTCTCGTCCAAGATTTTGTAGATGATTTTAGCTCTATAGCTAATTGTAACACAAGGAAATTGAATGATTTTTTTTTACTTATTGCATATATTTTACACTTATACACTTAGAGATGGTTAGAAACCACTCCCTGAGTTTCACATCCACTCAAACATTTCAATAGATCGAGTAAGCGCTAAAAAAAATATTCAAAACCTACAAAAACATTAGAAGCAATCAAATCATAATTCAAAATCATTTAAAAGAATCAAACCATGATTAGAGTCTATTACTATTCAAATGAATCGAATCATAGTTCATGATCATCAAATATTGTGGACTGTTCTTAGCAATTACTTGGCAGCTTTTAATAAAATTCAATTACCCTTAAAAAAAATTATTGTAGAAAACAAAGTAAAAGCTAAGACAACTAAGCAAGTATGAACCAAACTATCTATGAATCAAGCCATTACCATCCAATGCAGTGATCCTACAACACTAAATGAGGAGGATAAATAATTTATGAGTTAAAGAAAATCTAATTTTTTTTTTTGGAAGAAAGGTATTTTCTATATCCTAGCTTCAATCCCAATTAAATGGGGGAAAAGTGTTTAAATGGGTTTATATGCCTTCCTCTCAAGTGTTCCACTATTAGTGGTTCTAACTTCTAAGATTTCCAAAGACCCCTTATTTGAGGCACTCATAGCAACAAAGTCTCTTCTTCTCCTCCTCCTCCTCCTAAAAATCGTATAATTGAGGGCGGGGTCCATATGGTTGAGGTAGATCTAGGTTTAGGTGGGTTTTTGAGAGGATGGGAATGAGTTTTGAGGAAAATAAATGAATAAAGAGAAATAGAGAGAGATCAAGGGAAGTAAAGAGAGAAGAGGAGAAAAGGGAGGATCATACCTTGAAAGAAGAGAATAAAAGAGAGAGGATGGAATCACTCCATGGCTTCACACCACTCTAATCACAGGAGGTTTTTTTTGCTCAAGCAAGAAGAGAGTTTTTTTTTAATTCAATGTATAATAATGCTAGGGCACTCACATGCCCAAACCTTTATAGACTATTTGTGATGTTTTTACAAAAGCATCCTTATTACTCTAAAATATCCAAAATCCTCCCTAAATCAACTAAAACATAAAACAACCCACAAATTAAATCAGAAAATTGAGAAAATAACTAAACTAATGTCTCATGATGTCCACGACCAAGATGGTTCAATGATCAAGATGGGCCAATGGTCTGGATGATCCAACGCGCGCAATCCAATGGTTCGTTGAAAATGTCTTTCGATCCAATGGTCTAGATGTATTCAATAAGCTCCTATATGTAGCCCATATACATCTTCCTAGTGTGGGGTCTTCAAAGATGCATGAACATGCATGTGAGGTCTTTTAACGCGGCTACGTACTGGATCTGGGCCCCATGTAATGATCATTCAACCATAGAGATGCTGAAACCAGGGCTGAAACTCACCTCCTCTTCTGGTATACTTTGAATGGTGCTCGGATGTCCTCATCATATTGTTTAAAAAAAAGAAAAAGAAAATTCATGGCATGATTTGCAAAGTTAGAACAAGCTTTTGGGCCTTTAGCTTGTAAGCAGTGTACATGAGTTAAGAAGGATAATTTCAATGGAAAATGGATGGAATTCATGGATGACAGAGGTTGTTTAGGGGTTGTAGGGTGATTTGGAGATCTCCCCTGAGTGGTATGCTAAAGTTGAAGACCAGAGACACGAACTCTTAACTAGGTGGAGATTTGTTGCTTGATGATGGGATTACTGAGGTAATAGAAGGGTACTCTCAAGAAATGCAATTAGGTGGGCCTCACTTAGATTATATCCTTGTAGGCCATCCAATTGGATTCTCCAAATTTGGTAGCTATGTAAGTCGATCCTTGTTATCTTTTCTTTAAACCCAAGGGAGGAAATTTTGTGCCTAACATTTGGTCAAGGTATCATGGGACCTTCTCTAGGCTTAACTTTCCCCTCATAGTTTATGGCCTGTATTTCAATTTGCATTTTCAATAAATTTGTTTTATCTATGCAGAATTGAAATACAACTTTTGATTCTCTACAATTTTAGTTTTTAGAGCAGAATATCCTAGAAATGCCCCTGGAGTGAGGACACAATGAAATTTCTACTGATCAAAACTATTTGACAAAGTAGTTGTTCATATGACAAAGAATATCCTCAACTTGATTAGATTAGAAAATGCTTAGGATTTGGTGTGCATCGTGTACAATAAGTTGCATCAACCTCCCCTTGATTGATGTCCAATAAAAATGGAGCAAAATATATAAATCGAATGGTTTGAAATAACTAGTCTCTTTAAGTTTTGACCATTGGTCCATCCATTGTTCGAAGTATCCCTGATATTATCAAAATATCCTCAATATTATCAGTATCTCTAGCTCGGCGATACCGATAACACCGGTAGCAATACCAATAATACTAGTATTAGAAATTCCAGGTATCAATGATGGATCGCTAAATTTTGCTTATGTGTTGATATCACTAATGTATCTCTGATATTTTTGACCGTGTAAATTCTAGGTGTCTTTGTATTGCCAATGTATCGACATCGCCAATATTTTCGACCATGCAAATTCCAAGTGTCGCTTGTATCGGCAGTGTATTGGTGATATTTCTGATAATATCGCCAATGTATCGCCAATGTTATCGATATCGCTAAAAATTTGTTTATTAAAAAAAATTCATTTCAAATTTTTTTATGGGTGCATGGTTGTCTGATGAAATGCATGTTTGTATGTGTGGATATGTATGCATGCATTTATGGGTGCATGGTTGTTTGATGAAATGCATGTTTGTAGGTGTGTATATGTATGCATGCATGCATAGATGGATGGATGTATGGATGGATCGATGGACGGATGGATGGACAGATGGATGTGTATATGTGTGTGCGTGCATGCATGGATGGATGGATGGATCATGCATGTGTTTGTATGTATGTATGTGCATGCATGGATGATCCACCATTTTGCCCATGTTTCCCCAATGTTTCTCTTAGTCAACGATACATGCTTTTAGGCCCCATTAAAGGGAAACTTATTATTTGATTCCTAAATATGCAAATATGCGTCTTTTTTCTCCATAATTTGATTCTTAAATATGTAAATGTGTATTTTAGTATCTCCTTAAGTTTCATTGAAAAATTCCTCCGTTTTCCCATGTTTCCTCACATTTCTGGGAATCAGCGATATTATTGATGATAGTGATATTGTTTCCTTATCCCCGGCCAGCTTAAAATTGTAGCAATACCAATACTTCGAAAATTGGGTCCATCCATTAGGTGGCCTGTCTGGTTGTCAGCTGGGTTGTTCGACACATTGCCAATCTTATGAATTATAAGGTTGATACCATCTACAAATGGCCAACGCGTGTTGGATCTGGCTTCATTATGAAGCCTTGGGTTTTCTTATAATTTGTAAATTTTGCCTTTTACATGACTTGCTATCACTGTTTGAATTATCTCCGATATTATCGAAATATCTCCGATATTATCCATATCTCTAGCTCAGTAATACCGATAACACTGGTAGCGATATTGATAACACTGATTGTATAAAAAATTCTAGGTATCAATGATGTATCACTAAATATCGCCAATGTATCGATATCGTCAATATTTTCAACTGTGTAAATTCCAGACGGTCGCTTGTATTGCCATGCATCGATACCGACGGTTTATCGCTAATATTTTCGTTTGTGTAAATTCCAGGTGTCGCTTGTATCGCCAATGTATCTGTGATATTTCGATAATATCTCCAATGTATCAACATCATAAAAAATCTGTATATAAAAAAGGCCCCATTTCATATTTTTTTTATAGGCGCATGGTTGTATGCAGTGTTCAATTTGTCGACGATAATATTTGATAATATCGCAATATTATTATTATCGCAACTTGGCGATATCAAGACCACAATCTTTCGTTTCTTTTCTAGTTGTCAACGATTTGTTGGGAAATGTCATGTGTTGTTGATATTCTGAAATGTCAATGGATCTTTGGATAGAAGGTTGGATGGATAGATGGGATGGATGAGATGGTTGGACTGATTTCTTATGGCAAACATGCTTTCAGGCCCCCATTAAATAGAAACCTATTATGTATGCATTCTTTTTCGATTCCTAAATATACAAATATGTATATTTTAGCATCTCCTGAGGTTCCACTGAAAAGTTCCACCGTTTCCCCATGTTTCCCCGCAATACCGGTTATCAGCAATATTATCGGCAGTATCGATATTGTTTCCGTATCCCCGGCTAGCGAAACTTGTAGCGATACCGAAACTTCAAACACTGCTTGCTATCTGGTTGTTACCTTTGCTGCTTTCTTTTTCCTTTTTCCTTGGTTTCGTTATTTCATTCTTTTTGTTTGGTTTTGTTTTCCTTTTTCTCAGGTTTAGTTAATAACTCTCGCTGATTGAATATGGATGCTTGAGGTGCATTGTTTTTGCTCAAAATGAATTTTCTTCCACTTTCGTTTACGGAACATAAACCCTATGATGATTACGCAGGATGCTTTTAGGGTTCTTAGAGATGGAGTAAGAAGCTGTTTACCCATCTACTAGTAATTATTATAGTAAAAAGTGTGATTTCTTAGGAGGTTATGATTGTAGATTGGATCATGAGCCAGTCAAAAAACTATTGCCAACCTCAATTAGTTGGGATAGGTTTAGATGATTATGATTCAACAATCCAGCGGATATTGTTGGCTGCCTTGGATGCGAAGTCCTAAAAGAATGCAATTCATGTGTCATCCACAAGTACTAGTTTCCAGTGATACAAGAGTCTAGTAACTATTTTACCATTTGCTGTTTTTCTTGTTTATAATCACAACTTTCAATTTAAGCACCTTTTGTTTCGTTCCTGCTGTTTCTATGGATTGTTGAGTTCAAATCTGGAATATATCATGTTTAAGGTTCTCACTAATGATTTGCAAGCTGTAAAATGTAGGCGTTCTCCCTGGATTTCAACTTGAGAGCACATATGCGGACACATTCGCAAGAAAACTATCACATTTGTCCATACGAAGATTGTGGAAAGCGGTATGCACACGAGTACAAGTTAAAAACTCACATCAAGGCACACCATGAAAAGGTCAGCATAGTATGCTCAACCTCAATTTATGTCTCAAGCCTCTCTGTACTTCTCCATATGCTGCTCGGTTTGGCTGCTCGGTTTGTTGGTTCAATGTTAGAAAATAATTTTTGCAGAAGCAGGGCATGGATGAAATACTTCCAAAAGAATGCACATTCTTCACTGAACTCATTTATCTACACCAATGAGTACAGACATACCCCTGAGACCAAAATTAATTAAAATGTTGCCCTTCATCATCGTCAGGAAATTGGTTATTGGTCACGTTCAAATGAGGAATTTAGGGTCCTCTGAATGTGGAAGATCCTAACCCTTCGATTACTTGCAAATAGAAGGTTAAAAGTAACAAAAACCCCATTCCACATTCAAAGTAGGCTAAAGATCCATGTGTTTGGATCTTCCATTCTGGAAGAGTTTTGGGGCATCTCTCATTTGCAATGATATTAGATCAGCAGGCTGGATCAAGGTTGCAGAATTTGAGACCTGGACTACTCAGCCTGCTCAAAAAGTTCGACTCGCGCGAGTCTTCTCGGTGACTTATGTCAGATTATATATATATATATATATAATTTGGTTTACTAACTTTTCCTTATTATTATTTTTTTCTTTCATGGCAAACTTGAATATTTACTCCTATGTTATATAACCTTATATTTGCTTTATTTATTGAAAAATCCTCTTATCTATACTACTTTAAAGGAGGGAATTTCAAGATATCTTACATATGTATTTTAGCTCTACAAATATAATATCTATACTGTTTTTTTTTTTTTTTTTTTTGAGAGGTAACACAAATTTTATTAAGAGCCACACAAAGTGGAAAAAGAATGAACAAAACAGCAAAGGTAAAAAAACTTGATGCCCAAAAGGGCAATAATAACAGAAGGATCCAAATCCTTAAACCTGTGGCCCAATCAAAACTCAAAGACAAAGCTTTCCGAAAGGTTCCCTCCACGGAGTCCAGCTTGTTTTCGAAACACCTCCTATTCCTTTATACTCAAATCGCCCACAAGGTAGCCATGGCCGCCAAGTGCCAAAGGCCTTCTTTCCCGAAGCCTCCTTCATCCCAAGAGGCGAGAAAGGAGGGGATGGACACCAACATAACCCAACTGATGTTCAACATTGATAAGAAGGATTCCCATATCTTCCTTGCAAATGAACAATGAATAAAAAGGTGATCCATATATTCTGCATCCCCCATGCATAGGAGGCAAATGTTGGGAAGCACCATACCTCTCTTGCATAGATTGTTGACGGTAAGGATCCTGTTCCTTCTCACCAACCGCACAAAAGCAGCCACTTTTGGTGGAGCACCATACTTCCATAACCGGTAGTTAAAACGAAGGGGCCAAGATTGGAGTTGCTAGCTTCTTATAAAAGGATCGGACCGAAAAACAACCAGATTTCTGGTCTCTCCAAATCAGCACATCCTCCCCTTCATCGCCTATCATTGCTGAATTCAACTTGTCCAAAAGCCTGATGAATGTCTCAACTTCCTCATCGCTCAAACCTCTGCGACATGGAGGCGCCCACACCATACCCCCTTCATTTATTGAGAAGCAATCAGCAATACTCATGTTCTTGTCAATTGCAATCGCAGCCAGGCTTGGAAATGCAGCTTTAAGGAGACGATCACCCAGCCAATGATCTTCCCAAAAAGAGAATCTGGGTACCATCTCCCACCGAATAAAGGACTTCTTCCTTGAATCTTGGGGCTATTGCAAGCACAATTTTCAAGATACCCGAAGGTTTGTACCTGGAGGTCTCCTTTAACCACCATCCCCCATAGCTTGTTCCATATTTTGCAGATATTGCCCCTTTCCACAAGCTGTGGTCTTCTGTAGTGAATTGCCATAACCATTTTCCCAAAAGAGCCTTGTTCATAGTGTCCAACACTCTCAAACCAGCTCCCTCCTCCTGGATCGGTTTACACACATCCTCCCATTTTAGAAGATGGAACTTCTTCACTAGGTCTTTACCCCTCCAAAGGAAATTGCGCCTTAACTTCTCCAATTTATGAAGCACTGATTTCTGGCTTTAAAAAGTGACGTGAAGTAAATGGGCATGCTAGAGAAATCCGCTTTGATCAAAGTCAACCGGCCCCCAAGCGACAAATGCCTACTCTTCCAACAAGAGAGCTTTCTTTCAATTCTCTCGATCACTAGATCCTGTAAGTGCCTAGCCGGCTTGCCAATGCAAAAAGGGTGACCTAAGTATGTGGACGGAAAGTTACCTGCCCACACCCAATGATCTCCGCAAACTTTCTTACCTCTTCCTCTCACAAGTGCACTGCAACTCACATTTGAGATCATTCACCTTCAGCCCCGACACAACTTCAAAGCAAGTGATAATCTTTCACAAGTTATCAACCATGGCTACCTCCTCTTCAAAAAATAATATAGTGTCATTTGCAAACTGAAGATGGGCCTTTTTAGAGCTACTATTTGAAAGGGCCTTTTTAGTAAATTCCTAATTTTCCTACTCCTTGGAGCTGATTGCTTTGTTCATTGTTCTTCCTTATTCTATTTTCTTGCTACTATGAAATTGCAAAAATGGCCATCTAAAATAACATTGCACCAACACGTGAAGGGCATTTAAGTAATTTAATCATGTATATGTGAAAATACAAAGGGCCTTGCAAAAGTGATCATCTTGTAACTTTTTAAGGGCAGTTACAGGCATTTTCCATTCTGGAGTTACAACAATGAAAGATGCATTATTAGGTGTTACAACAGTGGAAGCATTTGTTGAATGTATTTTTGCATAAATGCAAATAAGTGGGCTACGTTCAGTTCCCAATGAATTAAAGTTTAGATTTTTTCAAAATGAAAATTTTATAAGAATAAGAAGGCCACCCTCTGTTCCCAAAAGTGGAGATGAATTACATGTTACTTGACCCAAAGATATGGGAATTGGGATTATGATGTAGGACATGAAATTCAAATATGATGTGCATGATTTTCAGGCTTTAGATCACACTAGTTCCGAGACAATCACACAAAATTCCACATCCCACATAACGTCAAGCACTCAACAAGGGGAATCTATGCGGATCCAGGCCTACACATACTAGGCTGGATCAAGTAAAATTATAGACCAAACAGTGCTCAAAGGAGAGTAAATTCATCCACACATGCACAGACATATTTCCCCAATCCAAGGGATTCACAAGTTCAATTCGGGTTAATTTATAAAAAAAGCAACCTAGTTTCTAAAAACGAAAAAGACATGAAATTCAAAAAAAGCAGTAAGGGGATTATGATGTAGGACATGAAATTCAAAAAAAGCAACCTAGTTTCTAAAAACGAAAAAGGAAAGTTTCTAAAAACAAATTAAGAAAGTTTCTAAAAAATTAGTTTCTAAAAACAGTAAAGGAAAGTTTCTAAACTTAGAAATAGAAGGCTAAGTTAATTTCTAAAATAATTCAAATAAGGGGATAACAGAAAATTTCAGCAGCTTATGTCAGGGTTTATGGACCTCCAAATAGCCATATATGATGAGAATTGATGGGTAATGGACATAAACAACTAAACCCTAAACATGTAATGCATTCCCTTATAAGAACCCTAAGCTCTGATACCAAATTTGATGTTGGACATGAAATTCAAATATGATGAGCAAGATTTTCAGGCTTTAGATCACACTAGTTTAGAGACAATCACACAAAATTCCACATCCCACATAACGTTAAGCACTCAACAAGGGGAATCTATGCGGGTCCACGCCTACACATGCTAGGGCTGGATCAAGTAAAATTATAGACCAAACAATGCTCAAAGGAGAGTAAATTCATCCACACATGCACAACAATATTTTTCGAATCCAAGGGATTCACAGGTTCAATTCGGGGAACCCTAGGTTGAAGAAAAGGGCATAAAAATTGGGATTTAAGACAATCTAGGGTTAGGGTTAGGGAAATCAGGTGAGAGAGGAGTGAAAGAGAGGAGAGAGAGAACCTGTAGTCAGCTCGTGCGTGTGGACCGCAGGTTAGGTCTGATGCACGTGTGCTGATGGTTGGTCGCACGTGCGTGGGGCCCACGAACCCAAAAAAATGTCTTCTTGGGTTTGGTCGGTCAGGGCTGGGCCACACACCCTCTAAGTTTCAGCCTGATCCGAGGTCCGGTTTGCGCGTGGTGCTCCGCCGAAGTTTCAGCCCTCCTACAGGGCCAGATTCTGGAATCCTGTTGAAGAGAGGAAAATTGATGCATTAAAGGACAGATTTGTAGCGCAGATGATTGTGGGAGATGAGAAGGGTGGATGGTAGAAGATGGGAGCGAATCGAGATAGATGTGGCTTCGCACCATGGTAGTTAGCCCTTTGAAGAAGGGAGGGTTTCGCACTCAATTAGGTTTTCATAACTCGGAAAGGAGCAGGAAAACACGACAATTTTATTAATCTTTATTGAGAAAAAAGCCTACAAGGGGTGCTTATTTATAAGAAAACCTTATACTCATAAAACTCACGCCATGTGCGCAACCTATTACTTGACGATGAAGTAAACATAAATAATAACTAATCAAAGTAATTAAACCGTCCATGATATTCTAAATAACATTAATAAGCAAAACCTAAAATATGAGACTAATCAGACTAGTGGGCTACGATCATGATAACCCATGATGGACTTTATTTGGCTATTAGGCCCACTCCAACGAACCAAAACTCAGTCTTCTAACTAGGGGGCCCTCCTTGGACATCGTCATCGATCTAGATCGACGGTGGGGCCCTCCTCCTCCTTGCGTACGAGGGGGGGGAGGGGGCATGTACGCGAGATGTCCCCATCAGATTATATAGTTGCAATCTTCCCCTTGGTCAGGTAGGCCAATGTTTCAGTCATCCACACCATCCATCTTTTGGTTGTTGTAACAGTTGATGGATGATACCCCCTTATGTTGAAAGATTCTAGCCACAAATATAGCCACAAACACCGGGCACATTGTTGGCTATGTTTCTCTTCTCAATGGTCTATTTGCATGTCATAAATTGAAAGATTAGGACTGTCAAGTGAAAGATTTATTTGGTGTAGCTCTATCCACAATGGGTACCAATATATCAATGGTCTAGATCACTGAACCATAAGTTCCGCACATCCAAATAGAAACCCGAGTACAATGTGCTTCTTCTTCTTCTTTTGTTGTTTTTGCTTAAAGTTCAGTATTTAACAAAAAAAAATGTTCTTCATCTTACCCAATGAAGAAGGAAAGTGACCACCTTTTTTCCCCTTACTATTACATGAAGAGATACTCTAGCAGAGAGTGATGGATGATACACAGTCACTTAGAGATTAATTATAAATTGTATATGTGCCATACAAGCAGTGTTCGAATTTCAGTTAAGGCAGTTTCTATTGTATTTCACATTCTTCCTCGAGTATTCTCGTTTGCGGTGGGGAAACCATTCCCACTGCTGGTGCGATGTTTCCAGTTTAGACACCCAGCGGCAACCTTCCTAAACTGCTCTGTGTTTAGGTGAAGGTGAGTAGCTCAGCACAATTGCCAAAGACTTGAAGTATATTTAACAATGAAATAAAAATATTTCAATAATATTGCCATCGTATTGATATCATCAAAATTTTGTTTATTAGAAGATTTTTTATTTCAATTTTTTTTTCATAGGCACGCGTTCATATGTACTGTTCAATTTGTCATAGATAATATTAATAATATCTCAATATTATTGATATCGCAACATGCGCGATATTGAGACCGCAATCTTTCATTTCCTTTACAATTGTTGACGATTTCTTTGTGAAATATCATGTGTTGTTGATATTTTGCAATATCGATGGATGTTTGAATGGAAGGTTGGATGGTTAAATAGGTCAGATGGGATGGTTGGACTGGTTTCTTACAACAACACATACTTTTAAGGCCCTTTTTACAATTTTTTTTTTTCTACATATGTAAGTATGTACATTTTAACATCTCCTGAAGTTTCGCTGGAAATTCCACCGTTTTTCCCATGTTTCCCCACTGGCCATATTGATTCTGCCGTTACCCTCCCCGGCTACATTGGAGCTCGACCTGAGAACCCCCACTTATAGTAGGAGACAATATTTGGCTTTGAGACAGCGGTGTCAACTTCTACATGTCCAGTAGGAGACAAGATCTGGTTTTCAGATGGAGGCATCAACTTCTACAAGCCCAGGCTTCCAGCCTCTTCATCTTCAATCGTGTTGCATCTCCACCTAATATTTGTCTAGATTGAATCACCACCACCATCATAACCTCACCAAAGGGGAACTTTGATATGACCACTGTTGGCAAAACTCCGTATTAAGAAGAAAAAAAAAAACATAATTGGTCAAGCATTTTAAACCTTGTATATTTCAAAGATAGGAAAAAAAAGAGGTCCTTTTGGAGGAAATTGCAAAAATAGAGATTAGTCATTGCCACCCATTTATACAATTGAGTAGAAAGTGGAAATTTTAGTAGAGACGGATTGATTTATGATGACTACTTGAAGGAAAGATTCAAGAGAGAAAATGAACATCATTTAACTATCTACTTACATTATTATTCATGCATATAGAGATTTTATTTTATTTTATTGTAATTAACCTTATTTATATATCATATATACACAAATTATGTTCACACACACACACACACACACACACACACACACACACACACACATATATATATATATATATATATATATATATATATATATATATATATATATATATTCACTTCGTTTTTTTGGTGTCCAAACTGCATTAGGCTCGAACTTAACAATTTTCAAAACTTTTTTGCATTTTCGTATTTTTTACTATGTTTTTTTATTATTTACTTTTATGATCGAGACTGAAATGAACCCGAACACTTCCTGTATATATGTGTATGTATATTTTGCCATACGAAGTTTTGCTAACTATGGATATGACTAAACAATCCATGTCTCTTTCCATTCCGCACCCTGCGGAGCTCTTTTCCTTCCCTGATTATGTCCGGAGTCCGTAGTTAGATCCCCCATCATCTGGACTTCATAACTCATTGAACCCTCTCCAATCACCAAGCCAATTTATCACTATCCGACGAAAGCCATGCTGAGTACTGCAGACAGATTTGAAGCTTCTACTGCATCAAACCAATGAAACAACACAATGGCGTGACTCTCTGCAGACAAGAAAGGCGAGGGCATACCTGAAGAATCCACTCTCTCTCTCTCTCCCTCCCTCCCTCCCTCTCTCTACCTAAAATTGGACTGAAAGGTTCTCTTTGAAGCCTAGAGGAATTGAAATGGAAAACTTGCACATGGCAGAACTAATATATTGTTGGCATGAGCAATCACATTAGCACTGACCACATGCAGCACGCTTTCCTCACAAACCCTACTTTGATTTTTGTTTTTGTACTAGATGTCTTGTTGACTGAGAGATCATCCACATTAAGACACGTGTCTCTAGGCCTCTTTCGGTAGTCCGCGGGACATTCTATCTCTGGCATCTTCTTCCTTTGCAGTTGTAAACCCTCTCAAATAAGCTGAACCCCAGCAACATCTACGACAGAGTGTTGTTCCCATTTTTATCTGTTGCTGCTCTCAACTGACTCCTCCGTCTGAATACTCTTCATCGATGCAGTAATATGTTTGCCACCCAACTTCTCATGCACATATCTGATTGTTTTAAACTCCCACTACCGCCCAAAACACCCACCCATGATACGGGAGATTCCGTCCCATGTCACCGAGAATTTGTCCCAAAACAGAGTCGGCAAAAATAATTTGGTTCATAGACAACGGTTAACGTCCATCCGAATATTTCACCAATGCATGAACAGACTGCCGAGACTGAGAACTATACGATCCAATGCTCTTTCATCATTATTTTGTCACTGTTCCACGTGATAGGATAATGGCCCCAGCTAAGCCTGGAGTCTGAAGGAAAACAAAGCCCTTGTTTCTACAAGCCTGCAACTCATCAATAATGGAATTAGTCATGTTATAAAGTTTCTATTCCTGCAACATAACAACTTGACTTCCCTCCATCTTAATAAATAGTTCACTGCGAGACGATAATCCTGAACTTCCCAACCCTCTTAACATTCCAGAAAACTATCTTCATTTGGCTTTATCCCCTGCTCCTTCTCCATACCTTTTTCTTAATTTTGACCCAACCAAATTAGTCACCTTGCCACAAAATTTCCAGCTTCCTACCTTTTCTTCTCGTTGCTGGAATTGCTACTCACCCTTTCTCGGAGCTTGGCCTCTTTCATCTAGTTCACAGAATAGCTTGTCTAAGTCCCAACTCTCACCATCATACAATAATCCAAGTGTGCTGCCAAACTTCCTTGTTACTTGATCATCACTTTTTCATTCCTAACCACTCCACAGCCTTTCTTGTCCTTGGCACTGTTCAGAATGGGTGGATGTTCTTCCGTGATGAATTTGACTATGTCATCGTTCTTGCCTCTGCTTGATGATTGAAATGAGTCAACCATCAAAATCTCACTAAAAACACCTTTCACCACCCCACATTCCCCTGTAGGCTGTAGCACCTTCAGGTCTCCTGGCTCTAGGTTCAGCACCCAGTGCCACACTAAATTCCTTGCTATCCCTCATTACCGACCGCACTCCACTTAATAATGTCTATAGAGAATTTGCTCCTAATTCATTACTCCTACCAGAAAAAAAGACAGACATCTGCTACCAAACTTTTAGAGGCTTACAAGGTTTTGCAGACCCAAAGGCACATGAGCCACCCATCGCTGTGTGGTTGGCTGGGATATTTTCATATGATCGAGGGGAGATAATGTCAATCCTTTGACTCATCTTTCAATATTTTTGAAAGAGCGATATATTCTTTCTTATTACAAATAAAATAATCGGGCAATATGTCTGCATTTGAAAATTTTCTGAAGTACACGTAGTCATAGCAATATGGCTCCTCATTACTCCTACTAGAAAAAAAGACACCTGCTACCAAACTTTTAGAGGCTTATTACAAGGCTTTGCAGACCCAAAGGCAAGTGAGCCACCCATCTCTATGGTTGGCAAGGATATTTTCATATGACCGAGGGGAGGTAATGTCAATCCTCTGACTCATCTGTCAATATTTTTGAAAGCTGGCGATATATTATTTCTTATTACAAAAAAAATAATCGGGCAATATGTTTGCATTTGAAAATTTTCTAAAGTACTCCTAGCCATAGCTAGTGTTTTAAATATCGACGATATTAGCCGATATATCCCACAATATATCTTGTATCCCACCTGTGCGATACGAAACACACAAGTAGTGGGATATATCCCCCATGTTCGATCTGGTGAGCATTTTTTTTTTTCGATCCTTTTTTCTATAAATCATGTTAAATCAGTGTCAAATTGTTACAAAGCCATGATTTTTCATGTTTTGTATGAAAAATCATGGATTGAGAGCTTCAATTTCGAGATTTGGAGGAGAAGGACCGAGTTGCAGAAAATTGAAAAACAATCAAAATCAAACATGTATGTAACCTAATCTAATGATTCTTCTTTTGCTTTTGAATGTATTGCTTGTGTTTCCACATGTCTTCTTACATTTATAAATTATATGAATAGACTTTTAATTTATTTGCATCAATTCAATTAGACAACGCATAGATTAGGACCCCATACAAAGAAAACTTATCATATGCACTTGTTTTTTTGTAATGTTTTGATTTGTAAGTATGTATTGATGTCTTTTTTAACAATCACTGAAATTTCATTGAAAAAATCGACCAATTTCCAATGTTGCCCCATGTTTCCAACAACAACACTACGCGATACAACCGATATATCCCATGCGATAACCGATACGTATCTGTATCCCAAGGGTGCGATACGTAACGCGATACCGATATTTCGAACACTGGTCATAGCAATAGGGTGATGATGCATGTCTATGCTTTTAATGTCAACAGCCAAGGCATGCCACATCCTCCAAAGGCTGCCATCCCAGCACACTCGTCTTCTCAACTGCTATTTGAGGGTTAGCAGCGTGACTTAGATGGCACATGGCCTCTATCCACACAGCAAGAGCACACATGGCATCACTCTAATCCTTCCATGTCAGCCCTAGCCTTCCTCATATCCTCGTCCCACTTATCATGTTCCTACTTATGGCTGCCTATTGGCCCTGTGGTTTTGATGGATCATGGAAAAGGCTACAAGAAATGCAATTGGCTACGAAATGTATGTAGTGTTTACCTTCTTCCCTCTTCTTCACTGCATATGCCCTCCCTTCAACCATTAGTGGAATTACCAGCATAGTTAAACACACCATCAAATATAATTTACTCTCCCAAGTTCAAGATCTTCAGTGAGCCCAGGATCAACCTCTACAACTTTACTAATCAAGGTATTCAATAATGGTAACAGTGGGCCGTAGCGCCAGCCTTATGGCTGTTATGATATGGGCTGTAACGGCCTTTACAGCTCCCATAATGGTCTTTACGGCCATGTAATGGTCATTTTTCATTTTCCTAAAGGAAGAAAATGTATTTGCCCGTCACGGCCATCACGGCACTGTTACGGGCCATTTTTTGTCAGAATGGGCATTACAGCCCCGTTTCTCGTAGTGGCTTCCACTGTTACCGCCATGTAGCAGCTGTTACTGCCATTACATAACTGTTTTTAATACCATGGTGCTGATGCAAGATTCTGAAGCTGCAAACGTTTACACATCCCAAACGTGCAGTAGCACACGCCCATATGGAACCACGCTGGTTGTTGTGACAATCCTTCCATCTTGCTCCAACAGGCTATAAAATCTTCACCTGCCCGTCTGGAGATACCCATCCTTTGCTAGGGATATGATCGGCTTCGCTCTCTGACGTCAGTAAAAAGATGACCAAGCACAAATCTATCTTCTTGACATCCACTGGGATCTGTGTTGTCCATCAATCGGCCCCTCTTCTTCAGATCCTAACATGGTTGATTGTGTTTGGATTTCACAATAGAATTTATTGGAAGAGTTTCTTTTGACTCAGGAAATGCATCCAGTCATGCAAAAACTCAGACAAGTCCCTTTTTCCACTGGGTGTATTCTGACTTCTCAACTCAGTTCTGTTGAAAAGTGGGTGGATTTGGGTGAATCAAGAGTCAAACTTGGAGAGGTTTCAAACCTTTATCTGGGTCACCAGATCATGTGGCTAGATGTTTGGAATGCTATGGAGCAGAAAGATGTATGTTTGCAGTTCATCTGGACAGTACAATTCCTTACCAAATCATGTATCCGTGTTGATCTACTTTTTGGTTTTGTTTGTTTGTTTGCTTTTATATATATATATATATATATATATATATATAAAGGATTCTGAGATGGTTGAATCAGCAGATGTCGGTTTCTTCATGAAATTCTGAAAACATGAAGAGTAAAAGCATCCTATATTTTAAGTTAAGAGCATTGAACATTGAAACCCCGTTTTGATATGTGTCATTAAATCTTCTCCAGAACGTGACGAATGATGTGATGAAACAAGCTCCTCCAGCAGAGAAGTTACACAGCACCCCCAAGGCTCCTGCTGTTGTTTATGGCTCTGCTTCCTCTGATCGTCCATATGCCTGCCCATATGAAGGTTGTGGGAAATCCTACATTCATGAGTATAAGCTGAATCTCCATTTGAGAAGAGAGCATCCTGGTCACAACGCAGAAGAAAATGGCAAGCAAGCTCCCGAGATTGATAATAACGATATGGATGAAGGCAGTGACCAAGATGCTTACACGGGTAAAGGCAGCAATGGAAAGAACTTGAAGCGAAGCAAACCAAAGCTGATTTCAAAGGTGGTTCCACCTTCTAAGATGGCGAAAGGGTCGAGTTTGCCCGTTGTGACTGCAAATGTCACAATGCAGAAACAGTGGCCTGCCAAAGAGATGTGTGAGGAAGATAGTGAAGAAACAGAAGAAGACTGTGAAAATGTCAAAGAAGATGGATGGAGGTATGCAGAGAACAATGAAGACGATGAAGAAACGGAGTATGAGGACTAAGGTGGTTTCTTTCAGGCTCCATGTAAGCAAGCATGATAAATATAAGATGGATGATCTGTATCTAATTGGCTGTACCTAATTGGTTGTACCTCCCTTTACCCTTGATGAGTTGAGAGCGAATAATAATGCAGCAGCTTACCCAATTTTAAAAATGGCAGTTGGATTTTTTCTCTTGAGTTTTTGACATTTACCACCCTTCCCTTTTGCTATATGCCAACTCCCTCCCTCTCTTTTCAGAATTGCCAAATAACACTTTCCTCCCTTTTTTCTTTTTCTTTTTTCCCCCTATATGGTCATAAAACACCATGTGCATACTCTTCATCAAACTTGACCATTAACCATATGAAATGACCAGTTTGGCCCTAGACTTTTAGAGAGGAGAATTTCTCATTGTACTCTTATGTAAATACCCAAAGGCTATCCACGACATTTGGATAGTTTTGATCCACCATCCAATGGTTTAGTTCAGGCACCATTTGGATCTCATCTAAAATGAATGTTTCTCTCTTCTCTATAAAGTTAAGTACAAAAGCATCATTTCATATGTTCAATGGTTAAATTTAATGGCTAATTGTCCTCATTAATGGCCAACTCATCTTGGATGTGGAAGTTACCATTATTAGGGCTGAAAGTCAGTCGGGTTGAACCCGACTGACCCGTGACCAACCTGACATTGGGTTGGGCTCGGGTAGGATGTATCGGGTTCAGTCTTGGGCTTGGGCTATACAAACACCAACCCGATAAAACTTGGGTTGGGCTTGGGTTAAGGTCTTGGGTTGCCCGACCCAACCCGAACCTGATCGATATATAAGTTACTTACAAATTATAATTGAGTGTGGATCGCCTGTGTTGAAGGCACATGAAATTCCAGTGCCATCGGGTCTCATTGGTCTACATTATTATCGATGATTCAAGCTAACAAGATACGCCAGATTTCTCTCCCAAATAGATTGCGTGCTACACAACACGAGTTTTAGAGTAGTTTGTCCTAATAAGATGTGTATTGAAATATAATACACTAATGTAATAACAAAAATATTAGCATGTAATCCACCCGACTAACCCGACCGAGCCCGCTAGGGTTGGGCTTGGGTTGAGTTGGGTTAGGGTTAAGGTATAGGAACCTTGGGTTGGGGTAGGGTTAATCACCAACCTGTCCCAACCCGCCTGACTTTCAGCCCCAACCATTATATGGGAGGGTGATACATGTCGAAGACCCTTTTTCCTTTCGTTCATTTTTATTTCCTTCTTCTGGTGTTTTGACTTTCACAAGTCCATGTGTGCTCGGTTCTAATGGTCAGTTCTCTTTTCTACCGTTTCTCCATTTCTCAAGTATTCTGATTCATTTATTTATTTATTTTTAATCTGAGTGGACTGTGTATTGAGAAGGGGTCGTATACAAAGCTGGATCTGGTTCTATCTAGGTACTTTTTTCTTTTGGCTTGTACAAAGTGTCAACAACTATGGATGCCTGCACCGTTAAGTCTCCGGCATCGGAAGGCCCCTGGCTGTCACTGACCATTGCTGTATTGCATTTTCCTAACCCTCTGCTTGCTGGTTACCTGTTGAAAGAGTTGGGGTTTCCTCTTACGCATGACCTTTGGTGTATGGGGCATACAAAATGGGGTTCCAAAATATCCTTGGTGTGGACCACTGGATCCTAAGGCCCGCTTTGCAAACTGAAATCCCAAGCATACTATATAGATACTGTCAGGTTGCACAGGCTGTAGTAAGGGGTGCTCTGTGGGATTTTTAGGCTTGAGTTTTGGTCACCACTGCTCTGCTGGGGGGAATGGATGCCAACGATTCTTCTACAGAAAATTTTGCTCATTGCAGTAGAAAAAGAAGAGGTTTGCTAATTTGGAATGGCTGTGCATCTTCCAAAATGTTAATTAGCAAGTAGGTGAGCTCACTTGTAGATGCCCTGGCCTGATAATCAGGCCGCTTTACTCATCAGAGAGTGCTACCATATCAGCATCAGAATCAAGCCGGTATCTGGCACATCATCATACCAAACAAGTGCAGAGAATTACAAGGCTGTTTTAACAGGAACGCCTCTCATGCAACTTAGGTACACCTTTTGATTGGTATCTTCTGAGTGGGAAATTAATTACACTAATAACGTTCCCCTTTGTTGTAGTGATTAACAACATTTCATCTTTAGTGCCTCTTCCCTTTATTATGGTGATTATCATTTCGTTTTCAGTGCTCACGATCCACTATTCATAAAGCAATGCGATTGTGGGAACCACACTATACTTGTGATTCATCTAGTATCACTTGGTGATATATCCAGAGCCATCACTCTCATCACCATTGTCTATCACGTGGGTGGTGATTGTGATCTTTCACAAAAGACCAGGAAATATAATTGATGATAAAATATCTATAATTCCGTCTGATTAGATGTTTTATGAAGACATTATTACCGGTTTGTATTAATTTCATTAGGGAAATGCACGTCTCTCTCTCTTAAGGTCTATGAATTAAATTTAGTGTCATAATTTCTAACATGGGATACCATATAGAGTGGAGAAAGTCAATCACATAACATTCCATCATGAATCACACATGACAATAATAAAGTGTAGAGCATTGTTAACAAGGATGATTAATAATAACCAATCATATACACAACTTAACTACTATTTCTCATATGAACGTAATAATCATTTTTAATAATAATAATAAATTATAGATCAACTTGGGTTATCTACCTTAAACTAAATCATCCACTAATGCTACTCTACTACTATGCTCTATGCTCATCCTCTGCTTCACATTCACAATTTCAGCAATATGCCAGTATGTTAGATAATGTAGAAAAGGTTTACACGGAGACGAGAGCGGTACTTGCATTTGCTTCCCAAGTGAGTTGCTTCTTGAAGGTTGCCACACTTAATATTAAAGTTATCTTGCTTCCCACAATGTTAGCACGCCTTCTTTCCATTTATAATGCCATTTCCCTCTTTATTTATTTATTAATATGCTGGCATGGTTATCCATACCCTTAGGGTGACTGTTCTTCTCACCATGGTTGTTGTCCCTCTTGCACTTTTGAGAATTGGGTTTGCTGCCAAAGGATTCCTCAGTTAACTATGCAACATGTCAGACCCTTTTGACGAGTCATATTGTTGGCATCATAGAGAATCAACTGCATGTGCAAATTCTCTTCAACGAATTTAAGTACTAATGCATTTGGTTTTGAAATGTCAATTGGGGGATGCAAATGATAGTAGTAGACGTTATTGACGTTTGTGAGGATGTCATGGGCTTCCACTTGCCTCTTTCTTCATCCTTTTACCTTGTATTCCTCTTACTGTAATCACGAGTGTAGCTGTAAGAGTGTGTATGTTATTTATTAGAATTACTCTACTTTCCTTAACCAAAGCATGATGATGTATTTCATTTGTAAGCTATTTTCTTTTAAACCGCAATGTGTGAATTCACGTGATAGGGTAAATAAAATAGTTGGTAAAATAGAGTCATAAGTATTTGCAAAAAGCATATTCAATACAATAATATTTTGCATAATACTATATTATATCAATTCAGCTAAACTCTTAATTATCTAGAAAGCACGCCAATATACATATAAATAGTTGAATCCTACTTGTAAGGTTGTGATATATATGTAAATAATTATATATAATGAGCTTCTTATATATTAAGAGTTTTATTAAATGTCCCCATTAGTTTTTCCTCAAGGAAGACTTTGGAGTGGGTTAGTGTGCTGTCTTTAAAGCCAATTTGTATATGACACTTACCAGTGCAGCTGGAGTAGGTCTTATACTCAGTTGGACAAGGGCCCATACCATATGATTAAGGCATTTTACTGATGTCAGACAGGGCCATGTACCATGTTCTTTCGGTACCAAAGTCCCTTTCGTAACTAGGCTAGAGAGCCCTTTCGCCACTAGGACTCCGAGTAAACTGACCCTAATTGCAATTGCTAGGATCTATATCAATAAGATGGGGGCCCATATCGAATGCTCGTCGCATTCACCACAGATTGTGTGGACAATGTAAAAGTCGATCGTGGTGCCCGATCTATTTGAGGCTAGTGCCACTGGATTTGACAAATGTGCGGTATCATTAGGGATTATCTCATGATCGGGTTAGAGCTATCTCTCATAATATCCATAAAAAATCATTTGGGCTGGTATCCAAAAAATCATATGGTAGGGCATACCGTTCACCATAGGCAACAATGATCTTTATGACTTATATTACTAGTTAGCAAGAGCCTGTACCATGTGCCTAGGGCATTTACTACAGATCATTCAATGGCACGAATAAGCCGTTGTGCCCAATCCTTTCGTGGCTAGGGCCACTAGATCTGGTGACCGATAGATAGTGCTTATTGTTGGTTAGGCTAGAGCCATATACTGAGTGCCTAGGGCATTTATCACTGGCCATGCAATGGTGTGGATTAGCTATGGTGTTAGTGCCATGCCCCGAAAATGGAGCTCAGGCCCCCGACTCCTCGGCTCATAAGATTATTATGTTTTTTTTTTACGATTGGTTTGGTAGTCTTTTCCTTAATCATGATATCCACCATTTCAAACAAGATGTGAGATCAACCTAAACTAAAATTTTATTTCACTATGTCACATTTTCAAATACAATGAATGCATCAGTTCTCGTTCACCGCAGAAATCTAAAAGAATAAAATAACAATGCGCAGCTATAATGGTCCAAGCTAAGCTACTCTTGCTGCCTACCTTGGCCTGAAAATAATGCAACAGAAAAATATATGAGCTTATGAAAGCTCAGTGAATACATCTCTTGTATGTGTGGTGTTTTTATACCTTGTCATGACCTACACGGAGAATTAGAGTGTGTAGGGTACCTATATGTAATACAACGTCAAGCAATATAACATAATGTTATCAATGCAATACAACGAAATGCAATGTAGTTATAAATGCCATGCCATCCAGCGTATCTCTGGACAATTAGCATTGAGGAAATACCTAGGCCAATACCTAAAATCAACTGATGGTGTATAGCCTTGCATACCCAACCTCAGTAGTGAGGGCTCAAATCAACCATGGCTCATAAGCCCATTCCACCTAGATTGGTGGTAGTGGACCTTTCTACAAATCAACCATGCCAGGCAGTTGGACCTTGACACATTTTTTATTTATAAATTAACCATGCCAGATTGGTCAGACCTGAACTCATTTCGCAAATCAACTATGCAAGCTGGTCAAACTTCCTTATTTGACCTCGGCAATGGGTGTCATGCCTCAAACCTAGGGACCGGGCTCACTAAATTCCCGATCGTTGACCTTGGTGTTGACAGCCTCCGTAGTACCCCGATTTCCGTACACAGTGCCTAAACGCGAAGTCCTGAAAATGGGGATGCCACAAGAAGGATTTTTAGGGTGATTATTTATTTATTTATTTATTTATTTTTTTTTAAAGAAGCAAAACCACAAGTGTACCAAAATAATAGCACTATCACATATCCACTAAACAATAGTTCAAGTACAATGTCGATAAAGTAAATACATGATATTTTAAAGCATAAACAAGGAGGGTCCTCCAACATCGCCAACAAATACACTCTAATGTAACCTACATGTACACAACATGCATAAGCTTCTACGAAGCTTAGTAGAGTACGTGCGTGTGTGTGTGTGCGCGCAATGCATCAATATCAATATTAACATTAAAGTAAGTAGCAATAATGGAGAGTCAATCATGCAAAAATGCCCATGCATGTAACTAGCCATCCCAACATCCTGATCCATAGCTCAAGTGGTAGATTGAGTGAAAGATGCCTCGTTTCAACACTAAGGTCTTGGTATCGATTCCCTAGTGGGGGTGGCTAGCAGTGAAGTGTGAACTGATAGTGGTTGTACTAACAAGCTAATAAGAAAAAAAAAAAATCAAACAAACTAACCATACCAAATCTATGCAATATATGCTATGAGATCATGTAAGCAAAGCATACTACCAAAGATAGACGTGATATAAGGTAAAAGAGCGCACGATGAATGATCAAGTCATAGTGCATAGTATTGTGTGCCAATAGGAGCCTCGCACCACGGGTTATAACACATGTTAGTCTCATACCTAACATGTGAAGTAATTCCGAGATGATAGACTCTTGATCTCAAATAGTCTCATACTTATTGGGGACCGTTGCCCATGATTGTCTATCATTTAGATTGTATTTACGCATTAAAAATTCTGAATACATGAATGTCATATGCAATGCAACATGCTAATCGTCATGTCTAACCACATCTTAGTACAACTCCCATTTGGAATCACTGTGGTCTAGTACACTTTCGACACTGGTTGTCGCCCATCGTGCCCATGACCAAGTGAGTGTTATTCACTTTATCAATGGTAAGCCAAAACTCACCTGACTCGCCGATAGTGAACTCGTTTCATGAGTTGGTCAGACTTAACCTAGTATAGTCCTCTACACTTGGGTAGATAAGGTCACACCCCTTTTAACCGACTCTTACATAGTGGGAGACGCAACCTAATGGTATTCATCCATCGTGTGCTCATGAATCCACTCGGCCTAGACATTGGAGTATCCTATGACCATACGGTTTAGGGACTTTCACTCAGGGACGCTTATGACGCCCCGTAACCTCAATAGATTTTCGGTGTCTATACCTACTAACCACGATATGGCTGTGATGGCCACAACCCTGATGTTGCTAGGGTGTAGATGCAAGTACCTCATGCAAATGCATGAATGCATGAATCCATAATCCGAAACATGCAACCATGTTATAGAAGTTGTGCATACACGTAGGATGACCTTATCTCATTCGGTTCTCTTGAAAATGCCCTAAGCTGGAGGGACATCAAATAATCGTGCCGTACATAAGCAAACCAAAAATCATGAATGAGTCATAATCCAAGTCATGCACCTATGATGCAGATAAGATATGATAACTTACATTCATAACCACCATGCATGAGGTGTGTAATATCATATCAAGTAAGTTTCACCAAATCAATATAAAATAGTGCTACCTTGAATGTAAGAGCAATGCTACATCTAACATAAAGTAAGTGCCATATAAATATAAGAAAAACATCATATCAATATAAAAGAATGCTATAGCAAATAAGCATAAACGTAGCATCGTGTACTGACACAAATGTAAAATATCGCACCACATGATAAGGGAGATACATCATTCATAACAAAGTGGAATTCACTTGGATTTCAAGTCTAATGTTGCCCCACAAGACTAGATTTGATTGAGTTTCCAAGCCTACCACTCAACAAGCATGCACTCAAACGGGCCTAATCATGTAAATATGACAACAAAACGAGGCGATAATCATAAGGTCCACAAGTGATCATGGTCGGCCCGATATGGCGATCAAAGTGGTCCCTACAAGTGTCCCAAAGCAAAGGCCCAATAGGCGGCTCATAATTCATAGGAACGGGTAAAGAGGGCTCAAAGCAAAAGCCTAATGTGGGACCTGAATGATGGGTCCCCACATTATCCATCACGCCCCAAGCTCGGCCTCCTACACAATCGATATATGATGGGCCAGACTTGCCTCGTGACATGTCGAACTCCACGTTTGGCACCCGCCGCCCACACACCAAGTCCCGAGCTCGATTCCCGACTATAAATTTTAGAAATATATATTTTTTTGCTAATATATATTAGACATAAAGATTGGCATTTCCAAAGCAAAATAACTCGCTCTCATTGTACAATATGTTTACATTACAACTGTTTCACAATGGTACATATTCATGAAAATGAATCGGAAGTGTAATGTCCAAAAATCACATGATAGGCATCATCTGCTACTCTTCTGGTACTGTCTTGAAATATTTTTTTAATATAAAATGAAGCTTGAGTTTTTAAAGCCCAAGGAGTACACATGTGTGCAGTGTGTCATATATGCACACAAGATAAACATGCCACGAAGAAATCACGTATGGTGAAAAGCATGTAGCATGTAAGATATGATGTCAATACTAATTCAATGCAATGCAATGCAATACATATGCATTATAATAATGCTCCAAGTAAATGCTACCAGAACCACTATGTCATATTTTCACATATATGTTACCACAGTTATAACCGTATCACACGTCTTTGTAGATAGATCATCGACATCATGTTGTCATGCCATATCATGACAACTGTATAATCTTGATAAACACCGTGCTTGACACCCATGCACACCGGACACTAGTAATTGACCTTGCATACCTACCCTGCGGTGGACTTCCACCCAACATGCCAATAGCGGACCTCATTCGTGCTTCTCCTTGCTGATGGGTCAGACCAGTTCCTGTTCGCACCTCTGCCCTTAAGCAGGTTGGAGCCACTTCTTCTCAACCTGACCTCGTCAGTGGGGGTCAAAATCTATGACCCATGTATCCACTTGACCCGATAGTGAGGCATCCCTAGCTATCATTGGGGTTTAGGGACTTTCAACCCAAGGGGCACATCATCTCCTACTATTTCCATATTTCCGGTGTCCCGTCCCTTTTTGGGATAATCCATGCCATCATCATAGGTCAACATTTCATTACTAAGATCCATTTCATATTATATGGCATAACTGTGGTATTACCATCATCAAGTATATCATGATCATGCATGAATTCAAGCAATCATGCTAAGGCATACGTTCGAGTGTATGTAGTATGCATTTAATGCCATGAGTCTAGAGTTTACATAGCCCTTGGGATAGAAAGTTCATATATGATCATCATGTGCCACAATTGTATTAACCCCCGGTCATGTGACCCAACTACAAAGGACATATCTTATATATGGATGGATGTACTTGGTACACATAAACATACTATCATTCTATGATGCATAAGTGTGATCAACACCAACATGTACAAGACATCATATCACATACATCTACTAATCCATAGTCATCAACACTTCACAATCTTCATAACTATTGCAATCAAACACACTATTTGCATTCACAATCACATCTCGTTCATCACCAGATATATCCCATTTACAGCTTCAGCCCAACACGGTTTCCACTATTGGGCCTACAAGGCGTTACTTTAGGTGGACCTTTATGGCTAATGGGCCTGCTAGTCTCTATAAATTACCTGAATATTCAATTAAGTGCGCCCGACATTCAGTTCAATACCTATCTCAAGTTGGGTCCGGGCCAAACTGAATTTGTTTCATGTTTTGGATTTACTAAGCTTTGGATCATCTCATTATCGGGCTTGAGCCCCTTTCATGGGCTGACAAAGTGGATAGACATCACATACATGGATCAAGGTGTGTCGTACATGATAAATGGTGTTGATCAAAATGCATACAATTAGTGGGTCACAAATAGATTGGATTGCAAATAATCATCACGGTTGTCCTACAATAGTTTGGACGGTGAGGGTAACACTCGTACGATACAACAGACCCTAAGACGAATAACTTGGATATATAAGGTATACACCAAAGTAGGCCGTGGTGGACAACATATGTATAACTCATACAATGTGGTGGGTCCCACTTCCAAGTGGTCCCAGCAACGGATGGGTTCACACATAAACATTATAGTGGGCCCACAACAAAGTGGACGATGTAGGTAACTTGCATGTATGAAGGTGGGTTAAGGATGAATGGCATAGATGTAAAAGGCACTAGTAAAGGTGGAGCCTACGACGGATTCCTTGTTCGGACCGTTCAATTGGCGAAATAGATGAACGGTGGGAATAAAACATGTACATTGTGGTGAGGTCTAAAAATGGACATTTAAGGATACAACTACATACACCATAGTAGAGTTTACAATGGGCCCTAGCCGAGGTTTAATGGTGGCCATTCAATCATAACTATTTCCTATCAGGTGGTTCACACGAGATTTGGATCTGTTTCCGTTTTTGAAGAGTGGCCCACCTAATAATGGATGGAGTAGACAGAACCCATATAACCATGGTTGTTCGCTGAGGGCCCCACCAGATAGATAGCACAGGTACAGAATAAATACATCATGATAGTAGGTCCGAAGGAAGTTCTCAATGATAAGTATACAATCTCCATTGTTTAACGTGGTGCAGCCCGTCTAAGGTTTGGGACTGCTTCAGTTTTTGGGATGTGGACCACCTGATGGACAATGTTATTACATACATCAAGTCGTGGTCCACAACGACCCCTATTTTAAACGGTTTTAGTGACAAATAAAATATTACGGTGGTTCTGGTTCCTAGGAGTTCTAGACCGAACTATTTTTGTGTTTTTCCTTCATCTAGTGAGCCTGACACCATTGGGCCCACAGAAGTTACATAGACTAAGGGCTTGTTTGTTAACGCTGAATTTTTGTAGTTAACGTGGAATTAGGAAAATGTTCCGTGTTTATTGGTGTTTGTTAATGCGTTGTTAACGCGGAAGAAGGAAAGCGCTAAGTGGTTTTTCACTGAATTCTTTCTGGCTTAATGGCTAATGCCAAATGCACTCCATAAGTTTTTTTTTTTATTAAAAAAAAATTTGCTTCCAAAATTACCCATTTTACTACGAAAATTTTCTTCCCTCTTTATATTGTTTGCACAATATAAAACTAACTTTTAACATGTAAAACTTCTTTATGCCCCACCATGATTTATGTGTTTGATCCATACCGTCCATCAACTTTTTCATATCATTTAAGGTGTGAGCCAAAAAAAGAGGCAGGTCCAAGGATTAATTAGACCACAAGGTGGGGATTGAATGTCCACCGTTAAAAACTTCTTGGGAGTTGGAGAAGTTTTGGATCAAGTTGATATTAGTGTTTTCACTTCATCCACGTCTACATGACCTAATGAATAGGTTGGATGGTATAAAAAAAAAATGATCACAGTGGCCCTTAGAAAGGTTTCAATGGTGGATGTCATTATCACTGCAGCATCCTTTGGTGTGGTTCACTGGAGCTGTGGACCTACTTCATCTTTATGATAATGTATTAAAATAATATGAGAAAAATAATAAACGGCTTAAGTAAAACACTTACATCATGGTGGGCCCCACAAACCCTGCCCGGACGGTAATCCGTCCGGGCGGTGGTAGGACGCAATCCGGGTTCGAAGCGGATGGGCTGGGGACGGGATTGGGAAGCGAATTGGCTGGTGTATTGATGTCAGCAAGTTCTACGGGTCTCATCATGACTTATTTGTTAAATCCAAACCGTCCATCCATTTTGCGAGCTCGTCGTAAGGCTTGAGTCGAAAAATAAGACAGATCTAAAGATAAACTGGACCACACTGCAAAAACCAGTGGGGGATTGAACGTCTACCATTGAAACCCTTTTGGGGTCATAGAAGTTTCGGATCAATATGAAATTTGTTTTTCCTCTTCATCCAGATATTTTTGACCTTATGAATAGATTAGATGGAAAATAAATGTTATAATTGGCACTGCGAATTTTTTAACGGTGAAAATCATTATCCCGCTGCTATTTTTAGTGTGGGCCATTTGAGTTTTGAAGATGATTATTTTTTGGATAATGCTCTAAAATGATCTTGGAAATTTGATGAACGGTGGATATAATAAATACATTATTGTAGTGCATATGTAACCTTGATCTCCTTTGAGCTGTTCATATGTAACGCCCTGAAAATCGGGGGTCGAGCATAAACTCAACTCCCGAGTTCCAGAACATCACTTATGCAACAAAATGAATGATGATTGAATGTTGACTGTATTCGTGCATTGAACATGAGTGAGATTAAGCCAAAACAGCATATCATACTCTAGAGACAGTTAAATTTGCAAGCGGAAGACTGTGATAGATAGATAAAATATATAACCTATGATGAGTCTCCAGAGTGTGATAACATTACCAGGTTAAATAAATACAAGTGCAGTTCTAAAATGTACCAAATGTGAGGAAGTGTAATGCCTCCTATCCCATGTACCATAGCCCCGTCAATACAATATCAGGTCTTCATTGACCTGTCAGAGAGATACAGATAGGAGAACTCCTCCTATCATCACAGAAGTAGTCCGGCTCTGCTTCACAAGCATCGCCATCACCTGAAACTCAACAAATCTGGTTGGTGTGTACAACACCGTCCCGTAACGTGGGAGTGAGTGATCAACTCAGTGGAACAGTAAAGCATAGGTTAACATGTTATCAATTCAATCAAGCAGTAATGATAAAACAGTACAAATCAAACAATTCTAACTACTTTTATTAAATGCAAGAATGAAATGACATGATGCTGTATGCCCTTGCCAAACCACCCTCAAGCGACATCATCTTACGTTCGCGAATGCTTAACTCCTTCAGTGCGCCACATCTACAAAGCACATGCGGTGCGATGATGCTCATGATTACCAAGTTATTATTAGTCCATTTCAACCAGCAGTATTGGGAAACTAAGGTACCTCCCTTGTATCATTCCCAAACATGATCCATTCTAGGGTCGTCAATCCTAGTTAATCTCATACGATATTATGGTTTGAGAAGCATAGTGAAGGCATCACAAAGGGCTCGTCACCCGTCAGCGCGGACATAGATCTCACCGTATGCGGCTCAATTGCTGGCCGTCAGCTCTACTACAGGTCTCACCGTACTCGGCTCAATCACTAACCGTCAGCTCGAGTACAGGTCTCACCGTACTCGGCTCAACTCATACTCTAGTTGCTGTGAAAGACTCGTCGCCAATCACAAACCCTTAGAGTATACTCGAAGATACTACGGAGGACTCGTCGCCCGTCAGCACGAGCACAGGTCTCACCGTACTCGGCTCTCGCCGTAAGTATCGACAGCTCGAATACAGTGTCCCATATCACCGTATTCGGCTCATGAGTTTGGTTGCGCAATGGTCACTACGGGGAGGCACATGGCCCCAGCGTAGGCCGACAGCTCGACCACGGTGTCCCATACCACCATGCTCGGCTCATGCGTCTTAGCGGATCGAGGTACCATGGTTAAAAGGGGGTTTCACTGGTAAGTTTGGTACCCTAGGTTCAAGCAGTAGCGTCCAAACAGGGTAAACATGCATAAGGCAGATCGGGTTACTTGACGAGCTCGACTAGCACGATCGCCCGTTGAGCTGCACGACATGAAGTGCATAAACAACTTCGTGTGGCCTAGCCACTGCCGACAGGCAACGCACAACTCGAGTTCGTCGAACACATCCCACGTGGCAAATGAATCTCAGCTACGAGTTCAATCCCGTTACCGATTGCCTGGGCCATAAGCATAGCCCCAAACACAATCAATTGCAGATAGATAAAGCAGTAATGGATCAAGATTCAACTCATACAGTCAAGGTCTGATATTATCCGTTTAGGGCTGCCAGGGCTGTTGCACGCACTCGTTGCTCCGCTCCCCCATCACCCATGACGGATCATACAACGTAAATATAAATTTAAACATATGCATTACATAGTTAAAATCATAGAGCAGTTGAGCATGTTATGAATCACAACACAAGCATGAGTTTGTACATGTTCAATTCCTAATCACACAACTATCAAAGGAGATCATACACATAGTTAAAAGAGGTTGAGAATCATATCTCAACACCCTTATACATTACAATTTGCTAACTACTACACATTCAAACATTTCAAGAAACACTTAAACAAATATACATTGACATACATGACATATGTCGATCACATAGGCATTAGGCCAAATCCTTTCACTAGGGAGTTGCCCCAATCATAACACACGTACACCCACGACGGATAGTCATGGCAAGTAGGAACCCACGTTCCATATTCAATCAGCTATTTCCACAAACACTTGGGCCAAACATTTTAGCATATATAGTGTATATTGGCCGTGGCGTGACTTAGGGCAAATCCTTTCGTCAAGGGGCATCGCCAATACATAAATCATGAATCCATGATAATTAGTCATGGCGAGCACGAATGAGAATTCCATACTCATTCAGTCATTTTCACAAACACTTAGAATACACTATTACAACATACATGGTGCATGTTAGCAAAACATGTATTAGGGCTATCCCTTAGCCAAGCGAGTATCTTATCCATGTATAACATATTATTACAGCAAATAATCATGATAAATACATCTCCAAAATTTATACGTATACAGTATTTCTAGAATACACAATTTCAACATACGTAGCATTTACAAGTGAACATGTATTACGGCGATTCCTTTCGCCAAACTAGTATTTTATCCATATATAGTATAATCATACATTAAATAAACATGTCAAACATTTCTCCAAAAAAAATACGTATACGGTATTTCTACGTATACCTAGAGTATGTGAAATTCCATATTCTACAACGTTAATCGAAACAGGAAACGGAAAGCACTTTGTACATGTGCAATTGCATGCAGATCATGAATCTATCATTATCTGACATTGAAAGCGTTGAAAACCCTAACCTATACACCTAAAGTCCGCACCTTTTGTCGTAGAATCGCAACGGAATCGATAGGTTTGTCTAGCTTCCGTATTCGGCAGTTTGGCAACCTATAGAACGAAATAGGTTAGCTATTTTACAACCTACAATAGTCTAAACCCCAAAATAGATTAGGGTTAGGGTTTCTTACCTAGAAACGACGCCGGAAACGTCGAAAAAACGTCAAGAAAGGGATGGTGCAGCCCATGTGGTGGCAGGGAACGACGGCAGGGAGATTCTCCTACTTCTCCCTCACTTCCTCTCTCTTTTCTCTCTCTCGAAACCCAAATTAGTATGGTTGCCATGAGAGAGGGTTTAAGGTCCTTATATAGTCTCAAAACTCACCGAAATAGACTCTTGTTCAAAGGTTACTGCTAATATAGGTATTTCGTCACTTTTCCAGCTCAAAAGAGAGGTTCTGGTGGCCCTCCTTGAGCCAAGCGTCAGACATAAGCTCTCCATACATGGATCTACGTGGGATTACATTTTCGACTTGATCGGATTCCCAGATCACACGTGGCAGACCAGTTTCAGTTCAACGGTCAGTGGGCCACGATCCGAAATTCCAAGCACATGTAATGTTCCTGAAATTTTTCCTGATCCGAGGGTATAATTTGGTCTGATTCTGACGGTCTGGTTGCTTAATACTGATGCGCAAGCGAAAGGTGCCAGATCACTATTCCAGATATTTATTTTGAAAAGGGAATAGTGTTTTTCACACCCCCTCGCTCCGGATCCAAACGAATGGCCGTGAGACATCGGCTGGACCTGATTTTTGAGATGGTTGTCAAACCCAGCGAGGCGGTCCTAGTTCCTTAACTTCGTGTTAATCGGACTTCCGACGTGCGGTCCAGATCCAATGCGGAGTTTCATTTCATTCCCGAGAGCAGCCGGGAAATGAGTTTGGTTCTAAACTTTAGGGTAACCTAGAGTCACTGATTTTGCAAGTTTTGGGTCTTGTAGATCGTATTTAAAACGATCCCAACGGATTTCATAGCTAATCGAGTTTTGCACTTAGTTAACTTTGTTAAATTTCTAAAGGATTTAATCCTAATTGTTTTCTGGTTGAGATGGTACTTAGGCCTTTGTAGTTTGTATATAAAGTGATCCAAGTTTTACTACTTAGCTAGTTTAAGTTAGTGTCTAGGGCGAAAGTGCTTTGAAAAATTGAAAGCATAAGGTAGTGAAGGGTGGGATTTGTGAAGAAAATGGTTTAAAGAGCAATTTTAGACTGTGGGACTAAGTTTTGACAAGTTGATAAGGTCTTAGGATCGACCCATTGCCCTAGGACGTCTAATCCCAGGTTGGCAAAAATCCGGGATGTTACATCATACAACTCGGACCTCGAGGAGCGTCGGCGCTCATCTTCGCACGATACGTATCTATACCAGCTATATATTTGGTGTGTGGTATGGAAATGGATTGGCTAATCCCCCTGCCACCAGCCCGGTGGGTGGTGGTCGGTGCTCTTTGGCCCCATGATGTATTTGTTTCATCCTGTGAACACTGAATAATGGCGCCCACCCTGATTTAAATGTTTTTGGTATTAAAGGGGGGAGTTAGTGGGCTGATTTTTCAATGTTGGAGTTGCCACTAGCTAATTAATATCAAAATCCCACAGTCGGCTAGAACCCACGAAATATGTAAGGTTGGAGAAATCCAAAGACTCTCCTACTTTAGATTGACTCTTAGTTTACGATCCGGGATTCCGGGTAAGGAACCTCGATTATAAAGAGGGAAGGTGTTAGGCACCCTCTCTGCCTGTACAAATGTATGGTCTCTACTTGGTGTGGTACGAAAATCTCAAAGGATGAATGATATGGTCGAGGTAGGACTAGGCACATGTGGGTTTCTGATGCAGCAAGATCCGAGATTTCAGCAAGCCACGGAGCATACGTCCAACAACGTGTTTAGAAGGCGGATGTGATGATGCTTATGCAAAAAGGTAAAGAAAAGTGGACTAAATCACTAGAAATTTCTGATGTGGCAGGATTCGATGTACGGCAAGTCACAGAGCATACGTTCACTAGAGATCTAGAGAAGCAGGGGGGTTGAGAAGGGAATAGATGTTATGATGAATGCTTGTATGAAAAGATCTTTAGCTTGAACTTGAGTGGGCTAAGACTTGGGTTGCACCATGATCAATCTGGGTTAGACTTGGGATTGAGAATGTTAGGAGGAGGCTAAGAGATGGCTAGAAAAGTCTGATCTTGGAGGCTTGGGAGCTCTCTCTCACCCTCACTCTCACTCTCTTCTTCGCTCCCTCTCTCTCTCTCTCACTTGGAAAGTGGAAGTTATTGCTAAAATGAGAAGAAGAGAGGGCTATTTATAGCCTTCTCCAATGGTTTTATGGTAATTGTAGGGTTTATGAGGGGTAAAAGCTGATGTGGCAGCTTGTGATTGGTTGAGGAGAAAGAAACGCCACGTGACGCGTTCCTATTGGCTCTTGGGGTTGGTAAAAGGATAAATAGGGTCAGTTGGAGGGGTAGTTCTGAAAGAAAGTTGACTTTCGGACGCTGTGACAGCTGTTGCTCGGAGAATACACGCGCCCTGCGAGCGACGGTAGTCGGAGTACCACCGGCAGTAGTCAGACTACTGCCCGGGCCGAGCTTGAGCATATGGGCCTCGTTTGGTGCACTGGTTCGTCCGATGGTCTTCTTTTTAGGTTTTTCGGCTTAAATAGGTGTATTTCATGCTGATCTAGCTCTAATGGGTTTTAAGTTAGGTTGTGGGATTTTGGGTTCGGGTTAGGGTTTTGGGTTTGGATTAGGGTTTTGGGTTTGGGGTTTGGGATAGGGTTCATGGTCCGGATTGTCCTTGCCTTTTCAAGATGTTAGCCTGGGTGGGGTGTCTACGGATGCCCCTCTTTGGCTGAGGTTGCGAGCAACCGAAGGTCAAAACGAGTAAACACCCCACCGTTTTATTAATAGCATTGGAGGATAAGTCTGAAAGTAGGGCCTCTGCGCCTTTGTTGCGGCTTTACGAGGATTCTCGGACTGTTTGATCTGTCATTTCCTTTCCTACGTAATCACCCTGGGAGTATTCGTTCTATTTGATCGTCAAAGTGGTTAGCTGTCCTACGTGTTCTTGCGGCCTTACGGGGAACTCACTACGCCGACTTGGACTCGATCAAATTTTTTGAACATCTCGGACTAGGTATGTGCAGGTAATCTTTTGTCATGTAGTCTGCAGATTCTGATACTTTGGTTACAATGGATTGTTGTCACTTCGAGTTTGATTATTCTTTCCAGAGATAAATCCAATCATTTCTACTAGCATTCGTACGACTGTCCAAATATAAAGATCGGGCCAATCGTACATGTATCATGTACGAATTCGATCATCCTCCGAAAAAATTGGAAGAGATCAAATCTTATTTAACTGTTTGCACTGACCGTAACTAGAGAATATGGAAGATTCCTCAGTGTACTGTGCTCCGCATGCGTATTTGAAAATTTTTTTATTTGAAAACTATCCTCCTTAGAACCAGACTCCTTAGGGATTTTATTTGAAAAATATTTTTGGATTTTTTGGAAAATATCCGTTCGATCTCGCGGGTAGGTGTCGTCGTTCGATTTTTATTTACGAAAATTAACAGTTGCATTGCCTCCACATATAAGCTGGTGAGGCTAATGGTTTGGAATATTTTTGGATATTTTGAAAGATCCGTCTGATCTTGTCGATGGGCGTCATCGTTCGATTTTTTATTGCGCGGTCCAGATCAAATAGTTAGATGGCCACCACTAATAAAATAATGGGGCATTCAATCTTATTGTATTTTTGGGATTTTCCTTGTATTTTTTATTTGTTTGCTTTTTTTTTTTTGTGTTTTGTTAGAGTGGGGTGTGATAAGAAAGGGGGCTGCACTCTTTTATTTGGTTTTTGTCTCTCTTTTATTTTTATTTTTTTCATTTTTTTTTGGATGATCTGGACCGTAGGATGGATGATTTAGGGCCCACTTGAGCACTTTGATATTATGGATCTTGATGGTGGGACACCACTCGTGGAGTGGATCACACAACTTAGCTTGGTTTTTTGGTTCCATGTATGGATGAATTTTCTCAAGTGGGCCTCAAATCATGATATTGATTTGGTCGAGTTGGGATGGACCTTGATTTGGATATGTGAGCCTGGGAGATGGGTCTTTGAAAATATGGGCTCATGCAAAAATGGACCTAACCTTGGACCTAGGGAATGGGCTTTGGAACTTGAACTTTGGATCACGGGCCTCTGGACATTGGGCTTGGGCTTTTAGATTTTTAGGCCTTACTGGGCTCTAGATATTTGGGCCTTGATGGGCTTTGAACATTTGGGCTTTGACTTGGTCTTTTGTCATGGGCTTAGGATCTTGACTTTGACTTGGGGCCTTGACTTTGACTTGGACCTTTAACTTTGACCTTGGGACCTTGACTTTGACTTGGGCTTTTGGCAAGTGGTCTTATGCTTTAGACTTGGTAGTGAGAAGGATACTTACCTGTGAACCTTGCTTGTGCAACATGCCTCGCTTGCCATGGTAGGAATGAGGCCGGTCCTTCTTGCCAATCAGTTGATCCCTGTTATGTACCCCGAGCCGACACCTGTCTGATGTGGCTCTGGTGCTCTTGCGATCTTGAGGGGGCGAGGGTTAGGACTCATTGGCTGGACTGGTTTCATGATCCATAGCTCTATTCTTTTATGTATTGGAACGCACTCCATTTGTTAGCTTGTTCCAGGTTCGTCTGAGCACGACGAACATGTCCCTTTTCTTTGTTTTGACAAAGAGATGGCCTGTCGAGACCCATAATTTCCATTTACCCTTTGGGGAGTGGGGGATCACTCCGTATGACATATATATGCAGTTGGGTTTTTGTAACGCCCTGAAAATTGGGGGTCGAGCATAAACTCGACTCTCGAGTTCTAACGCATCACTTATGCAACAAAATGAATGATGATTGAATGTTGTCTGTATTAGTGCATTGAACATGAGTGAGATTAAGCCAAAAAAACATATCATACTCCAGAGACAGTTAAATTGCAAGCGGAAGACTGTGATAGATATATAAAATATAAAAACAGTGGTGAGTCTCCAAAGTGTGATAATGTTACCAGGTTAATGAATTACAAGTACAATTTCAAATTATACCAAAGGTGTAGTGTTATCTAGTCAACATCCCTATAATCCCGTTGATCAAGAGACGACTCACTTGAAGCCGTCAGCATACAGCATATACGAACAAGCATCATTATCATCATAAAGGTCCGAGTAGCGTCGCCATCTGTAATCAGACAAGGTCTGGTGGGTGTTCGGAACACCGTCCCGTAACGTGGGAGTGAGTAATCAACTCAGTAGAACAATGAAGTATAGGTTAACATGTTATTAACTCAGTTAAGCAGTAATGATAAAGTAGCACAATTAAAAAATTCTAAATACTCTTATTAATGCAAGTATGAATGCAGTCATGATGTATGCCCTCACCACACACTCTCTCATGCGACACCATCTTACGTTCACGGCATGCTTGCATTCCTCAGTGCTCCACATCTTCTAGGCACATGCAATGCGATGATGAGCATGATTACTGAGTTGTTATTAGCCCATTTCAAACAGTAGGATTAAGAAACTAAGGTACCTCCCTTGTATCATTCCCAAACAAGGATCCTGTCTAGGGTCGTCACTCCTAGTTAGTCTCATACGATATTATGGTTTGAGAGGCATCGCGAAGGCATCACAAAGGGCTCGTCACCCATCAATACGGATACAGATCTCACCGTATGCGGCTCAATTGCTGGCCGTCAGCTCGAATACAGGTTTCACCGTATTCGGCTCAATCGCTGGCCGTCAGCTCGAATATAGGTCTCACCGTACTCGGCTTAACTCATGCTCTAGTTGCTGCGAAGGACTCATCGCTAATCACAGACTTTAGAGTATACTCGAAGACGCTACGAAGGGCTCGTCGCCCGTCAGCACGAATACAGGTCTCACCGTATTCGGCTCTCGCCGTAGGTGTCGACAACTCGAATACAGTGTACCATACTACCGTATTCGGCTCACGAGTCTGGTTGCTCAATGGTTACTACGGGGAGGCACGTGGCCCCAGCGTAGGCCGATAACTCAACCACGGTGTCCCATACTACCATGCCTGGCTCATGAGTCTTAGCGGATCGAGGTACCATAGTTAACGAGATTTCACTGGTAAGTTTGGTACCCTAGGTTCAAGCAAAGGCGTCCAAACATGGTGAACATACATAAGACAGATTGGGTTGCTTGACGAGATCGGCTAGCTCGAGCGTACAACAAGTTGAACGATATGAAGTGCATAAGCACTTCGTGTGACCAACCACTATCGCTAACCGAAGTACGACTCGGGTTCGTCGAACACATCTCACGTGGAAAATGAATCTCAGCCACAAATTCAATCCCGTTACCGATTGCCTGGACTATAATCATAGCCCCAATTACATTCAATTACAGATAGTTAAAGCAGTAATGGATCAAGATTCAAATCATACAATCAAAGTTTGATATTATCTGCTTAGGGCTGTCAGGGCTGTTACTCGAAATCGTTGCACCACTCCCCCATCACCCTTTACGACTTTTATGGAATATAACTTAAACATGTACGGAAGTCAGAGCAAAATTAAATAAACAAGTAATTCAAACATATTAACAAGCGTGTTATAAAACACAATGCAAACAGGAAATTCAAACACATACGTTTCATAAACCAGTAAGTGGTTAAACTAACAACTTACATGAAGGAAATCATGCACATCACTAAGGTAGCTGAGAATCCTATCTCAACACCCTATTAAACTTACTTCGTCACACAATTTCTCACACAGGCATTTTAGCAAACACTTAAACTACACCACTCCAACATACATGATGTATGTTGATTTCAACATAGAATAGGACAAATCCTTATAGTAAGGAGTTGTCGCATACACATCAATCATGTTCTTACATTCAATACATTTGGTAGGCATAAATCATAATTTATTTAGTCATTTCAACAAACACTTTAAACTACATACATCAACATACATGACGTATGTTGATCACATAGGTATAAGGCCAAATCCTTTCACTCGGGAGTTGCCCAAATTATAACACGCGAGCAACCACGACGGATAGTCATGGAAGCAGGAATCCAAGTTCCATGTTCATTCTGTCATTTCCACAAACACTTGGGCTACACATTTTAGCATGTATAGTGTATATTGGCCGTGGAGTGATTTAAGGTAAATTCTTTCGTCAAAGGGGTATCGCCAATACAACAATCATATATCCATGACAATTAGTCATGGTGAGCACGAATGAGAATTCTATACTCATTCAGTCATTTTCACAAACACTTAGAATACACTATTTCAACATACATAGTATATATTAGCAAAAACATGTATTAGGGCGAACCCCTTTCGCCAAATAAGTATTTTATCCATATATAATATATTCATACAACAAATAATCATGGCAAATGCATTTCCAAAATTTATACGTATACGGATTTTAGACTGTGGGATTGAGTTCTGACAAGTTAATAAGGTGTTAGGATCGACCCATTGCTTAAGGACGTCCAATTCCAGGTTGGCAAAAATCTGGGATGTTATAGTTTTAGGTATGACGGGGGATCTATTCCTTTTGAGGAGGATCTTCCGGTGCCTTCTGATGATGATTGGATGAGTCTGCTAGGGATGATGCCGGACTCTTCGGATTTTTCTGGCCATCAGTTTAGGCTGCTTTGGCTGTCCTCAAATTTTGCTCAGCATGTTCTTGAGACCGAGGCTACTGCTGTTGTGAAGGCCTGTGCCCTGATTTTGTAAACTATGGGAGCGATGATCTTCTGTCACGGGAACAAGTTGGTGAGTTTCCGTCTATTATCGCTTGTAGCTGATATCACTTTTCCCACGCTGTATAATTGGAATGTGGCTCTCCTTGCCCATTTGTATGAAGGGTTGGACAAAGCCAGTCGCTGCATCAGCAGATCTTTGACTGGTTTCTATCCGGTCGTTGAGGTATCCTTCAAATCCTGCATTCTTCTCCTTGGGATGATTGGTATCGATTTCTGATTATGACCTCTTACAGGTTTGCTTTTTTGACCATTTACCTCACCTGGTGCCTACTCTGATAGACCTTTCACCTCCTTTTCCGCGTATGATGTTATGGTATAAGGATAACCACAGTTGAACACGCATGTTTTCTGATCTTGCATGGAGGTCGAATGTCGATGCCCTCGTCCCTGATGATGTGAGTATCTGCCCTGTGTAGTCTTGTGTTATCTACTTCTTTCTCATCCTTTGTCCTTGATTTTTTTGTTCTTTGCAGTTCCGTACCAGGTCGTATCTTCGGTTGAATGCGGCGCTTACTCCTGCGGCCCAGGAGGCTTTTCAGGCTTCGCGAAGATGCCGCATATTGGAAGATCCTCACGTAATGAAGTGGTATCTTGGAGAGAGGCTCTACCGGCAATTGACTGACAGTCCGCTGGTTCTGTTTAGTCCACCGTTTGGTCCATCTGACTGGAGGTCGGTGCCCAAGCGGGAGTTGACTGCTACATTGGAAGTTTTTGATGCCAGCGCCTTTGTTGATCCAGCGAGGGAGTACAACTCATGGTATGAGCAGTACGACATTGACCCAATTTGCGGTCTGCTTATGCTCCAAGTGGTGGTGCTTATTTTGCTGGAGGGGGACTTTTGGGGCCACACATTCATTAGAAGGATTCAGACGAGTATATACCTGATGATGATCAGCCCTATCATATCTTGTGACCATGTACCTTTGGTTGTATAACTTTTTACAAATATGAAACTTTTCAGATTGTCCTTTGAGCATTTTTGTGATCCAATTGAGCCCTTTGGAGGTGACCCATGTTCCAGAGTTCTTGCAGCGGGTCCCACCCTTGATTTCGCAGCATTGCGGGCCCGGGAGGTAGTCGGACTACCGTCTGCTGACTTTTTTCCACCCGTTTTGTCCTGTCAGGTGTGTCGGCGATGCAGAGATGTTAGGACCTGCGGCGGTACTCGGACTACTGCTAGCGGTAATCCGATTACTGCCCCCGTCCGCCTTTTATTCCAGCAAACGCCTTTCTTCTCTGTTTGTTCATCCAATCCCTTTCTGGTTATTCCCTCTTCTCCCAGACCTCTGATCATTCTCTTTTGTCTTCTTTCTTCTTCCTTTTTATCTCCCTCTTTTGTCTCTTCTCTCCTTTGTCTTCTTCTTCTCTTATTTTATTATGGCTGGTCATGATGGAGATGTTGGTGGGCCCAACATGAATGATGGAGAGATGGGTGGTGGGTCTTTTATTTATGGTGGTGAGAGTTCATTTATGGATGGATTGATGGCGGTTGGTGGTGGTGTGATGGGCTCTTTTGGAGAGGTTAATGCCATTTATGACATGGCTCCTACCACCATTGATGGTAGCCATGAGGATGGGTTGATTGGATTGGATGGGTTTGGTGGTCCCATGCTTGGTGGTGTGGATGGGTTTAATGGTTCCATACTTAGCGGGCCATCGGGTATCATGGATGTTGGGATGGTTGGTCCCTTGGATGGTGTGGATGGTGTTGGAGGGATGGTGGATGGTCCAGATTTTGGTGGGGCGTGCTTGGACGGTGGGGATGTCATGTTGATGGGTTCGAGCGGTGTAAATAGTGTGGATCGGATCCAGATGGGTGGCGGGCCCCATTTTGATGGTCCGAACGGCTTGGGTTTGACGGATGACGGACTTTTTATGGGCGGCTTAGGTCAGATCTTTAGTGCGAATTTTGAGGCAGTGATGGGGTAGGCTGTTGTTGTTGGGGATCAGGGTACCGGTCCAGTCAGCTACTGGGGTACTTTAGGTGTGGCGGCTCCTGGGACATGTACTTTTCAGACTGCTTCTGATGTGGCGATTGTTGGAGTTTCGAGCCCTCCTACTGTAGCTTTCCAGGGTACTCTTCGGGATGCGTTGGGTGAGTTAGGCTTTTTTCGATACCATGAGATTGATCTGATAGATGAAGGCATGTCCATTATTGACGATTCGCCTGTGGATCATGGATTCCAGATTATAGAGGGCGTACCCATTCGGACTTGTTAGCTACAGCCACGCGGCACTTGTTCTGAGCGGTTGCATATATGGATTGAGACCTTGACTAAGTCTGAGATATTCGAGCTGGGTTCCTTGGGCTTCCGGGAGATTCTTCACTTCCACAAAGTTCGCTTAGATTGGCGATTGTTGAGTGCGGCTTCGTATGATTGGGTTCCAGCGTTGAACTTGTTTTCCTTCAATGATTTGGAGTTGGGCCCATCTTTAGAGGAGTTCGTACCCTTTTCTAGTCTTCCTCTCGCTCGAGAGCCTTATGTTACTTCATCCGAGCCGGATCGTCCTGCTGATCTGCACCCATGGTTCGAATTTTCAGTTGCGTTCCCCACCACAGAGAGTGGAGTTGATGAGTTTTCACTTGAGCTTTTGTATGATCGTTGTTCGACTGCTCGAGGAGATCCGGGATCCGATTACCAGCTCCAGTGTTTGAATGCACTGATCTTTTGCGTCTTGGTGGAGCTGCTCTTCTCAGGCTGGCAACAGTCCTCTTTGGCGATTTTACTTGATGTGTTTCCCTGCATTCTGGGCGGTCGGAGCGTTATCTCGGTGGTGCCGACGGAGCTCTTTTTAGGCCTGACTGAGTGCTCGCTCGGACATACCCGCATCCTCCGAGGTTGCTGCTCATTCCTTCAGGTATAAATATTTTTTACTTTTGTCCTCTTTCCTTTTCACTGCTTTATTATTTGCTTGCAACTTGAGCTCAACTCATATCTTTCTCTAGGTATGGTTGTGGGAGAACCTTTATAAGACCCCTCCACTTGTGTGGCCTGACTCTCACCGTGGCGATGTGTTGTCCCTTTTGCTTGATGGCCTTCCCTTAGTGCGGAGGCCGCTGAGTCACTGTACCGTCATATGCTTTCTCAGCTCCGAGGATGGGAGATTAGCTGGGAGGCTCTATGGGTATATCGTACACCCTTGATATGTAGCACAACTCACACTCCTCTGTTGCTGCTGGGCCTCTGAGGATACTACTCTTATCATCCCACTCGTTTTCTTCGACAGTTTGGCTTCTGGCAGGATGTTCCCGACTTCGCCTTTTCTGGATTTGGACATGCTCCTCTTCCTTCTAGCCTGATTGCTCTGTACCGACGAGTCTAGATTTCCTTGCAGGGCTGCTTAGATGCGGCGACCTTGGAGAGATCCTCCTTTAACGACAGTGCCATACCAGCAATGGCTGGCGGAGCAGTCGCTTTATCATTGGGTCCCTGGTTGGCACTTGACGGATGAGGCCGATGATCGTGATATGGCTGGTGATACTGCTTCGTCTTCCTCCTGTGTTGATGATTCATTTGAGGCATTCGAGCAGCCTTTCACTGACCCATCATTTTTGCTTACGACGAATGGCCATCTTATATCCGAGCTTGCCGTTCTTCGTCACTCCTGGGAGGATATGGCCTGTCGGCTGGCGGTGGGACGATGATATGATGAGAGTATGCTTGCTGCGCATTGCTTGGAGCGGGACGAGGTCTTCTACCTGCGTATGGAGGTAGAGCGACTTAGACAAAGATTACTGATGTAAAAAGGATAGGATAGAGGCTTACCTGGGATCTCGGACTTGATCAGCTGCTTGCCCTGTATGCATGGATGCTTTTTGTTTTTGTCTTTATAAAAAATGATGTAAAAGAGACTTTTGGAAAAGAAATAAAAGTTTTGTTGGTGCCAAATTTGTCAGCTCATGTTTGGATTTGTGCTTTAGATGATTGGGATCAGAATATTGGGCTCAGCTCACGTTGTGTTCAGTAGTCTGGATTGTGTACTAGAGATCTTGGTTCCTTGAAGGTGTGTCCAGGATCGTGTCCTTTGGGTTTGAGCAGAGTCTGATAGAATACTGATTCGAAGTTGGTCCTTTTCTTGTATCTCATTGTTGCGCTTGTTTCCTCTACTTCTTCTGTACCTGCACTTTTATTTATTTATTATTATAATTTATTTAACCATTTTTTCCCATAGCGCCCTTTCAGGTTTTCACTATGACTGGCTTTCTCGTCATTTTTGCCCGTAGCGTCCTTTCATATTTTCACTTCATCCCAGGTTTTTGATCTTGCCTGCTCCTTTGCAACTGTGTTGTTTTTACCCTTGGCGCCTTTTCAGGTTTCCACCAAGTCCGCTACATGCCCGCTGTTTTTACTTCAGCCGCCCTTTCGGATTTTCAACTCGCCCTTTTTTGCTTAGACATGCTTTCCTCTCTTTTTTTTTTTTGTTTTTTTTTTGAAGTGCCGGAAGACACGGAGAGGTTTCCTTCATAGCTGGCCGATTGGTTACCCTCCTATCCTTGTCTTTGATCACGATTGTAAGCTGTTTTATGTTGGTTTAATTTGAGGATGTGGATGACCTTATTTTCTTCTCCCTTTTTGTCTTCTTTTTGGGATTTTCTGTCTTTTCCTTCTTTCTCTTCTTCTTTTTCTTTGTTTCTTCTTCTTTTTGTGGGTTTTCTTTTTTGATGGGAGAAATGACAGATATATATATATATATATATATATATATATATATATATATATATATATATATTGGTTTGGTAGAAGTGATGGATACTTTTTAGTGGGAGAAGTGGTGGGTATATTTTTTGTTTTTGACGGACGAAGGGTGCTTTTCTCTTCCTTTTTTTTTTGGTTTTGGTTGGCGGTAGTGATGGGTATAGCTTTGCGATTGTAATATTTGACAAAGTTAGGTATGATTACCCGTGATAGATCTTCGCGTTGTCGGCGTTGATGGACTTGGGAAGATCTTCTCCTCTCAGATTGGTGAGCCGAAAAGCACCTCCTGGAAGTACCTCCCGAATGATTAGTGGCCCGTCCCACAAGGGTTTGAACTTTCCTCTGGGATCTAGCAAGTGCAGCGGTAGGATACACTTCATGGCCATGTCACCGACTTTAAAACTTCTTTTTCAGACCCTCTTGTTGTAAGCCTGTGCGATCCTTCTTTGGTATCATTACGAGTGACTTAGTGCATGCACGCGCTTTTCGTCTGCCAGATGCAGTTGATCGTATCTTGCTTGTTGCCACTTGCCTTCCTCGACTTCGCTCTCTAGCAATACTCGGAGTGATGGGATTTCGATTTTGATTAGTAGCACCGCTTCCATTCTGTATGCGAGTTCGTATGGAGTTGCGCCTGTAGTAGACCGTACAGACGTTCGATAAGACCAAAGAGCGTATGGGAGCATTTCCGACTAGTCGCGATACGTTTTGACCATTTTCTCCAGTATGCGCATGATAGTCTTGTTTGGAGCTTCGACCCCACCATTCATTTGAGGACGGTAAGGGCTTGACCGATGACGTTGAATCTTGAATTTGTCGAGAAAATCGCCCATCTTTTTATTAATGAAAGGAGTCCCGTGGTCTGTGATGATGGCCTGAGGAATTCCGTACTGGCTGAGGATATTGTTCTTCATAAACTTGATCACGTGCGATGCTGCGATGGTAGCGTAGGATGTTGCCTCTATCCATTTGGTGAAGTAATCTACCGTCACCAGGATGTACTCATGCTCGTTTGAAGCTTTAGGGTTGACTTCGCCGATGATGTCAAGTCCCCATATAGAGAAGGGCCATGGTGTTGTCAAATTGTATAGTTCGGAAGCAGGCGCATGGATTTAATTCGCGTGCTCTTGATACTTGAAGCACTTCCTGACGTGTTTGCAGCAATCCGTCTCCATTGTTAGCAAATAGTAACCGAGCCGTAGGATCTTCTTTGCCATCATATGCTCGTTCATGTGTGGGCCGCATAGTCCTTCGTGTATTTTTAACATGATCTGAGCTGCTTCTATTTCATCCACGCAACGGAGAAAGACTTGATTGAAGGATCGCTTATAGAGGATGCCCTTGGCAATCGTGAACTGGGCCGTTAGCCGCTGGATGGTGCGACGATCGGTTGACGTTGCTCCTTCCGGGTACTTTTGATGCTCGAGATATTCTTTGATATCTGTATACCACGACTGATTGTTCGGAGAGGTTTCGACTTTGTCGATCTGTAGGCAGAATGCGGATTCTTCCTGGAGTTCGACGGTGAGTTCCCATTCAGTTACTCCTTTTGGAATTTCCAGCATTGAAGCAAGGGTACCCAGAGCGTTCGCAAATTGGTTCTTGGCTCGGGGCATGTAAGAGAATGTGATCTCTTCAAACTCCTCGGTCGGATTCTCCAGATAGACATGATACGGGATCAACTTTTCATCCTTGGTCTTCTAGTTGCCATTCGTCTGATTGATGATGAGTTGTGAGTCTCCGAAGACTCGTAATTTCTTCACGTTGAGGATTATGGCTTCTCTTAGACCAACGATACATGCTTCATACTCAGCCACGTTGTCAGTGTAGTGGAATGCTAATCGCCTGGAGATGGGAATTGGGATGTCGCCGGGAGAGTAGAGTATTGCTCCTACTCCACTCCCTTTTGAATTTGCGGCTCCGTCGAAGAAGAGTGTCCACTCTCCTACCTTTCTTTCTTCTTCTTCCTCGATTAGGAGGATGTCCTCGTCAGGAAAGAAGGTCTTCAGCGGTTGGTAATCTAGCAGAGACCGTGCTTCTAAATGGTCGGCCAGTGCTTGCCCCTTGATTGCTTTGTGAGTGACATATGTGATGTCGAACTCGGAAAGCAGCAGTTGCCATTGTGCAATCTTGCCCGTTAGTGCTAGTTTCTCAAATAAGTACTTTAACGGGTCCATGCAAGCGAGCATAAGGATTGGGTGAGCGATCATGTATTTTTGTAGCCTTTGCGTCGCCCAGACCAGAGCGAGGCATGTTTTCTCTAAGCTGGAGTATTTGGCTTCGTAGCTTGTGAATCATCGGCTGAGATAGTAGATCGCTTGCTCCTTTCTTCCTGTATCGTCTTGTTGGCTGAGAGCGTATTCGATTGCTTCTACTGCGACAGAGATATATAGCAGTAGGGGACTACCTGGGGTAGGTGGCATGAGCACTGGAGGATTTAACAGGTATTTTTTGATCTTATCGAAAGCCGTTTGACAGTCGTCGTTCCATTCCTTTGGCGAATTCTTCCTTAGAAGCTTGAATCTGGGCTCACAGATGGGCGTGAGTTGTGAGATGAATGCGGCTACTATACTAGATCCTTCCGAGGAAACCCCTAATCTCTTTTTCGGTACTGGATGATGGCATCTCGATGATTGCTTTGGTTTTGGTCTCATCCACTTGGATGCCATCTTCGCTGACGATGAAGCCTAACAGCTTGCCTCCAGTTGCGTCGAAGACACATTTTTGCGGGTTGAGGCGGAGCTTGAACTTTTCCAGCTTGTCGAAGAGCTTCTTGAGGCCTTCAAAATATCCTTTGATTGTGTGAGATTTGATGATCACATCATCCACATAGACTTCCATTTCCATGTTTATCATGTTGTGGAACAAGGTAGTCATGGCTCGCTAATATGTAGCTCCGACATTCTTCAACCCGAAGGGCATAATCCGATAGTAGAAGGTTCCCCACGGTGTGATGAAAGAAGTCTTCTCATGATCTTTAACAGCCATCTTGATCTGATTGTAGCCAGAGAAGCCGTCCATGAAAGAGAAGATCTTGTATCCAGCAGTATTATCTACCAGCGGGTCGATGTGAGGCAGAGGGAAATCGTCTTTAGGACTTGCTTTGTTGAGGTCCCTAAACTCGATGCACATCCTGACTTTGTCGTCCTTCTTTGGAACTGGTACCATGTTTGCGAGCCATTCTGGGTAGTTGGAGACTACTAAGAATCTACATTGTATTGCTTGATGACTTCATTACGGACCTTCAGGGATCATTCTAGCTTCATTCTCCATAGCTTCTGCTTGATAGGATTCATGTCTGGCTTTGTTGGCAAGTGGTGTACCACCAAATCTTCATCGAGCCCTGGCATATCTTCGTAAGAGAAGGCAAAGTTGGACAACCTCTGTCTCAAGAATTCTATCATCCTTTGCTTGTATTCCAGAGATAATGATCTACGGATGCGCACCTCTTTAGGAAGTTCCTGTGATCCCAAGTTCACAACTTCGAAATCGTCTGCCACAACGTTGGCCTTTGTTTCGAACCTTTCGAGGGAGTCTTCGAGTTCAAGAGATGTATCATCATTTACCTCATCCTGGGCTTCATCCAAACCCATGAGTTCGAAGTCCAACTCTAGATCGAAATCATATGAGTCGACCTCGAACTCTGGTGCTACGTGCAGAATGTTTGGCCCGATGATTTTTGAAAGTTTTTCTGATATTTTTAATTTTTGAAGATTTTCTGATGTTTTGTGATTTTGAGAAATATTTGATGTTTTTGTGTTTTTTGAAATATATACTGTTTTTATATTTTGAATGTTTTTTGATTTTTTTATGTCGCTAAGGGATCCCGAATAGGACGGTGTTGCAAACCATGATTGATCCTGTCCTGATTCGGGGTACCAACTGCTATTTACATTGGCGTTTTTTTAGGCCAGCATTCGTGGGTGGCTTACCGGCCGATTCGATCGTCAGGGGGATGGCTGTCCAGCTTGATTCTTTCCCCCTACTGTTCTGCTCTGTTTCTTCCCTTAGGTCATCCGTCCCGATGACCATGATGTCTGTGGGACCGGATTTAGAGTCTGAGTCTGATTCGATCTCTTCACTTAGAAGTTGGAGCTCTTCAGGCTCCTTAGGTCCACATTGTGGTGGGATATTGATGTCTGTCCAGTCAAGGGAAGGTCACTTCCCTTTCTCGATCCAATGGATGGGATGCTTCTGCCGCTCGTGCTGCTGTGTTGTTGGTGGGAGTGTTTCCCCTTGACTGTTGGTGGGGATGGGTGCCTCCCCGCTCTTGCTTGGGTGACTTGTAGTGGGCACTCCTGTTCCTAGGTCCTCTATGGGTGGCCCTGCCTCCGTGCCCCTAGCTTCATGTGATAGGTCAGAGGGTTCTGCCCCTGACATTGAGTGTGCTTTTGATGCCCTGAGGATCTTATCCCATTGTATTGGAGGCCAAATGGATTCCTGGCTGGAATATTCTGTTAGTTTGAGCCACTGGAGGTGATCCTCAAGAGAGATCATCGTGTCACCACAGATTGTTCCAGCTTTAACAAACTCGACGGGTGTACACTTGAACGGTTTCCTCTTTTTCAACCTTATGGTCTGATTTTCCGGTGTCGGTTGATACCCCAGTCCCTATCTTTGCACGTTGGCACGAGCTGGCTTTACTACCATACCTTTCTTATGGAACTCGGTACGGTAGTTCAGGATTAGCTGTTCAGTAGGAGGGATGACATATTCGACTGCGAGTGGGTAGGGGTTGGCATTGGAGTTCATAATTTTGAACTCGAAACTATGATATGATATGTCGCCCTCTATGTGCTGGACGTTAATCACTGAAATATCAGTTTCTGGGGTATTGACCGCCACCAGTAGGTTGATTTTCGGTTTGGCCAGCACTGAAATGATCCGATTTCCCGAAGGGAATTTAACCCTTTGATGGAGAGTGGATGCGTGGCTCCAACAGCTTGGAGCTATGGCCATCCCAACAAAAGGTTAAATGAGGCAGGAATGTTAATGATCTGAAATGTGACAAGAGCCATGTCTAGTCCGATTTGTAACTCAATGTCTATTTCTACCTCTACTTGCCTTCGGGAGTTATCGAAGGCTCTGACACTCATGGTGCTGGGCTTGAAAGAAGATGGTTCGATCTTCAAACGTTCGGCAGTCCTCAAAGGGCAAACGTTTAGGCTTGATCCGTTGTCAATGAGTACGAGTGGTACTTTGAAATTCCTGTAACAGATGACTATATTAAGTGAGCGCCCATGCTTGCGACCTTCAGGCGACAATTCATCATCAGAGAAAGTGATAGCTCGTGGTGCGAGGAGTTGTCCGATCATGCTTGTCACTATTTCAGGGGGTACGTCAGAAGAGATATGTGCATCGTTCAGAGTTTTCGCAAAGATTTCTCGATACGATTTGGACGTACACAAGAGTTTCCAGATGGAAATTTGTACGTGAATGGATTTGAGCTGAGCTGCTATGCCGTAGGTAGCATTAGTTTTGTGGGTTGTTCCCGACAAAGTTCCTCGGGCTTCTTTTGGGTTTTGATTGTCTCTCCTGAAATACCTACCATTGTTGGCTACTTAAGTGCACTCTGGATAGTGCCATGGGACTACCTTTGTGTTATAGGAGGGAACCATTATCACGCCCCAAACTCAAAAATCGGACTCACAAAATTCAAGATCGCTGAATCCGGCGCCGACAGCCTCCGTAGTACCCTATTCTCGGTTCCTGGCACCCATACTCCAGGTTCCGGTCCTGGAATCCCACAAGGAGGATTTTCAACATGAATTTGATTCGTAGTAAGCATAACCCACAAACAACAACCAACAACATCATCACAAATCCACTAGAATTTAAAACTTTGAGTACAATGTGCATAAAGGGAAATACAATAATAGAATCAGAAGCTCTAAAAGCTCGACTGTAGGCTCCTGCTGTGACTAAGCTACATCTGAGTCCTGGTGTCACCTGAACACACCAATTATGCATAAGATTATCGAAAGCTTAGTAGGAGGTGAAAGTGTGTGCACAATATAAGCATGCTCAGAATGTAATATCAAAGTAATGTGGAATCATGCTGATGAGTACATGAATGCTTCCTCTTCTAGAAGAAAGAACCGTTCATCCGCTTCTAGGTTGAAACAACCTCTTCATTATTCTTGGAAACATGTAGAGATAAATGAAAAAAACTTTGGATCTCCATAACCCTTTCACTAGTAAGCAGACCATTATCCATATCAATTTACCACGTCACTGGTTGATCTTACATAGCGAACCCTTTGATTGGCAGAATACCTTTGTCTCCACAGACGATTGGGTTACAATAGAGTCGAGAATCTTTACAGGATATTTGGGAGAGAACGGGCTCTGTCAAAGAGTGGGTCGAATTCACAGAATGAGATTCTTGCGTCCACACTATGATCCTCAACATCCTTTTCCTTTCCACTATTTTGAAACGGCTCAGCAACTCCTCTTTCTTAAGAAATTACCTTGGATTATAAGGAGATTCACAATCACAGGCCTGCTGTCGATCCGTGATTTTTTCAGTGCTTGGGATCGCGCTGTCGTTCGAAGACATTCGGCTATACTGGAGCAGATCTTACTTTCTGATGCAATTATAACCACATTGGAACACTTTCATGTGGATAATACCATCCTTGGATGCTTTCTTAATTATTAGTCTCTAATCACTAATTCATTTCATCTTCCCGTAGGTGAAATGAGCATCACTTTATGGGACTTATTTTGTATAGCAGGTCTTCCCATCATGGGTAATATCTTCGATGCGTATATACCCTCCAATGAAGAGCCTGCTTCTGCATCTGTGAGAGGAGATGTATCTAAAATCTCTAGAACGACCCTTGAGCTTTTCAGTGCACTGGTCGCATTCCCTCATCCTGATTGCATCACTTCTCTTGAATGGCTGGCTTACTTTTTTCAAAAATTGTGGTATACTTCTTTCCTCTTTTCTTCTATTTTCATTAATCCTATTCTCAAACAATTTCGCTGAAGTATTGCATCTACATCTTGATAGTTTTGCAAGCCACAACCAGTCAGAACTCAAGGGCATTCATAAGAAAACAAAACATTCTGCAGAATACAGTTCTTCCTGTGAATTAGCCGCCTTTCTTGCTTATTGGTTAAGCTCAGTGATATTCCCTGATCCTGATCAAGCAGATACTATCAGACCCTCATTCTTCGTGGTCGTAGGAGTAATGGTGGAAGGTCAGAAATATTCGTTAGCTCCTCCAGTTTTGTGCTCTCTTTATCGCGCCTTTGGAAATGTCATTTTTGGTTCGAAAGGTCTTGCCTCTGAAGCCTTTCCGGTCTGTGCTTTTGGCATATTTTCGTAGGTTGGTTAGGGGTATACTTTCCTCAGACATTTGCTGACTCCGGAAGGGCATACTCAAACCCCTATCGACTTTCTCTTCAGCATTTCCAATTAAGGGACATGATCAATGAATCAATTGGATGGATTTCTAGGAGACTAAAAAGCAATGATCCCATTGACTTTCATCACTTTCCATTGTTTAACCATCCTGAGGATGTAGACGCGATTGATGATGATTTTATCTCATTTGGTGAACATTCCTTTCCTGTTTCTATCAGATCCGGTACTCTTCCATGGAAAGAAAGTAGCATATTCTGGCGCGAACCGTATTACCCTAGTCGATTTGCTCGCCAATTTGGCTTTGATCAAGCCATACCTGAGACTCGTGATATTGTCACAAGAGCAATGAGGAGCTATGGCATCGGGCCATATAATTGCGCCCTGATATGGAAGCAGCTCTTGATCATTCAGAATGGATCGCACTTCATAATTCCTTGCCATAATTATCCAGTTAGTGCCTCTTACTGCTGGATGCGATGGTGGGTTCACCAACATTACTTGGTAGATAATTATCTTCCGGTAGATCATGCCATGTGGATTCCTCCTCCTTTCCTTAGAGATTATTAGAAAGACCAGGGCATTGGCTATTTTGCAGAGACGAACCCTCCCCCCTTTCTAGACCAACTTGGTACGAGGATCTCTTTAGAAAGTGCTGTTCATGAAGCAAAGCTTGCTGATACCCTTGAAGGATGGATAGCTTTCGGTACTCCTCTGACGAATACTCCTCAGAATGACAATTTGTTACATTACCATCCTCCTCTGCCTTTGCAGATATTAATCGATGATTCTCCTTTATCATCAGAAAGGCAGGAGATTCTAGAACATCGCCATCCACCTCGAAAGGACAAACATATTATCATTGAAGACTTGTCCTCTTCAGAAGAATAACATATTTTGAAATCTTTAAAGTAAAAAAATTTCAAACATTAGACATTTTGATTTAACTTAATACAATTGTAATTTCATTTACTTTAGAAGAAACGCATTCATCATGTGAAATCTTGTGATTTATGTCATTTCATCAAACAATCAATCATATTTTGGCATTTTTCAGATGAATATATATATTCGTACATTCTCACATCATTCCTAGTATTACATATTCTTGCATGTGTTCTTATTCATTTCAAGCATATTCATTTATGCAATTTTATCATGATATTTGATGAAGAACTAATTATCAAACACCAATATTTTATGCTTGTTAGTGTGGGATTTCCTATATGACCTTCTTTTAATTGGTGGTGCTAGATTTCAATTTAGTTAGTTTCACACACAGTTTAAGCTCTTGAGTAGTGGAGCCGGGTCTCACATGATGGCCTCTGTAACTCTTAGAAGTTCACCGGACTTCTCACTGCCTAGGGAATTCACAAACCGCGATCCATCAGAGGGGCCCAGTGAAGCTACTGGGGAAGTGAACTCGGTTGGAATTACGCACAGGGTTGGCCACGGTAACTCTCTAGAGTTCATAGAGATCACAAGGCGACCTTTAGGGTACCAAATCTAGGGCCGTTAGTCCATCAATGAGTAGATTTAAACCATTCCTCATGAGTTAGTACTGAAATCAAACCGTAAATCTGGGGGTCCTATGCATGGTTGGCCTATCTAAGCTCACACTACAGCCCTCATTTTCTTCATCTACAAGATCGAGCCCATTCATGAGAGGGCATTTTCCTCCATTCCCCGTGACGCTGCCAGGAAAACTATACAGACGACATGAGGGTTACCCATGACTGGCCATTTGAGGACTTTTGGCCTTTTTAGACTTTTGGTCGTTGGCTCCATCAGCTGCCCGCATGAGTATACGTACGATGGCCTTCACGGGCTTTTTAGGGCCATTGGTTTCTCACCGCTGCACGAATGGTGATCTTGATAGGCCTTTTGCGCGATTGGCCATTGGCTTGACTAGGTTGCCTTAAAATGTCTTAGAAGACTTTGATAAGCACGATCAGTTGTTATGAGAATGATAGACGTTTCTGTTTAAAATTGACACATCACCATTTCTGTTGATGTCGTGTCTTTGATTATACCCATCTGTCCATTTATGTTGTTCATAATATACCAACTTGGTGACGGTATCAATTTTAAACAGAAGAATTTTTGTGGGCTTGCTTGATGATGTTGATGTTTACTTTACTTTTGCAACATTTGCTATTTCATAGTTTTGATATGCTCGCGAACTTCTTCTTTATTCATTCATCCGATGATATATGACCATGATCTATTCTTGCCCCCTTTTGTGCAGAATCATTATTCTGATGATATTCTAGATTAAAATTAGTAGTGTTTCCAGGAATGATCCTTTTGATAAAGTCAGTATTGATCAATGTACAATTCTGCTCGCTCTATTGGAGCATACTTCTTCTATGATGTACATCTCATCCTATTTAGACTTAAATTTGCCCTCTGATATGATTGCGAGCCAACTCTTCAATCAAGGAACGAGGTCCGGCCGGAATCACCTTTGCATTTACTTAATCAACCCTTTCTTTTTGGAGTCATTGAAGTAGTGTATTGCCACAGAAGACTGCACGACTGTAATCATGTTTACTAATGAGTCTGCCCCTAGTCCTTGAAATTTTCTTCGCTTATCCTGACCGATTCCAATAGGGATTTGAATTCCCTTCCCATGGTTCAAACCGGTGGGTTCTTCATGATTGAAACCCATGTTTTTCATAATCTTTTTACTCATCGGACTATATTTTTTAAGATCTTGTGACGTTAGCCTACCATGGTACATATTATTCTCGATCTCTTCTCCTGTCTTCACGTCTCTTGAAACATAAAATTCTATTGGTTTAGGGTATTTTACGCTTGCTTCAACCCGAAACCTCCCTGGAGCGGCCGAAAATGGCTTATTCCTTTTGATATACGGCAGTGGCATTGTGTAATTAGACTGCAAAATTTTCAACTATCCGGCTGATAACAAGGTTAACAGCGATTGTCCTGGCTGCCTCAGATGTTTTGGCATAAAGTAGAATTTCTTCTTTGCCTCTGCAGTTTCGAATGATTTTGCCCTTTTTGTTTTTTCTTTAATCACATTCATTTGGATGTCTTTTATGACCTTGCTTTCATCATTCTTTCTCTCTTCTATAGAAAACACTTTGTCACGCCCCAAACTCGGAAATCGGCTCACAAAATTTCCGATCGCCAAATCCGGTGCCGACAGCCTCCGTAGAACCTCATTCTCGGCTCCCAGCACCCATACACCAGGTTCTGATCCTGGGATGCTACAAGGAGGATTTTCAATATCAGTTTAATTCGTAATAAGCATAACCAGAGGCATAACCTACAAACAACAACCAAAAACTCCATCACATTTCCACTATGATAAAAAACTTTACAAGTACAATGAGCATAAAGGGAAATACAATGAGAATGGACAAAAAGCTCCAAAAAGATCTGCTCTACGCTCCTGCCTCAGCGCTGCTGCGTCCCAATGTCACCTGCACGCAACGGTCGTGCATAAGCTTATAGAAAGCTTAGAGGGTGGTGAAAGTGTGTGCACAAGGTAATAATACAACTATGCAGTATCAGAGTAATGCGGAACATGCTGGTGAATCCATGAATACCGTTAGCCGTACCGAGGCTATGCGATGTAAGGCATGAATGATGTCGGCCATACCATGGCCATGCGATGCGAGATGCGACTCAAGCATACAAATCCTCATCTATATCCACATATCAGTATAACTCAAATCTGGGATATTACCGGGGTCTAGTACACTCTAAACCAGACTGCTGCCCCATCGCGCGCAATAAGGTAAGTGGAAGAGACCTCACTACCCGCCTGCCAATATCGGGCTCGGCTTATCGATAGCGGACCCATTCCTTAAGCTGGTCAGACTCAGCCTAGCTTTGCCCCCTCCTTTCGGGCGGGTAAGGCCGTACCCCCTTCCAACCAACCACGACATAGTGGAAAGCGCAGCTGTCTGGTAATCGACAATCGGTGCTCTTGCACCCACTCGGTCTAGACGTTGGAGCAACCTCTTGGTACCATAAGGGTTTAGGGACTTTCACCCAGGGATATTTATAACACCCCATGTAGAACAAGATTTTCGGTATCCAATCCTGCCAACCACGATACACTCGTGGAGGCTATGGCCCTGATGTCGCTAGGGCGTACAGTAACCATATCACACAATGTAAATGCATGAATCACACTATCCAGTCATGTAGCAGTCCTGTGAGTATCGTGCGCTCATGTAGGGCAACACCGCCTATCCGGGAGCCCCTAAACAATCTGTCCGAAGGTATATGCTATGATCAGTCACTTCTCATATCAAGCATACATATGATGCGTATGATTATGAATTATGAAACTGTACTAGACATGTCATAAATAGTGAACTATCCTTACAATGCAGATGAGCCTAGACATAGACGGCCTACACACAACCAGCACGTGCCTATCAATGGCCCTAGGGAGAGTCATAATGCGGACATTTAACCAACACTATACTGCAATGTGGACGTCAAACCAACATTGCTCTCAAGGCATTGCCCGTCGTAAACATCATTACATAAACCATGTTGGGAACACACATTGCAATGGACCTTAGGTACATCTCATTGGGCCTTAAATACATCAAAAGGCCATATCACATGGGCCTTATATTCATCAAATAGGTCGCATTAATGGGCCTCACCAACGGGCCTTATGTACATTGCAATGGGTCATAACCTATGGGCCTTAGAATGCATCAAAATGAACCTCGTAACATGGGCCTTATATATATATCAAAGTGGGCCTCAACCACGGCCACAAATACATCGAATGGGCCGAATCAAATCAAGTGGGCCCATCTAGAGCACAAATGGGCCACATGCAATCAAATAGGCCGTACCGATGGGCCTCTCATGTGGGCCATATATATACAACAAATGGGCCTCGCTACTTGAGCCTCGTATGCACCAAATGGTCCTCGGATCTGGGCCTAACAATACAAACAGGTGGGCCTCACCATATGGACCACTTGGATGCACAAACACAACACCAGAGACTAGTTGGGATGATTAAGAGAGAGAGATAGAGAGATAGAGAGAAAGATAGAGAGAGCTAGAGAGAGAGAGTGAGAGAGAGATAGAGAGAGCTAGAGAGAGAGTGAGAGAGAGAGCTAGAGAGAGAGCGTTAGAGAGAGAGTGAGAGAAAGCTAGAGAGAGCGTCAGAGAGAGAGGTGTAGAGAGAGAGGGTGCCACGTGCCCCTCTGCTTTTTTTTTTCTTTTTCTTTTTCTTTCTTTCTTTTTTCTTTCTTTCGTTTTCTTTTCTTCCTGACAACACCACAGAGGTGGGTCCCACGTAGGGCCCACCATATATATATATATGTGTATATATATATATATATATATATATATATATATATATATGGGAAAAGGGACAGCGCTCGAGCTGATTTTAACATCCCAGGAGGTCGATCGGTGTGGGCCCCACCGTTGATGTTTGCTAACATCTAACCCATTGGTCAAATGCACCATGTCAGCGTGGGCCTAGGTGTCAAAAATCAAGTCAGTCCATGACTTGTGTGGGCCACACCCGATACAACAGTTGAGAGGGTTCCCTTCCATTTAAAACATTCATAACCATTTATTGGGTCCACCGAGATGGGGTCCACAAATCTAGACCACCCATTGTGGGTGTCCCACTTGAATGAAGGGTCCGACCAAGTTTCAGCCGCACCCAAAGGTCAGGTAGGCCCCACGTCGGTGGTCACATCACCGTTAGCCACCCCACTGGGACGGTACCAAGACCTCAGTGTAAAACGAGGTATCTCCACTCCGCTGCTAGTGAGTTATGGAGCTGGGCGTGCGTCCAGCGTTAAAACGAGGTATCTCTCACAGTCTGCCAGTTGGGCTAATGGACTAGGTGGGTCCCAGCGTCCTTGGACAGTGGAAGCACCACACGTGTGTGATGGTGTAGCCCACCAAAATGGATGGACGATGTGGATGGGGTGGGTCCCACTCCCTCGTCAGTACACACACCATGTTAGTACACACACCATGTTAACACACACCCCTCCACAGCACACTCCATGTTAGCCACCACCCACGTCAGTGCACACCCCTACCCCCTTGTCTGTTAACACTTCACTGTATAGCCACCTCCATTGACGGACGGTGGCACGCCCCATCAAGGTGGGTCCCACATGGCCCACTTGTTTGGATAAGCTTAAAATTTGTATTTTACCCAAGGCATTTACCACCCTTAGAAACAGTGGGGTCCACCTCAATGGATGGCATGGATAAGGTCATGCATCAAGTGGGCCACAAGAAATCATACAAAAAAAAGAAGAAACAATAGAGAGAGAGAGAGAGCTCGACAAGGATGGAGGGACCCCGCCACTATGGGCCCCTCTTGCATAAAAATATACATCAAGGTGGGTCCCACATATGTGGACCCTTAATCAAACAAAATGTATGAAAAACAAGGATCTACGATCAGCCACCGCTTCCTTCTTGCACTAAAGGCTTCCTTAGCTCCTTAGCTTTGATTCCAATGGGGGAGATGAGGTTTGGATGGTGGAGATGGGAGATGAGAGGGTGGGAAAGGTGAGCCACACTTGTAGCTTGGAAGAAGTACGGAGAGGTTTGGATGTATGGAGGTTTGCTTGGAATGAGATTTGGAAAAGAGAAAGAGAGACTTGTAAAGGGAGAGAGATGGGTAGTTGATGGATTGATGAATGTGTGTAAGAGCCTTTTTTGACTTTTGTGGCTTTTGGTGTAAGAAGGGTATGAGTTTGTAAGAACCTTTTTGACTTTGGGGGTTGCTTGGGAATGGGTGAAAGGTGATGTGTACTTGACATGATGGGATTGATTGATGGATGATTGATGTGACATCTCGTAGAGATTCTCTTCGATTTTTATATGCGCGGCATTTTCCTCGCACCGAACGTTGGCCCACATCTCCTGGCCAGAGTATCGCCTCGGCGCGCGAGTCGCGGCATCGGAACCGCGGCGACGGTGCGGTCACAAGGGTACAAGTCTCGGGTTGAGTCGACTCGGGTTGACAGCGTGTGAATCAGGGTCGCGCGCAACGCCGGTTAAGGGTCGAAAGTTGCCGAAATTCGACTGGAAAGACCACAGGAATCTACGGACCGGTACGGTTTAGGATACGGGTCTTACACCCTTTATAGTAACTGGCGTCTGCAAAGAAGGACTCAGCTTCTGTATACGGCTTTGCATTGGCCATTACTTTATACTATATTCCATCTTTACAGTATTTGAAGCACTGATGCAGAGTAGAAGATATAATGCTATACTGATGTATCCATGGTCTTCCTAGGAGAAGATTGTATGTTGTTATCGCATTTATAACATGACATATGACATCAGTAGTCAATTCTCCTATATCCAGCACTACTGTGATCTTACCGAGTGCGCGTTGCCCATCCTGATTAAAGCCTTGTATCATCATTCCATTAGGGCGTAGATCTGAACGACGGTAATTCAGTTTACTCAACATCGAGAGTGGCAAGAGGTTCACTACAGACCCATTGTCTATCATGATCCGCTTAACTTTCTTCCCACAGATATGGCCTTCTATCATTAGTGGTCTATTATGCTCTATTTCGCAGATCAAATCGTCATCAGAGAAGGAAAAAACTAGTAGACAGCTTTCTTATTCATCATGTTCTTCACGCTCTAATTTTGCCAGTAAAGTTTCTCTAATGTTGTGATCAGACAACGCTTGAACCAAGCTCTGTCGAAATTCTTCTAATAGCTTAAGTGCATCATAAACACTTAATCGAGCCGATATACCCTTCAAATGACTTTCCACATCATAAGTCACTTTTGCCGCTTCGCCTTTCTTTTCTTTCTCACCATTACGATTCTGCCTTTCAATGACTTCTTTCCTAGTAATTTTTAGTTTTTGCTTTACAGGACTTGTTATCTTCTTACCCAATCGTAATGTAATTACTGCTACTTTCTTTGACGTTTCATATTCTTCTTTCTTATTCGCATCTTGAGCTTTCCCTCGGATTGTAAGCACATTTACTGTCGCCATGGTACCCCTTTCTTTTCTTTACCAAGTACTATTTCGCCCCTATCTATCTGTAACGCCTTGAAAATCGGGGGTCGAGCATAAACTCAACTCCCAAGTTCCAGAACATCACTTATGCAACAAAATGAATGATGATTGAATGTTGACTGTATTCGTGCATTGAACATGAGTGAGATTAAGCCAAAACAGCATATCATACTCCAGAGACAGTTAAATTTGCAAGCAGAAGACTGTGACAGATAGATAAAATATATAACCTATGATGAGTCTCCAGAGTGTGATAACATTACCAGGTTAAATAAATACAAGTGCAGTTCTAAAATGTACCAAATGTGAGGAAGTGTAATGCCTCCTATCCCATGTACCATAGCCTCGTCAATACAATATCAGGTCTTCATTGACCTGCCAGAGAGATACAGATAGGAGAACTCCTATCATCACAGAAGTAGTCCGGCTCTGCTTCACAAGCATCGCCATCACCTAAAACTCAACAAATCTGGTTGGTGTTGCAAACACCGTCCCGTAACGTGGGAGTGAGTGATCAACTCAGTGGAACAGTAAAGCATAGGTTAACATGTTATCAACTCAGTCAAGCAGTACAATCAAACAATTCTAACTACTCTTATTTAATGCAAGTATGAAATGACATGATGTATGCCCTTGCCAAATCACCCTCATGCGACATCATCTTACGTTCGCGAATGCTTAACTCCCTTAGTGCGCCACATCTACTAAGCACATGCGGTGCGATGATGATCATGATTACTGAGTTATTATTAGTCCATTTCAAACAGCAGTATTGGGAAACTAAGGTACCTCCCTTGTATCATTCCCAAACATGATCCATTCTAGGGTCGTCAATCCTAGTTAATCTCATACGATATTATGGTTTGAGAGGCTTAGCGAAGGCATCACAAAGGGCTCGTCACCCGTCAGCACGGATACAGATCTCACCGTATGCGGCTCAATGCTGACCGTCAGCTGGAGTACAGGTCTCACCGTACTCGGCTCAATCACTAGCCATCAGCTCGAATACAGGTCTCACCGTACTCGGCTCAACTCATACTTTAGTCGCTGTGAAAGACTCGTCGCCAATCACAGCCCTTGGAGTATACTCGAAGATACTACAGAGGACTCGTCGCCCGTCAGCACGAGTACAGGTCTCACCGTACTCGGCTCTCGCCGTAGGTATCGACAGCTCGAATACAGTGTCTCATACCACCATATTCGGCTCACGAGTTTGGTTGCGCAATGGTCACTACGGGGAGGCACATGGCCCCAGCGTAGGCCGACAGCTCGACCACGGTGTCCCATACCACCATGCCCAGCTCATGCGTCTTAGCGGATCGAGGTACCATGGTTAAAAGGGGTTTCGCTGGTGAGTTTGGTACCCTAGGTTCAAGCAGTAGCGTCCAAACAGGGTGAACATGCATAAGGCAAATCGGGTTACTTGACGAGCTCGACTAGCACGATCGCCCGTTAAGCTACACGACATGAAGTGCATAAACAACTTCGTGTGACCTAGTCACTGCCGACAGGCAACGCACGACTCGAGTTCGTCGAACACATCCCACGTGGCAAATGAATCTCAGCCACGAATTCAATCCCGTTACCGATTGCCTGGGCCATAATCATAGCCCCAAACACAATCAATTGCAGATAGATAAAGCAGTAATGGATCAAGATTCAACTCATACAATCAAGGTCTGTTATTATCCGTTTAGGGCTGCCAGGGCTGTTGCACGCACTCGTTGCTCCGCTCCCCCATCACCCATGACGGATCATACAACGTAAATATAAATTTAAGCATATGCATTACATAGTTAAAATCATAAAGCAGTTGAGCATGTTATGAATCACAACACAAGCATGAGTTTGTACATGTTCAATTCCTAATCACACAACTATCAAAGGAGATCATACACATAGTTAAAAGAGGTTGAGAATCATATCTCAACACCCTTATACATTACAATTTGCTAACTACTACTCATTCAGACATTTCAAGAAACACTTGAACTACATACATCACATACATGACATATGTTGATCACATAGGTATTAGGCCAAATCCTTCTACTAGGGAGCTACCCCAATTATAACACGCGTGCCCCTACGACGGATAGTCATGACAAGCATGGGTCCAAGTCCTATATTCATTCAATCATTTCCACAAACACTTGGACTACACACTTTGACATATGTAGTGTATTGACCGTGGCGTGATTTAGGGCAAGTCCTTTCGTCAAGGGGTTGACAAGTACATTTCAATCATGTTCTTATATTCAATACACATGACAAACATAAATCATAAATCCATATTTACTTAGTCATTTCAACAAACACTTAGAATACACTATTCCAACATACATAGTGTATGTTAGCAAACATGTATTAGGGCGAAGTCTTTCGCCAAACTAGTAATTTACGCATGTATAATATATTTATACAACAAATAATCATGGCAAACACATCTCCAAATACATACATATATGGTATTTTCTACAATACAGTATTTCTACATACATAGTGTATATTAGTAGAACATGTATTTGGACGATTCCTTTCGCCAAATTAGTATTTTATCTATATATCATATATTCATACAACAATTAATCATGTCAAACACATTTCCAAAATTTATACGTATACGGTATTTTCTACAAATACCTAGAATATGTAGAATTCCATAATTTTCATCTTTAATCGAAACGAAAAACAGACAGCACTTTGTACATGTACAATTGCATGCAGATCATGAATCTATCATTATCTGACATTGAAAGCGTTGAAAACCATAACCTATACACCTAAAGTCCGCACCTTTTGTCGTAGAATCGTAACGGAGTCGATAGGTTCGCTAAGCTTCCGTATACGGGAGTTTGGCAACCTAGAGAACGAAATAGGTTAGCTATCTCATAACCTACAACCTATACAACCCTAAAACAGATTAGGGTTAGGGTTTCTTACCTAGAAACGGGGCTGGAATCGCCGGGAAAGCGATGAGAACGATGTGGTGGAGCATGGATAGCAGCAGGGAAGGACGGCAGGGAGATTCTCCCACATCTCCCACACTTTCTCTCTCTTTTCCCTCTCTCAAATCCCAAATTCGTATGGCTGCCATGAGAGAGGGTTTAAGGTCCTTATATAGTCTCAAAACTCACCGAAATAGACTCCTGTTCAAGGGTTACTGCTAATATAGGTATTTCGTCACTTTTCCAGCACAAAAGAGAGGTTCTGGTGGCCCTCCTTGAGTCAAACGTCAGACTTAAGCTCACCACACATGGATCTATGTGGGATTACATTTTCGACTCGATCGGATTCCCAGATCGCACGTGGCGGACCACTTTCAGTTCAATGGTCAGTGGGCCAAGATTCGAAATTCTAAGTACATGTAAATGTTCCTGAAAATTTTCTTAATGCGAGAGTGTAATTTAATCTGATTCTGACAGTCTGGTTGCCTAATACTGATGCGTAAGCGAATGGTGCCAGATCACTATTCCAGATATTTATTTTGTAAAGGGAATAGTGCTTTTCACACTCCCTCTCTCCGGACTCAAGCGAATGACCGTGGGACATCGTCTGGACTTGATTTTCGAGATGGTTGTCAAGCCCAGCGAGGCGGTCCTAGTTCCTTAACTTCGTGTTAATCGGACTTCCGATGTGCGGTCTAGACCTAATACGAAGTTTCGAGATGCTCCCAAGAGCAGCCGGGTAATGAGATTGATCCTAGATTTTAGGGTAACTTAGCGTCAATGATTCTACAAATTTTGGGTCTTGCAGATCGTATTTAAAGTGATTGGTGCTAATTTCACAGGTACTCTAGTTTAACACTAGCTAAATCTCACTTAATTTCTAAAGGGTTTAGTCCTGTAAGATTTCTGTCTGAGGTGGTATCTGGGCCTTTGTAGTTTGTATATAAAGTGATCCAAGGTATACTACTTAGCTAGTTTAAGATAGTGTCTAGGATGAAAGTGCTTTGAAAAATTGAAAGAACAAGGTAGTAAAGGGGTGGGATTTGTGAAGGAAATGGGTTCAGAAGCGATTTTAGACTGTGGGGTTCAGTTCTGACGAATTAATAAGGTGTTAGGAGCAACCCATTGCTTAAGGACGTCTAATCCCAGGTTGGCAAAAATCCGGGATGTTACACTATCATTCGCCGTATTATACATTTCATTGTATAGCAATTCTCTGTTGGATGTCCCACCAAGTGTTGATAGCGGCAAAAATCTCCGTCGTTGGTTTTTGTCACATCCTCAAGGCGTTTGGGCTCTGGTAATTCTATCGTGCTGGCCTTTAATAGTTGGTTCATCATAGGGACGACGTCTTCCTTGTCAAACGCAAATCCCTCATGAGAATTGAGCATCCTGGGCCTTTTTCCACTGTATTTATTCCTTAACTGGCTCCACTCCTCTCTTTGGTCCGACCTCTTTTCCTTCCAGTCCCTTGTATCTTTGCCTCTTTTGTCATGGTTGATAGCATTCATGACCATCCTGCTGGATACCCTCCTAGCTGTCTCATGGTGGAATGCTGGCATCTTACGAGTCATCAATTCCAAAGCGTGAGCTTTAGTAACCAGGTCGTGAAAAGTTCTGATATCGGTGCTAGTGAGCCCAAACGCGATTCCTGTCCCCATAGAGTTCAAACACATTTTGACTTGCTCTTTTTCCTCTGGTAACTATTTGTATGAGGCTCCCAATGTTTTCCATCTATCTATAAACTTTTCTACCGGTTCTCCATCTCTCTGCCGTATGGAGGCCAATTCCGTAATACTAACGTCGCGTTCTGAAGGGAAAAAATTTGACATAAAAATTTCTTGTATTTGCTCCCAAGTACGTATTGACCTTGGTGCCAAACTGGAATACCATCGAAATGCTCTGTGTGTTAGTGATGACCTGAACAATCGTAAGCAATACTGTGATATCATGGAAAAATTTCTCATGCTAGTGATGAAGTGCATTAAATGTTCCTCTGGAGATCCTTCTCCGTTAAACTTTTGAAAATTCGGCTGCTTGAAATTCACTGGAAAGGGGATATCTTCTACCTACCTGGAATACGACGTTTGATACCTAAAACGACCAGTATTTTCGCATTCTCTTTCTATTCTGACAGCTTCTTCCACCACTTGTCTCACCTCATCCTGTTTCACGGTTCTTGCTGCTGGGATGGACCCTAGTGACCCTGCCCCCTATGGTTAGAGGTTGTCCTGTTGGTTTTCTTGTCCATTCATTGTACTTTGGGGAACCGCCATCTGGGCTACATTACATGCAAGGGTCACCAGGGCCTCTCTAAGATTTCTGCATTCCTCCATCAATGCATTTTGGGCTTCTGCCATTTCATTAATACGATCTTCTGTAGTCGTTCTATGTTCTGGATTCGTTCTGGCCATATGTACTGTAGCTTCCCCACTCTTCGACGAGGCGGTAGTCGGGGTGGAATAAGAATATGCTGACGTAATGGGACTTACGAAGAAGGGGGAGAACGGGGTTTCATCAGGCTTTTCTATGCTCCCGACATCATTAATCGATTGGGGTAACACTGATATTGATGAACTTGCCTGGAGAGGTATAAACATTGGCGATCTGACTACCAGCGCTTTTCCTTTCTGCTCTCTCGTCCATTTGACCCTCGATGCACTCAGAACTGGGAAGTCATGCGCTGTCAATAGTGGGGTTATTCGTTTGGGGTATATCGCCGGAGGAGCTAGTTCAGGATTCCTTCTGACTGCATTGCGTCTTATTGGCCCTCTGATTCTTATCGAAGGCTGATTCATTCTAGAGTTTCTTTCATTCTTTGCTCTCGTGCTATGAGACATTACAACAGTCCAGCCTTCATCACCCCCCGATGGTTAAGGTGATGCAGATACAACTCCAATTGTTACCTGAGTCATGCTGTTTCCACTCGTAGGGTTTCGAGTCATGTGCTTCGAAATTCGATTCGGTGTATATTCTATTACGAACCCGGTCAGAGTGTATCGAAAGTTCACCTTTCTTATAGAAGTTGCCATGAGTAGTAGGTTAGAATTGGATGCAGAAACCTTCAATCACAAAACATAATTGTAATTAGTGATTGAAGAATTAAATAATCTATCTTAGATATGAAGGGGAGGATGTTCCCACCGAGAGTCGCCATTTTGGCATCTGAAAGACGCCAAACAATGATGAAAGTCTCATAATGATTTTGTTGCTAATGTTAAATAAGATAAACAGAAATTTCCCTAGTGGAGTCGCCATTTTGTTTCGAACAAGAAACAAAAGTGTTTGATTTGAGAAATTATCTTATTCAAACATAACAGAGAAAGAGTATTCAAAACAATCATCATAATTCACTGATACTGAGTTCATTTACATCCTTCTAATGTCCCTTGATTCTAAGATAGATTACTTAAAATAAAGGAATTATTATGAGTTCAACAGTCATTGTTAAATATGAAATTCGACAACATAACGTCAGTGATTTCAGTCATCTCCTAGGACTTAGGAGGAATATGCTCTTCTGCTGATTGTTCCCTTCTATACTTGAATAGAAGGAACTTGATGACTTTAGCATGACGGCTCTTTGTCTTCACAGATTGCAGAGCAGTCTGGTTGCGCCGACCCGTGCAACGGATATCGGTTGCGCAGTCCCGCGCAAACCACCGCTACCTTCTCTTCTCACCTTCAATATTTCTCCTTGCTCCACTTCTTCTCGAGAATCTTCAATCAATCCCAAATGAAGGAGGGGAGGGGGTATTTATGGGCCCTCACATGTGTGGTACCTCAATTTTGGTGCTGTGGGACCCATCTTGCATTAATCTTAATCGTTCAAGGAAATCTTCTCTTGAAACCAACTGCGCATACCCGCGCAACTGATCTTTGGGTTACGTGGACTGACGCAACTGATCTTTGGTGAAGCTGACCCACGCAATGGATATCGTTTGCACGGACCTGCGTAAACAACCTAAAAGACACTTCTCTTTCTTCCTTTGTTTTCCTTTCCATCGTTCCACTTCCCATTCTTCTTTTATTTCAATCCTTTCATCATTTTTTATGCCTCAACAACTAGGTTCCGTGTGAGACCCGTATCCTAGCCCGTGCTGTTCCGTACGCCTCTGCGGTCCTCCCGGTCGAATTCCAGTGACCCGCGATCCGTTTTCAATGTTTGCGCGTGACCCTAAGCTGAGTCCTGCATATCAGAGTCGGCTTGACCCGAGACCTGTACCCTAGCGACCGCGTCATCACCGTGGTACCGTTGCTGCGTCTCGCGTGCCGAGGGGATACCCAGGCCTGGAGATGTGGGCCCGCGTTTAGTTCAAAGAAAACACCACTCGTTTACAATCCGAAGAGAATCTCTACAACATGTCCCATCAATCAATCACTCAATCAATTAATCAATCACCTCATGTAGAGTACAAGAGCAACCCCAAAGTCAACTCTCTCTCACCCTCTCTCTTACACACCCATACATGTCAAGTACACCTATCACCTCACATCCATCAGCTCTCTTACAACCACCCATCCTCTCTCTCTTTCTCTTCACATTTTCTAAGCAACAAAGAGTAAAAGAGAGGTGCACGTCCAAGCTCTTCCATGTGAGAAAAGAGTGCATGTGTGTGGCCCACTTCCCACCCCAAAATCCTTCATCCTAGCCATTCACTTCTCATCACCATCCATCAAAGTGAGACATAAGGATATCGGCGTTCCATTAAACCAAGAAGATTGAAAGGTGGGTGCTTTATAGGCTAGATTTTCATGTTTTGATGATGGGCCAAGTGAGGCCTACCGATTGATGGTATGGATCTCACTTTGGACCTTAGATGTGGCCGATGGCCCACCTTGATGCTCATGATCATTTCATGAAGAGGCCATTCTCCATGGACCCCATCATGATGTTTATTTTCCTTGCATGAATAGGGTCATATAGACCTTGCATTTTGGTGGAGAAAGGATCTCCACCGTTGATTTTGATCGGTGGGCCCACATGTAATGGGACCCACTTGATGTATGATGTGATGTATGGAAGGGAGGGCCCATAGTGCCGGGGTCCCTCCATCACTCGGTTTTTCTCTCCCTCTCTCCCTCTCTCTTTCATATTTTTGGTGTGATGATGTGGCCATGTGGCTCACTCGGATGGACCCCACCTTGATGTGTGTCTTTTCTACACCATCCAACCATTTGGTGGCCCACCCTGGTAGCACGTATGTAGGTGGGGCCCACCTTAAAAGTGTGTTGTATACAACCGTCCAGCGTCCAGGGACGCTAGACGTGGCTACTCAGTGAAGTGTGAACTTACGATGTGGTGTATTGTCAAGAAAACAAAAATATCAGTTTGATTTAAAGCTTCGAGGTGGGCTGCTCAAGTAGGCCCCTCCTTGATGCATGAATCTAATCCCCGCCGTCCATTCCATCTACCAACTCATTTTAGGAAGCTAATACAATTATCTGGTGGGCCATAGCGTAGGAAATGGTGATTCTTACCATTAAAATTCGTTAGGGCCCACCTTGATGTTTCTACTCACTAAAATATACTGGATATTGGGTTTTTTCGGATGGTCCTGAGCCATGGAATCCAATAGGTGGGTGAGATTCTCTGGGGGCGGGCCCCACCTAGGAAAAACCACAAATATTCATAAAAAAAACACAAAGCAGCAGGAGCTGTTGCTATCGTCCAGAGGACGCAGCAGCAGCATCCTGCGTTGCTGCGTGCTGGAGAGGCAGGGACCGTGGGTCCTAGCTGAAGGCCCCACCGTGCTGTGTGATGAACATCAATACCGTGCATTGGATGGGGCACTCTTAGTTGTGGGCCCCCCCAGAAGTTGAGCCGTACACAGAGCTCAGGTGGTCCACGTCACAGGAAATAGTGATGAATTGAACGTCTACCCTTGAAACTCCTGTGGTCCAGAAGTTTTGGATCATTATGAAATTTGTCTTTCCTCTTCATTCCGGTCCTTGTGACCTTATCAACAGATTGGATGGAATGTTATGGTGGGCCCTACGTGGGACCCACTCACGTGGATGAGGATTTGCTGGTGTACCTTTCACATCTATTTAGCTGTTGTCCTCACGTCAGCAAGCCACGTGGGCCTGGTAGTATCTCCACTGTCCATCTGGACGGTGGGACCCTATATATATATAGCTGCTGTATTTTCAAGCAGCAAGTTCCATGGACCATGCCATGATGTATGTGTTATATCCAACCGCCTATCAGGTGGACCACACTACAAAATTAGTGGGGGTGTACTAGCCAGCTGCAACAAAAATAGAATAAAATATATAATTATTATAAAATGTAATATTATATGTTATTGGGAGGGTGGCCCATCACGTGGGACCACCTCATGTATTTCATCCTCACCGTCGTTGGACTGTGGGACCCACTCCACACGTGTGACACGTGTGGAGGTGGGGCCACCTTGATCTATGCATTCTACTTTCACACTGTCCATTTGGATGGTGTGGTGTAAGGCCCACCGTGATGTATTATATATACATGTCGTCCATCTATTTGCAGGGTGCGGGACCCACCCCACACGTGATGCACGTGTGAGGGTGGCCCACACCTTAATGATGTATTGTATATCGGACAGTGGGGCGGGTCATGAGGTATGTGTTACAGCCATACCGTCCATCTGTGCTGAGTCCCAGCGGCAGCTGCTGCTACCTGCTGACGTCAGCATAGTTATGTGGGCCCCATGTGTGGGCATGTGTTGTATCCACAACGTCCATCTAATTTAAGAAATATCATTTTAAGGTATGAGCCTAATTCGAGGCAGGTCCAAATCTGGTGGGCCACATGGACAGTGGTAACCCACCGTTGATGTATGTATTGTATGTCCACACCCTCCATCTTCTGGGCCCCACCTTGATGTATGTGTTGTACATACATGTTGTCCAGCATGTGGAGCTCATGTGTGATGTATCTGTTTTATCCAGCCGGCACTGTGAAGTATCTGTTTAATCTATACCGTGCAGAATATCTAGACGGTGCTAGACAATGTTTGGACAGTGTTGTCCAATGTTTAGACAGTGCTGATTTACATGGACTATGTTCAGACAGTGCTGATTTACATGGACTATGTTTGGGCAGTGTTGATCATCGTTAGTGATTCGTGTGCCCTATAGAATGATAGTGTATAGTAATACACAAGTTACACCTGCAATTATTGAAATAATTTTTGATGTAACCCAAGGCCCATTGGTGCGGCCCATTGATACGACATACTTGATGTACGAGAGGCCCACTATGATGTGTATATTAGGCCCATGTGATGAGGCCCATATTGATGAATTTGTGCCCATCCGTTGAGGCCCACCTTGACATATATGAGGCCCATATAATGCGACCCATATTGATGTATTCCTTTGAGGCCCACCTTGACTATATGAGGCCCATATGATGCGGTCCATTTGATGTATTTAAGGCCCATGGGTTGAGGCCTAATGGGATATACAAAAGGTCCATTGCAATGTGTAATTCCACCATGGTTTATGTAATGATGCTTATGGCGGGCTATGCCTTGGGAGCAATGATGGTTTGATGTCCACATTGTAGAATAATGTTGGTTAAATGTTCGCATTGTTACTTTCCCTAGGGCCCTTTGATAGGCCCATATAGGCCGATTCCGATTGTCGAGGCCGGTTCTGATTTGCCGAGGTCGATTGTACAGGCCGATTCCGATTGTCGAGGTTAAGTATCAAGGCCGATTCTGATTCGCCGAGGCCGATTGTACAAGCCGATTCCGATTGTCGAGGCCGAGTATCGAGGCTGATTCTGATTTGTCAAGGTCGATCGCATAGGTTGATTCCGATTGTTGAGGCCGAGTATCAAGGCTGATTCTGATTTGTAGAGGCCGATTGTATAGGCCGATTCCGATTTGTCGAGGCCGATTGTATAGGCCGATTCCGATTGTCAAGGCTGAGTATCGAGGCCAATTCCGATTGTCGAGGCCGATTGTATAAGACGATTCCGATTGTTGAGGCCGATTCTGAGTGTCGATTCTGATTGTTGAGGCCGACTTCGATTGTCGAGGCCGATTTCGATTGCCAAGGCCGATTATCGAGACCTATATGATGTACATGTGACCCGTAGTTGAGGCCCATTGTGATATGTATTAGGCCCATGATGCATGGCCCATTTGATGTATTTAAGACCCATGTGTAGGGCCCACATGTCATGTATTTGAGACCCATGGGCAAGGCCCATTGTGATGTATTCGTGGCCTATGGGCAAGGCCCATTATGATATGTATTAGGCCCATGAACAGGGCCCACCTGTTGTGTATATGTGGCCCTTGAGTAAGGCCCATTGTGTTGTATATTAGGCCTTTGTGTGAGGCTATGGGCCCATTATATGTTTGGCTCTATGTGGGTCATTCCTTAGGGGCAACGTTGGTGGTTAAATGTCCACATTATCGATGCCAATTGTCGATGACGGTTATTGATACCGATTATAAGTATGTGATAACATGACATCATGATACATGCCCATACGCATTATCTGCATGTTTATTGTGAGATCTGATTGACCCTTGCATATGCTATAGTACAGAGGGTTTATGAGACTCCCTGATGGGTGGAGTTATCCCACATGAGCGCAAGGTATGCACAGGATTGATACATGCTTGGACTATATGATTCATGCATCTCGCATTTGCATGGCACGGTTATTATTCGCCCTAGCGTCATCAGGGTCGTAGCCTCCACAGGAACATCGTGGATGGCTAGATTCGGACACCGAAAATGCTTGGTTCTAGCACTGTGGGCACGTAGGATGTTCTTGGGTGAAAGTCCCAAAACCTCCTTAGTACCAGGAGATGCTCCAACGCCGAGACCGAGTGGAAAATATGAGCGCCGGTGCCTTTATCATTAGGTCGTGTCTCCCACTGTATCGTGGTCGGTTGGGAGGGGGTGTGACCTTACCCGCCTGAGTGAGGGGGCAATAGCTAGGCTGAGTCTGACCAGCTCGTAAATGGGTCTGCTACCGTTGTGCCTTGTTGGTGTTGGCTATCCACAGGCAGGTAGTGAGGTCTCTTACGCTTGCTGGGCTGTGCGGCTAGGAGAGCGGCAGTCAACAGGTAGTGTATTTAACCCCGGTGATTTCCCAGAGGAGAACTATACTGATATGTGGACTTGATATGAGGACTGACATGATATTATGACACCCCATCACTATTGTTCATGTAGGCGGGTGCACGTGGGCGGATGCTGATGTGGGCGGGACTGAGGCCTGAGCGAGCTACTACATTGGGCAAGCTACTACATTGAGCGAGCTACCAGTGGTTGGCAGGTTACTGTGCTGGCAGGCTACTGAGCAGGAGTATCATACTTATTCATTCATCCATTCACTATCCACTTGGGCTGGTGGTGCGCAACTATTTGTTACGTGTACCTTCGCAATGGCAAGGATTTTGGTTGGGGCGCGTGACTAACCTGAGATCAGGAGTTTACCACATTGTGTTTTACTATCTAAATTTAGGTATGAGACTGGTTTGGATAGAATTCCCTTGTGATGGACCCCATAACCTGTGATACTACGTACTATCATCCCGACTTTACTCCAGCTTGGTCATTTCATTCGCATCTATATTGCATTTGATCCACAGCATATGACATTTTGGATTGCTACGTTTCTACACTTATATGGCTTAGATGGACTTGACAGGATCTGCATATTGCATTGCATCCGTAGTATATGATATTTAGCTCACTATGATCTGCATTGCGTACTCTGATATTATATGACTCATGGATTTACTAGTATATTTCCGCTTACTCTGATATCGTATGATTCATGATCTTGTCAGTATTTTCGCTTATTCCGATAATGTATGATTTATGGGCTTTATTGTATACTTGGCATTTACCTTACACACACTTTCATCACCCTCTAAGCTTTCTATAAACTTATGCATGATAGATGCATGCAGGTGGCGTTAGGTCACAACAGCGTTAAACTTGGAGCGTGCAGAGGTTTCTGGAGCTTTGATTTTGATACATATGTATTTCCCTTTCGGCATTGTATTCAAATGTTTATATTAGTAGATATGAGGTGATGTTGTTTTATGGCTTGGTTATGATTGTGGTTATGCTCCAGTACAAAAAAAATCTCACATTGAAAATTCTCCTTGTAGGATCCCAGGATCAGAATTTGGCATATGAGTGCTGGAAGCCGAGAATGGGGCACTACGGAGGCTGTCGGCGTCAGATTCGGCGATCGAAAATTTTGTGAGCCCATTTTCCGAGTTTGGGGCATGACATTCCGATCCTGGGATCCTACAAGGAGGATTTCCCAACGTACATTTATCTCGTAAGAAGCATAACCACATGTATACCCCAATCACATAGGCAACATCATCATCACATATTCATTAATATAAACATTTGAATATAATGCTGAAAGAGAAATACATATGTCAAAATCAAAGCTGCAGAAGACGGCTGCATGCTCCAAGCTCAACGCTGTTGCAACCTAACGCTACCTGTACGCATCTATCGTGGATAAGCTTATAGAAAGCTTAGAGGGTGGTGTAAGTGTGTGCACAAGGTAAGTGCCAAGTATTCAATACAATGTCATAATCATACAATATCGGAATTACGGGCAAGATCATGAATCATATGATATCAGAGTAAGCGGAAATATTGACAAGTCCATGAGTCATACAATATCAGAGTATGCAATACAGATCAACTATACAAATGAGGAGTCATAAAGAGCCAAATATCATATGCCGAGGATGTAATATAATATGCAAATCTTGATGAGCCACAAATACCATCAACCTCATCTAAGTCATATAAATACAAAAACATAATAACCCAAAATGCTAAATGTTGCGAATGCAATGCAATATGCGATGCGAATGAAATGACAAGATGGAGTGAAGTTAGGATGATAGTACGTAGTATCGCAAGCTATGGGGTCCATCACAAGGGACTTCTATCCAAACCAGTCCCATACCTAAATTTGGATAGCTAGACTCAATGTGGTAAACCCCTGACCTCAGGTTAGTCGCACCCCCAACCGAAATCCTTACTATTACAAAGGTACACAACAATTAGTTGCGTACCACCAGCCCGAGTGGATAGTGAATGAATGAATAAATGAGTATGTAACTCCTGCTCAATAAGTCCACATATCAGTACTATAAATCTCTGGGATCATCACCGGGGTCTAGTACACTCCCAACCAGATTGCCACCTCATCGTGCACAACCAGGTGAGTGGAAGAGACCTCACTATCCGCCTGATCAGTAGTCAGCCAATACCTACCTGATACATCAATAGCAAACTCATTTATGGGTTGGTCAAACTCAGCCTATTTTTGCCCCTACGAATCGAGCGGATAAGGTCACACCCCCTTCCAACCGACCACGACACAGTGGGAGACGTAGCCTACTGGTATTCGGCACTCGGGCACTCATGTAATACACTCGGTCTAGACGTTGGGGCATCCTCTGATACCAAGATGGTTTAGGGATTTTCACCCAGGGCTATCTATGATGGCCCGATGCTAGTAACAGATTTTCGTTGCCCCATCTGGCTATCCACGACATGACTATGGAGGCTACGACCCTGATGTCACTAGGGCGTACAGTGGTCACAACACACAATGCAAGATGCATGAATCATACAATCCAGTCATGCATCAATCCTGCGCATATCGTGCGCTCATGTGAGATAATCTCCGCCTATCAGCGAGTCTCATAACAACCTGTCCAATGACATATGCATTGGTCAATCACATCTCATAACAAATATGCAGATGGTGTGTATGGGCATGTATCATGATGTTATGCTGTCACATACTCATAATCGGTATCGATAACCGGTACCAATAATCAACATCGATAATCAGCGTTGATGAGAATGGGCCTAACAGGGCCTAAAGAAGGTCATAATGTGGACATTTAACCATCATTGCCCATCAATGTCGACATTTAACCAACATTGCTCCCAAGGAGTGACCCATATAGAGCCAAACATAAAGTGGGCCCATGACCTCGTACAAAGGCCTAGTATACATCGTAATGGGTCTCACAACAATGGGCCTTTCACATGGGCCATAAATACATCACAACGGCCGTAAATACATCGCATTGGGCCCCATACAAGGGCTACATATACATCACCATGGGCCGTATCGCGTGGGCCACATATACATCACATTGGGCCACACATATGGGCTGAAAATACACATAATGGGCCTCAAATACATCACAATAGGCCTCATTACATGGGCCGTACATACATCATATGGGTCTCATCAATGGGCTGCACCAATGGGCCTCATACATCAAGTGGGCCACATTCACGAGCCGCACCAATGGGCCTCATCACATGGGCCTAATATACATCACAATGGGCCTCAAATATGTCACAATGGGCCTCGACACATGGGTCATAAATACATCACATCGGGCCTCATATATGGGCCTCAAATAGACATCAAGTGGGCTGCATCAATTGGCCACACCATGGGCCTCATATACAACAGGTTGGTCGCATCAATGGGCCGCACCAATGGGCCAACATACATCAAATGGGCCGCACTAATGGGCCAACATACATCAAATGGGCCGCACCAATGGGCCTCAGGTGAGAGCTTGGGTTACACCAAAAATCATTTCAATAGTTGTAAGTACAACATGTGTATCACTGTACATTATCATTCTATGGGGCACATGTAGGGGTGTACATGGCCGAACTGAGTCGAACTGGGCTCAACCCTGCCCGGCCCAGTCACCAGCTAAACCCAGCCTGAACCCGGCCCGACCCGGTCACCGGGCCAACAGGTCCAGCCTGAACTCGGCCCGGTTAGCAATCGGCCGAGTTTGAGCCAGTTTCGGACCTTACAACAAGTTCTTAGATTTAGGATATATATATATATATATATATATATATATATATATATATATATATATATATATATATATATATATATATATATATGGCCAAGTCGGGTCGGGTCGGGTTTCAGACCGAGTCGGGCCCAGCTGGGACTTGTTTGAACTCGACTCAAACTCAATTTCGAGCTGAAGAAAATGGCCCGTCCCAGACCGAACTCAATTTTGGGTCGGGCCGAGTCGAGCTTGGGTCGGGCCGAGTCGAGCGAGTTAACCGGGCTAGCTCGGTTCGTGTATAGCCCTAGGTACATGGCTCACTAATGATGATCGGTACTTGTAAGTGGTATGTTTTCTAGCTCCTATGATTGTCAAATTTTGTAGAGCCAAAACCTCTTGGAATCTGTATCTTATGTACCTCATCTACATACTCAAGATCATGCAATTTATATATAAGAACAAAGGTCTTTCCCTCAAGAACTTCAAGTGCAAGATCAAGAGATATACAAGTTCAAGTACAACATCAAGTGGTAGTTCAAGGTTTTAAAGCTTCATCTATGACAAGACAAAGTACTTTGTTTTGGAACTCAAAGCTCAAGGTGAAATACTATTCAAGTACTTCAAGTTCAAGATTCAAAGTACTTCAATATCAAGGTTCGTGTACTTCAAGATCAACTATCAAATGAAGCAAATGAGGATTCAATGTTCAAATTTCACTTATAAGGTATGAATGACCCTAGATTGACCATATGTTAGGTCATATTGATTGCACACTTAAATTGGGTCACTATATAATTTTATAGGCAATTCTCGACTAGTCTTAGTTTATGTTCGACTAGTCTTAATACTGGTTCGACCAGTCCAAGAATTTCTCGACCAGTCCAAGGTTTGTTACTAATTTTTGAGATTTTTTATTGGACCTTCGACCAGTCCTGGAAACTGCTCGACTAGTCGAGTGAACAATGTTCGACCAGTTGAGCAGGCTTGACTCAAAGTCTAGCAAATAAATTGGGTCTGACACGACCAGTCGAGAGTAAGGTTCGACCGATCGTGCAGGCCACTCGACCAGTCGTGGAACGATCTTATCTTATCGCACTAGAAATTTTAAAAGTTTGTTGGTCCTTCGACCAGTCGAGCTGTCTTCTGGACCAGTCGAGTGAACAATTTCTTCACTTATAAATAGAGCACGATTTTCAGAGTTTTTCATTCAATTTAAGCAAAATCAAGACACCACTTTGAGAGATAAGTTTGTGATATTCTTAAGCTATTTAGTGCTTATTTAATATTCTCTTTAATTAGCTTTTTGTATTTGATTTTGAGATTCTAAATTCCAATCTTATTTGAAGAAGGGATTGAAGTTTTCCCCTTTCTTGGAATCAAAATCAAATCAAGCAATCCCAAAGTGATTTAATCTAAAAATCATTTAGAACTTAGAACCTTTTCATAAGTGAGTGTGGACATTGAACATCTACGTTGAACATCTACTTCGAATTAGTTCTTTCGGGCTTCATCAATGGAGAATATCCAGATAAGTATTTTACATTTCTGTAAATCTATTTTTGGTTTTTTTGAGATTGTGCCAGGAAAAATCTCTTTCTTTTTTGGTTTGTCTGAGGTGATCCAGAAAACTTAAAAGTGTGGAGTTTTTGAATTGTGTAAGCCGACTTGAAAGACACAATTGTGAAGGTTTTAGGTGAACCTTGAAAAACCTATTGCATAGTGAACGCTAATATCCATTGTGTGAGGATATTGGGAGTGGAGTAGTTGTGTGGATGTTTTTCTAAATAGTTGGTGTACACACAAGCGAACCACTATAATTTCTGGTCTTGTGGTGGATGATTGATTGTGGCTTTCTGTGAATGTTGTAATTTCCTTTTAAGCATTTGTGAAGAATGTTGTAATCTTTTATGCAAGTGTGGGAATGTTATAATAGCTTAGTTTATTTTCTTTGCTATTTATTTCTTTATTCCTTTGTATCGGTTTGAGATTTTGATACACAGACTGTTCTAGGAATCAGGTTGTCCTACCATAAACCATTGGTTTTTGGTGTATGGTTGTCCTTAGAACAACATCTATATCAACCTCTTAATACTTGTACATCTGAGGTTGTTATTCATTTCTACTTTGTGGGATTGTTTAATGCTATCTTTATTTATATTTGTTTAATTCTACATTTAATTTTTTAATTTGGCATAGTCCTATTCACCCCCCCTCTAGGACTCTTAGCTCGACTTTTTCAAGTGGTATCAGAGCCTAATAGCTCGCTTAATTTTTTTGGATTAATTTTCTGAGCTAATCGATCTAAGCTTTTTAAGATGTCAAATTTTGATAGCCTTTCAGTCACTAGGCCTCCACCTTTTGATGGCTCCAATTATACCTATTGGAAAGCCAAAATGAGGATTTTCTTAAAATCCATGGATGAGACCGTGTGGCAAGCTATAGTGACCAATTGGACCCGTCCTACCATTGAAGTAACTGGTACTGATGGATCTAAAACCGTAAAAGTCTCACCTTATTTTTCTTGGTCCGCTCTTCAGAAAAGTGAGAGTAGTGCCAATGCAAAGGCTTTAAATGTAATCACTTACACACTATCACTGGATGAATTCAAGAGAATTATATCCTGTGATACTGCAAAGAAAGCTTGGGATATCTTAGAAATGACACACGAGGGAACAACAATTGTCAAGAAATCTAGAGTCTAAATCCTCACAACCAAATTTGAGGAAATATATATGGAAGAAAGTGAAACTTTCATGGACTTCTATACAAGATTGAATGACATTGTCAACTCTATGTGGGGTCTTAGTGATAGAATCCCAGAAAGTAAAGTCTGTGCAAAGATACTGCGCGCCTGAATGGTTCAATTCAAAGGTGACCGCAATCCAGGAACTTTGTGATACAGATAATATGAGAGTAGAAGAACTGGTTCGTTCCTTACAAACCTATGAGTTAAACTTTAAAGCTCCTAAAGGTAAATCCATCACCCTTAAGTCTTCTAAAAATATTTCTCAAGAAAATAACAGTTCTGATTTAGAAAATTCTAAAGATGATTTGGCCCTTTTAGCTAAAAAGTTTTACAAGATTTTTAAAAGTAAAAAGAGGGTAGATTTGCAAAATCCTACTGAAAAGAAAAGATCCAGATCTAAAACTTTGAAATCTTTAAAAGACAGCTAATGTTATAACTGCCATGAATATGGGCATCTAGCGAACAAATGTCCTAAAAAGGACAAACCTAAAATGAAAGGTATGTTGGCTACATGGGATGAATCTTCTTGCTCTGAAGCTTCTTCTGAGTCAGAAGATTTTGAAACTGAGTCGGGTAATAATGTTAAAGCCCTAATGACTCTAGCCAAGTTCACTTTTTCAGATAATGATGATTCAACCAGTGAAGAAAATCTGAATAGTAACCATGAAAATGAAGAAGATCTTCAAGATGCTTATAATGCCCTATACAAGGAAAGTTACAAAATTGCTGTAAAGCTAAAACTTTAGAAAGAAAAGTTTTCAAAACTAAAAGAAAATTTTGATAATCCAGTCTTAGAAAAATCTCACATTTCAGATTGCTTTGAAAAAATTAAGTGCGATTTAGATTTTAAAATCTCCCTAGTTGAAAGCCTAAAATCTGAAAATGAAAAGCTAAAACTTGAAGTCTCTTCGCTTTTAAGTTTGAAAGACACATGGAGGTATGCCCAAGGTGATCCTAAATTAGAAAAACTCTTATTCGGATCCGGAAAATGTGGTGATCGATCTGGATTGGGTTATGATAAAAGTATTCCTCCTAAGAATAAGAATACTCCACCCAAATTTGTGAAAGGGGAGTCTTCTAACTCAAAAGGGAAAAGTCTGAATCAAAATTATTTGAAAAATACTTTTCAAAACTTAAAACCTAAAAACAATCATATCAACTATAAAAATCAAAATCGTAATCCATTAGCTGAGAAAACTGTTGACTTACTTAAGGAGCTCTTAAAATTTAACTCAGTGGGTCGGTTTGATAACAACTACAAACATAAGAAGACCAACTATACTCCTAAACCCAAAACTGTAATGAAATGGGTCCCTAAGGTTACTTGTTTGGTTGCCCACATCGCTTTCAAAGCTTTGAGCCATTCAAAGTGGTACCTAGACAGTGGTTGCTCCAGACATATGATAGGTGACAAAGGTTTGTTTACTAATCTTAAAGACATGACTGATGGTTCAGTCACATTTGGTGATGGTAGCAACTGCAGAATTGTTGGCCAAGGTACGGATCAACTATTTAACCTCCCTTTATTTGAGAATGTTTTATATGTATGAGGGTTAAAATATAATTTATTAAGCATCTCTTAAATATGCGATAATAATCATAGTGTAAAATTTACTAACCAAGGGTGTGAAATTTTAAATGAAAATGGTTCTGTAATATTAACTGGTCGTAGAACTTCTGAAATCTGCTACATTATTTGTGATTCAAGCTCATCTAATTTATCGTGTTACATGGTTAAAATCGATGAGACCAAATTATGGCATAAGTGCCTCGGACATGTACACTACCGTAACTTGTATAGATTGAGCAAAAGAGAGTTGGTAAAAGGTTTACCCAAAATATATAAAGTAGATAAAATTTGTGGCGAATGCCAGATTGACAAACAAACTAGGAGCACTCACAAAAAGGTGAACTTCAATACCACATCTAAACCACTCAAACTTCTTCACATGGATCTCATTGGACCAACTAGAACGGAGAGTCGAGGTGGCAAGAAGTACATTCTGGTAATTGTTGATGACTTTACCAGGTACACTTGGGTAGTCTTCTTGAGAGAGAAATCAAAAACTCTCAATGAAGTAAAGATGGTACTCAAACGTATCCAAACTCAAACGTATCCAAACAGAAAAAGTATCACAAGTCTCTAAGATCCGTAGTGATCATGGTTCGAAATTTGAAAATAGCGGTTTTGAGAAATTTTACAGTGATCGGGGAATATCACATGAATATTCTGCGCCCAAAACACCACAACAAAACGGTATAGTGGAAAGGAAAAATAGAGTGCTTCAAGAAATGGCAAATGTAATGCTAAATAGTATGAAGCTTCCTAAAAATCTTTGGGATGAAGCTGTTAATACTGCTTGTTATATAATTAACCGCGTTTATACTAGAAAATTAAATGGTAAAACGGCTTATGAAATGTGGTTTGATAAGAAGCCTACTATTAAATACTTTCGAGTTTTTGGCAGCAAGTGCTACATCTTACGTGATCGAGAAATTCTGGATAAATTTGACACCAAAAGTGATGAAGGGATATTTTTAGGGTATGCTCTGAATAGTCGAGTGTATCGGGTTCTTAACAAGAGGACTGGTGTAATTTAAGAGTCCATTAATGTGGTTATAGACGATCACTTGAATACACCTGTCTCAAGTTCAGAAAATGATGAAGTTCTTTTAATTGATAATGTAGACTCTTCATCAAGTCAAAATAACATTGAACTGAGGACAAATAAAGACCATCCTTCTAATTAAATCCTTGGAAACCCTCTCACTGGTGTGCGCACTCGTAAACAACTTGAAGATATGTGTAACTACGTGTGTTTTACATCTCAGATAGAACCGGCTAACGTAAAAGAAGCTCTTACTGATGACAACTGGATTGTAGCGATGCAAGAAGATCTCAATCAGTTTGTAAGAAATGATGTTTGGTACTTAGTTCCAAGACTGAAAGATAAACATATTATTGGAACAAAGTGGATTTTCAAAAATAAGTCTGATGAACTTGGTAATATTATTAGAAACAAGGCTAGGCTGGTTGTACAAGGGTACACTCAAATTGAAGGCATCAATTATGATGAGACCTTTTCCGTAGTAGCTCATCTTGAATCAATCAGACTATTTATATCCATTGCATGTTGTAGAAAGTTCAAAATATATCAAATGGATGTAAAGAGTGCTTTCTTAAATAGTGATTTACATGAAGAAGTGTATGTTGAATAACCAACGGGTTTTGAAGACCCTAAGCATGCTAATCATGTCTACCGCCTGAAAAAGTCACTCTATGGTTTGAAACAAGCACCCAGGGCATGGTATGAAAAGTTGACTAAGTTTCTACTAAGTTATAACTTTATAATGGGAAGTGTTGATAAGACACTGTTTGTAAAGAAACATAATGATCACATAGTAATAGTACAAATCTATATTGATGACATTATCTATGGATCTACCTGTGCTAACATGACTGTTGAGTTTGCAGATCTTATAAAGTCTAAATTTGAAATGAGCATGGTTGGAGAACTAAACTATTTCCTAGGATTGTAAGTCAAACAGCTACCTGATGGTTTCTTTATCTCTCAAACTAAATATGCTTTGAACTTAGTTAAAAAGTTCGGATTTGAGAGTGGGAAAAATTTTGATAGTCCAATGAGTACTACTCTAAAACTCTCTAAGCATTCAACAGGTAAAAGTGTGGATCCTAAGTTGTTTCACGTATGATTAGTAGTTTACTTTATTTAACTGCAAGTCGACCCGATATTGCTTTTAGCGTAGGAATTCGTGTTAGATATCAATCTGACATTAAAGAGTCACATCTAATTGCTGTTAAGGGCATTTTGCGATATGTCGCTAGCTCAGCAAATCTTGGTCTCTGGTATCCACATGATACTAGTGTGCAATTAGCTGGTTACACAGATGCTGATTGGGCTGGTAACATTGATGATCGTAAATCAACCAACGGTGGTTGTTTCTATGTAGGGAACTGTTTAGTTTCTTTGCTAAGTAAGAAATAAAGTTCCGTCTCACTCTCAATAGCTGAGGCTGAAAATATTGTTACTGGTAATGTATGCACTCAGCTTGTGTGGATGAGAAGAATGCTGAGCGATTACGAAATTGCGCAAGAATCCATGGTTTTATATTGTGATAATTCAAGCGCAATTAATATCTCTAAAAATCTAATTCAACATTCATGAACTAAGCATATTGACATTAGATATCACTATATTCATGAATTAGTGGAAGACAAGACAATTTCTTTGGATTATATTCCAATTGAGATTTAATTAGCTGACATATTCACAAAACCGCTCGACCAAAGCAGGTTTGCAAAATTGAAATTTGATCTTGGTATGTGCAATATGAATTGATGATTTGTGTCTATTTGTATCATAATGTATATATTTTTATTTTGAAATTTTTTAGAATTCAAAATTTATGTAAAATTACAAAATTTGTGAGGTGCATGACTAGTCAAGTACATACTCGACCAGTCGTGGCACGACCGATCGAGCATGTACTCGACTCGTTGTGAAATACGGGTTTGACCTTTTATTTGGGAAAAAATTACTTTTTCTTCATTTGTGACTTCTTCTCCAACGAGCCCTACCTCAACCGGTCAAACCCATCTTCGATTCCTCCTTATTTTCAATTTTCTTGTAGATTTAAGTCTTTTGCACTTCCTTTTCTTCATTTGTGTGGTTTATTTCATGCTTTATGATTGTTTTGGGGGTTTTCTATCAAAAAATCTAATCTAGTATAAACCCTTCTCGCCTCTTTTGCAATATCTTTATTCATTTCTTTCTTTATTGCAAATGGAAGGTAGAACCAAGAAGAAAGGATCTTGTGGTCCCTCTTTATCTCGTTCAGCTCTTATCACAGTGCGCCACCTTCAGTCGCCCGAGGAAGATCCCAGTTATGTGTGAGATATTCGCTTGCGCAATGTGATAGTAGAATGAACTGTTAATCTTGATCATTTGACATCATTTGATGTTGTTCCACTCCTTCAGTCTGTAGGATGTGATAACATATTACATTGGGGTGGACCTGCATACCGCTCCATTGCGCAAGCTATGTATGCTTGCATTACTGTCTTTTCTATTAAGAATCTGACATTTACTATTACGACCAGAGAAGGTCCAGTTGATGTGAACCGTCATCTTATTTCTGGGTTAATGGATATACCTGTCAATGATGAAGGTATTCCCATTAGTTCTCTTATGGCAAAACCTTCTGAAATTGAGAAGCGAATGCACACTAGAGATTTATGTAATATGGATGCAGAATGGAGTACTGGGAATGCGTTCGCCTCCAAGTTTATGTTACCCAGATACAGAATCCTTCATAGGATTTTCATTTCAAATGTCTATCCTCGATCTGGTAACAAAACCGAGCTTACTACATTCATGGTTCGTATTCTTCATTCTATCATTTCTGGAGTCTTTGTATGTCCTCCTTCTCTGATTTGTCATAGTATAATTCAGTTCCGTCTCCACCCAGGTCACATTAACCTACCATTTGCTTATCTTATGACTGTGTTAGCCACCCATAGTTTAGTGGCTATGCCTGTTGGGGAAGCTCTCATTCACCATTTACCCTTCAACAACTCTAACATTAACAAGATGAAATTGAAGTTGGCCCCAGGGCAAGTTGATGTGGGTGTTGGAGGAGCAGCTGAAGTAAATGACAAAGAAGGTGATTTGCCTCCAGATGATGTCAATATGGATGACATTTTTGATGAAATTGAATCTGATTCTGCTAGTGATCCTGATTATCAGCCATCTGATTATGATGCGCGTTTGCACTCACTTGAGGAGAAGGTTGAAGGTATGCATGTGTCCCAAGAAATGTAATTTAAATATATGTGCAAATTTCATAGGCGCATTAACAAGGGACTACATCAAATTGATCGTACCATATCTGCTCCTTCTGGATCGGATTAATATTTTTAAGTATCTGTTATGTAATAACTTTTAATACTTGATTTTTTTCCTGCTTTATGTGCACATGCTTGCTTATGATTATGGACTTGGTTAACTGGTTAACTTGTTCATATCTTCTCTTATTCCTCATTACTCTTCTATTTACTTCCTTATTTATTTACTTCCATATTGGTTCTTTCCTTTATCATATTGTGACAAAAGGGGGGAGAATTTTATCATACCTATTTCATTATGATAAATGTGAAAACTGTGAAGAATGTGGATAGGTAGCATTTTTTTTTTTTTTTTTTTGCAATGTGGTATTAAGGGGGAGTATTGATGAGAGTATTGGTGCATGATTCTTTGACTAATTTATAACTGGTGCATGATTCTTTGACCAAGTTGTAACTGGTGCATGATTCTTTATTGTGTATTATGCTTATCTTATTTTAATGAAGTGTGTTTTGTCACAAATTTGACAAAGGGGGAGATTATAAGTGCTATATTTTCTAGCTCCTATGATTGTCAAATTTTGTAGTGCCAAAACCTCTTGGAATTTGTTTCTTGTGTAACTCATCTACATACTCAAGATCATGCAATTCATGTATAAGAACAAAGTCTTTACCTCAAGAACTTCAAGTGCAAGATCGAGAGATATACAAGTTCAAGTACAACATCTAATGATAGTTCAAGGTTTTAAAGCTTCATCTATGATAAGACAGAGTACTTTGTTTTGGAACTCAAAGCTCAAGGTGAAATACTATTCAAGTACTTCAAGTTCAAGATTCAAAGTACTTCAATATCAAGCTTCGTGTACTTCAAGATCAACTATCAACCGAAGCAAATGACGATTCAATGTTCAAGTTTCACTTATAAGGTATGAATGACCCTAGATTAACCATAGGTTAGGTCATATTGATTGCATACTTAAATTGGGTCACTATATAATTTTATAGGCTGTTTTTCAACTAGTCTTAACCTATGTTCGACTAGTCTTAGTACTGGTTCGACTAGTCCAAGAATTTTCTCGACCAGTCCAAGGTTTTGTAACGCCCTGAAAATCGGGGGTCGAGCATAAACTCAACTCCCGAGTTCCAACGCATCACTTATGCAACAAAATGAATGATGATTAAATGTTGTCTGCATTAATGTAGTGAACATGAGTGAGATTAAGCCAAAACAGCATATCATACTCCAGAGACAGTTAAATTTGCAAGCGGAAGACTGTGATAGATAGATAAAATATATGAACTAAGATGAGTCTCCAGAGTGTGATAACATTACCAGGTTAAATAATTATAAGTGCAATCCTAAAATATACCAAATGTGTAAGTGTAATGTCTTCTATTCCAAGTACCATAGCCCCGTCAATACAATACCAGGTCTTCATAGACTTGTCAGAGAGTTACATGTAGGAGAGCTCCTCCTCAACATCATAGTAGTCCGGCTCTGCTTCAAAAGCATCGTCATCACCTGAAACTCAACAAATCTGGTTGGTGTGTACAACACCGTCCCGTAATGTGGGAGTGAGTAGCTAACTCAGTGGAGCAATAAAGCATAAGTTAACATGTAATCAACACGGTCAAGCAGTAATGATAAAGCAGTAAAGTCAAACACTCCTAGCTACTCTTATTAATGCAAGTATGGATGCAGGTATGATGGATGCCCTCACTGACATACTCCCTCATGCGACATTATCTCACGCTCTCGGCATGCTTTCATCCCTCAGTGCTCCACATCTTCCAGGCACATGCAATGCATGATGAGCATAATTACCGAGTTTTTAATTAGTCCATTTCAAACAGCAGGATTGGGAAACTAAGGTACCTCCCTTGTATCATTCCCAAACATGATCCATTCTAGGGTTGTCAGTCCTAGTTAATATTAGACGATGGTGTATTTTCTAGGTCACTGCAGAGGCTGCCAGGGCTGTTACACACAAAGGTTACACCACTCCCCCATCACCCCTTAAACGATTCATCACAATACAAAAACAGGCCTAGTTCATACTCTACCCTAAGGCGCACTGCGATTTCAGAGTATCCTCGAGGTCACTACAAAGGGTTGCTAGGGCTGTTATGCACAAAGGTTGCACCGCTCCTCCATCACCTTATCAATGTAGGCCGACAGCACGAATATAGTGTCCCATACCACCATAATCGGCTCACGAGTTTGGTTGCTCACTGGTCACTACGGGGAGGCATGTAGCCCCAGCGTAGGCCGACAGCTTGACCACGGTGTCCCATACCACCATGCCCGGCTCATGAGTCTTAGCGGATCGAGGTACCATGGTTAAAAGGGATTTCACTGGTAAGTTTGGTACCTTAGGTTCAAGCAGTAGTGACCAAACACGAACATACATTAGACACATCGGGTTACTTGACGGGCCTGACTAGCTCGACTGCACAACAAGTTGAGCGATATGAAGTGCAGAAGCACTTCGTGTGGCCAACCACTATCGCCAACCGAAGTACGACACAGGTTCGCCAAACACATCATGTGTGGCGAGATGAATCTCAACCACGATCTCAAGTCTGGTACCGGATGTCTGGACTATGGACATAGTCCCAAGCTCAATCAATTCTCAACCATAACATGTGGAGTAAAGCATGATAAACAAAGTAATTCAAGCACATTAGCAAGAATGTCATAAAGCATATTATAAAGCATGTTATGAAACAAGTTACAAAGCATGTTAAAAAGCATGTTATAGAGCACTATACAAATAGGGATACAAATACATATATTTCATAAGTGAGTGGTTAGAGTAAACAACCACATGGAGGGAATCATATGTGTCTCTAAGGTAGTTGAGAACCCCATCTCAGCACCTACCTAAGGCACTAACATTTAAGCACTTACACCCACAAGCAATTTCACAAACACTTAGAGTGCACTATTTCAACATACATGACGTATGTTAGAGAAATATGTATTAGGGCTGTCCTTTTACCAAACTAGTATTTTATACGTATATATCATATTCACACAACAAATAATCATGACAATTACATCTCCAAAATTTTTACATATGCGGTATTTTCTAGAATACACAATTTCTACATACATGGTGTATACAAGTAAACATATATTACGGTGATTCCTTTCGCCAAATAGGTATTTTATCCATATACTATATAATCATACAACAATTAATCATGGCAAACACATTTCCAAAATGTGTACGTATACGGTATTTCTACGTATACCTAGAGTATGTAAAATTCCATATTTTGCATCTTTAATCGAAATAGGAAACGGAAAGCACTTTGTACATGTGCAAATACATGCAGATCATGAATCTATCATTATCTGACATTGAAAGCATTGAATACCGTAACCTATACACCTAAAGTCCTCACCTTTTGTCGTAGAATCGTAACGGAGTTGATAGGTTTGCTAAGCTTCCGTATTCGGCAGTTTGGCAACCTATATAACGAAATAAGTTAGCTATTTCATAACCTACAACTGTCTAAACCCCAAAATAGGGTTTCTTACCTAGAAATGACGCCGAAAATGGCGGGAAAGCGATGAGAATCAGGCGGTAGAACCCGAATAGCGGCAGGGAAGAGTGGCAGGGAGATTCTCCCACAACTCCCACACTTTCTCTCTCTTTTCTCTCTTCTCAATCTAGGTTTTCTCTCAAATTCGTATGGCTGCAATGAGAGAGGGTTTAAGGTTCTTATATTGCCTAAAAACTCACCGAAATAGACTCCTAGTTAAAGTATACTTAGGTTAAACCAAAGTGGGGCAGTTTCAACTCAACGGAGGACTTCTGGCGGGCCTCCTTGAGCCAAAGTCGGACTTAAGCTCACTAACGTTGGATCTACGTTCTATTAAGTTTTCGTTTCGGTCGGGATTCCAGAGCACGCGTGGCGGACTAGTTTCAGTTCAACGGTCAGCGGATCTCGATCGGAGATTCTGAGTACATGTAAATGTGTATGAAATTTCTCCTGATCCGAGGGTGTAATTTGGTCTGATTCTGACGGTCTGGTTGCTTAAAACTGATCCGCAAGCGAGAGGTGCCAGATTATATTCAAGATATTTTATTTTGAATTAATTTCACATTTCTCACACTCTTCACTCCGAGCTCAAGCGAATAGCGCTGGAACACTATCTGGATTTGATTTCCGAGATGGTTGTTAAGCCCAGCGAGGCGGTCCTAGTTCCTTTAACTTCGTATTAATCGGACTTCCGACGTGCGGTCCAGATCCGATACGGAGTTTCGAGATGCTCCCGAGAGCAGCCGGGTAATGAGATTGATCCTAGATTTTAGGGTAACCTAGCATCAATGATTCTACAACTTTTGGGTCTTGTGGATCGTATTTAAAGTGATTGGTGCTAATTTCACAGGCACTCTAGTTTAACACTGACTAATTCTTGCCTAGTTTCTAAAGGATTTAGTCCTGTAAGATTTCTGTCTGAGGTGGTACCTGGGCCTTTGTAGTTTGTATATAAAGTGATCCGAGTTATACTACTTAGCTAGTTTAAGTTAGTGTCTAGGGTGAAAGTACTTTGAAAAATTGAAAGATCAAGGTGGTGAAGGGTGGGATTTGTGAAGGAAATGAGTTAAGGAACGATTTTAGACCGTGGGATTCAGTTCTGACAAGTTAATAAGGTGTTAGGATCGACCCATCGCCTAAGGACGTCTAATCCCAGGTTGGTAAAAATTCGGGATGTTACAGGTTTGTTACTAATTTTGGGGATTTTTTTGTTGGACCTTCGACCAGTCCTGGAGACTGCTCGACCAGTCGAGTGAACAGTGCTTGACCAGTTGAGCAGGCTCGACTCAAAGTCCAATAACTAAATTGGGTCCCACATGACCAGTCGAGAGTAGGGTTCGACTAGTCGTGCAGGCCACTCGACCAGTTGAGCAAGCCACTCGACCAGTCGTGGAACGATCTTATCTTATCACGCCAGAAATTTTAAAAGTTTGGTCGAGCTGTCCTCTGGACCAGTCTAGTAAATAGTTTCTGCACTTATAAATAGAGCATGATTTTCAGAGTTTTTCATTTAATTAAAGCAAAATCAAGACACCACTCTGAGAGATAAGTTTGTGATATTCTTAAGCTATTTAGTGCTCATTTAATATTCTCTTTAAGTAGCTTTTTGTATTTGATTTTGAGATTCTATATTCCAATCTTATTTGAAGAAGGTATTGAAGTTTTCCCCTTTCTTGGAATCAAAATCAAATCAAGTAAGCCAAAAGTGATTTAATCTAAAAATCATTTAGAACTTAGAACCTTTTCATAAGTGAGTGTGGACATTGAACATTTACGTTGAACATCTACTTCAAATTGGTTCTTCCAGGCTTCATCAAAGGAGAATATCCAGAGAAGTATCTTAAATTTCTGTAAATCTATTTTTTATTTTTTTGAGATTGTGCTAGGAAAAATTTCTTTCTTTTTTGGTTTGTCTGAGGTGATCCAGAAAACTCAAAGTGTGGGGTTTTTGAATTGTGTAAGCCGACTTGAAAGACACAATTGTGAAGGTTTTAGGTGAACCTTGAAAAACCTATTGCATAGTGAACGCCAATATCCACTGTGTGAGGATGTGTGAGGATATTGGGAGTGGAGTAGTTGTGTGGCTGTTTTTCTAAACAGTTGGTGTACACACAAGCGAACCACTATAATTTTTGGTCTTGTGGTGGATGATTGATTATGTCTTTTTGTGAATATTATAATTTTCTTTTAAGCATTTGTGGAGAATGTTGTAATCTTTTATGCAAGTGTGGGAATGTTGTAATAACTTAGTTTATTTTCTTTGCTATTTATTTCTTTATTCCTCTGCATCGGTTTGAGATTTGATACCAGACCGTTCTAGGAATCAGGTTGTCTTACCATAAACCATTGGTTTTTGGTATAAGGTTGTCCTTAGAACAACATCTATATCAA